>VWZS01003250.1:333425-730635 GCA_013397075.1 Rhabdornis inornatus | reverse complement strand
TTTTTTTTTTTTTTTTTTAATTGCAGCTAAATTCAAGAAAAAGGTTCATCTCAGTACCCATTCCCAACAAGTTTCCATTTTGATATGGACTCCCATTGGGAAAAGAAGGATTGAAATCCAGTTTTTTATATACTGAAATAAGGTAACTGATAAGGAAGAAAGAGTAGAAATAGGCCCAATAGAAAACAAAATGTTAACTATTGAAATACAAGGCTACCATATTTTTTTATAACAGGCATTTGGGATAGAAGATTATTGTGGAAGGTAGCTTTAAAATCTCACCTGAAATACTGATAAAATCTTTTCATAATCCAAATAGAAGTCTCTCCAATGCTCCTTTATTTTTATGTGCTCTTTCAAAAAATACTTGCCCAGTAGACCATAAAAATCTTAAGTGACATTGTAGTTTGTTAGTGTCTTAAATATTATTAAATATTAAAGCAGCTGTGTTGTCCTCTTTAAATTAGTTATCTATCTGAATAATTTATAACATAATTGGTTGTTTATTCCTATTACCCAGAGGCTTGTCTATTTGCTGTTTTAACCTGGCTATCTAGCAGGAGGCTAATGATAATATGTGAAACAGTTTTTAGTGCTTTTTTAAGGGGATAAAAGTGTATTATACTGATTTTTGGTGAAGAATTGCTACAAGTTTCTACAAGAACTGTGCTATACTTGTGTTTCAGGGAGGAAATGTCACTGTGATTCACCTCAGGATATTATAATATACAGCAGGGGTTAGGATATTTTTGCATTTCTTTCTTTTTTTTTCAACTAAGCAGTTGTTGACCTCTATCCCTTATGCAGTGGCTTTGTCTAACAGCACACGTAATCACACAGCACTCTGTTTCTCACAGATCAGACAGCAGCATGCAAAGCAGCTTAAAACCAGCAGAATGGCTGTCAAGGGATCAGAGTGGCATACTGGTAATTCTAGGAGAGGGGGAGTGAGGATGAAGAGGAACTTGGACTGGTCTCATGATACATGTAACGCATGGCAGCCGTTCTTGGGTCCTTCAGACTTGGCAGATTTTTGGCTAATAGTGTGAGAGCATTATAAATTGTGAATAGGATTTGCATGAGCATTGTATAAAATTTTCCCTGGTCGTGTGGGAGGATTGGCTGTTGAGTACCCAGGCAATGAGCTGGCTCACCCAGCTGATTGCTGGGTTTCCAGTCCATACTGCAAAGTACAGTTTGCTGTTTGAACAATCCCACTATTACATTAGACACCTGCAGGAGGTGAGAGGTGGTTTTTAAACTTAAGCAGCAAGAAGAGCAGCCCATGTAGCTAGGTTCAGCTCCACTAACAGTCACAGTCCATAGGAAACATTGTGAGTGTTTCACAATTCGTTCTTTGGCTTACAGAGTCTTTGACCTGGGAGCATGTTGTATGGAAAGAGAAGCAGCTCTTTGTCTTCTCATAAAAATTGAAAGTTGTCTCAGCACGACTGTAAGAAAAATTGTTAAGAAAAATATGAAGGAAGACATAATCTCTGTGGAGAGTGGTTTAATTATGATGCTTCAGGAGGGGAGTACTAACAGCTTGAGACCTTTCTCAGCTTCTATATTAGGTTACACAAAATTGATATAATCTTATTGTTTCACAATGCATTTTTGTGAATAGCTAAAGACCACAAGGTCTGGAGAAATTCTAGGTGTCTGTTGCTTTGTAAAGCAGTGGAGAACCCATTGCAACAACTTTTTAAATGGAGATGCTTGCTTATTTTTACATGTTAAAAAAAAAGCTACCACTTCTTCATAGAAAGTACCACTAGGAATTGACAAGTTTGCTCCTAAGATTCCAATTTTAGCCACTGTCATGCTGAATACATAACAGTGTCTGGGCTGGTTGCCTCCCAAAACTACTCTGACAGCAAAACAAGTACCCCTTCCATTCTATGCCATAGTAATGGAAAATAAACACCTCTCTATTTCTTCAGAAAATGTAATATGCAACATCTGAGACAGTGTCTATATAAAAGAGCATTCTTTTGTCAGAGAAATAATGCTTTATCTAAGAAAAGACAAAAAAACTTTAAAATCACAGTGTACAGCATTAACATCTGGTTTAAAGTGTGTTAAGAGCCAACAACTCAATGTCAATTTGGTCTGACTTTACGGTATTACTTGCTTGATTATGGCTCTCACTGGGGGAGCTGAGCATTTCAATATCATCCAAAGCCCCTGAGAACGATTCAAACCAGCTGGTATTCTCTATATTACATAATTACAAAGCACGCGCCGCTGTTTGGCAGACTGAAGAGGCACTGGGGGCCCATTTCTCAAAATATTTACAGCGTTTTATTCTTCTCTAAACAATCATTTGCATAGTAAAAGTGATATACAGCACACAAACGTGGGTTTACTTTATTTCCACTTTCTCAAACTTACCTGGAAGTAGCTGTGTTTAGCAGTGAGTAGGCAGAAGTGAGATGGAGCCAGCAGGGATAAAGGCTGTAATTTTTTCAGAAAAAACTTTGTGTTTACTCGGTCTGTGAAAGATGGTGTATGTTTCAAAGAAAACCTGAAAGACGTATAAATATTTTGTCTATGTGAAAGCATATCCTGGAATGTCTGCCCTGGAAGTAGAGAAGTTAAGAAACTAGGAGAAACTGTACATGAGCAAGCTGGTCATGACACAGTTGCTAATGTGTAGATGAGATACAGTGGCTGCATCTTGTTAAGAGGTGTGTGTGTGTGTGTGTGTGTGTGTGTGTGTGTGCACCTTTAAGTAACATATTTTTGATTGTGAGATTGGTTTCTTTCTATGGCCAAGCTGGTAAAATTCTGTTTTATCTAAAGTGAACAAAAAGCCCTGGAAATTATCAATAGCTGAGATGCTGGGGGGAAAATAAAGGGAAGAAAAGAAAAACATCTGTTGGAATTTCTATCCTTATGTATCAGTCTGAAAGATTTAAAGTTGCAAAGGGATAGGAGAATGATTAATGTTTAACTGTCTATTTTCTTCCTACCACACCAAGAAAATACCTACACTTCTTGTGTACGCACACAACTTTTGAGTTACAAACCTCTGTCTGATCTTAGCATCCACAGCTTCCCATCATGCTATGTATAGGAGGCATCACACAATGTAGCTAAATTCCTTTGAAGCTCCAAATGCTTCTCAAGTTTTCTCTTATTAAATTCACATTGGTACATGGGAATCACATATAGCAATGTTAAATGATTGATTAATGAATGTTTAAAGGTTTCTCTGCCATGTAATACAGGTTTTTTTTCTCTTTTGTAATGGTTTTAATGAAGAGATCATTAAAAGCGATATTGTGTTTAATGCTAAACCCCAGATCCTTTGTCTCTCTATCTATAAAACATAAAATCTGATTTTAACCAAACTTTTAAAGCTTATAAAATGGTTTTGAGGTGGAAAAGCTAAAAGTGAGCATAGTCAAATTATTAGAGACACTATAGGGAGCCTGGTATTTACATACTGTCCAGGATCTGAATGGTGAGTCATTGATATGAACAGATATGATTAGTTTTAAATTCCTACATCCCTGTGGGGGGTGTTATCATTCAATTTCCGCACAGCAAGGGTTACTAAAACTAATTTTTGGTGCCTGTTTGTTTCCCACTTTCAGGATGTTTTATTGCATTGCATGATTCGGGCTACAAGTGAAGGGATTATAAGTGCAGAATCAAAATGAGAAATGTAGTGGCAGTCTGAGTGGGCTGCTGTAAGTGGCTTGCTAAGCACAGTGACACAGGGTGGTAGGTGTCACTGTGTAAAACCTGCACACTGCAGACCTTACTGGATTCTGAACTATAGTTTGCTGTCTGGTCCACTGCAGAATTTGACTGAGTGCCAATGAGTTTCACAGCCAGCTTCCTAAGACAGGGCAAAAAAAGGATGCTGCTGTCATATGGAACAATGAGACAAACACCTTCATCACGCAATGCCATGTTAAATTACCAGAATAAGCAGATCACCCATTGCACTATTTCTGAATTCAGGCATACCACCAGAGTATCTGCCACAGGAGATGCTAGAAAATTTATTTTAAGCCTGCTGAGCAGCTGGAGATGATTTTGTGTAAGAAAATACCTGACTGCATTTTAATGTATGCTGGTTTTTCAAGTGCTGCATGAATGCTCAAATAGGAAACCATACCACTGACAGTTGCTTTATAATTCCCCTTGTCCTTTGGCTCTCATTCTTTATGATTCTACTGGTTTTGTCTTGCAATCTTTCCTGTGCAGAGACAACATCACAGAGGAAAAATATGAATTGTAGGGGAGAAAAGGTGCACTTATAACAAAAGTGATCAATTAGCCAACAAAAATACCACTCTGCAGAACAACATATGTACAAACAAGGAAGAATTGCTGGGGAATTTGAAGCCTGAAGTGGGCAGTCTTTTCTGCAGTGATGATGAAACAGAGATGTTCAGGATGTTGGAAGGCTTTAACAAGGCAAAAAGCAGGATCATAACACTGTGCTTCAAGAGAACAGGCTCATACATGTCGATGAATCTTCTTGGAATAACACTGTGGGATATAGCCCTGGATAGAAGAGGTGTCCGGGGGGCTGGTTTTCCAGAATCTCCACTTTCAGGCTTGGTAATGGTCCTGTCTAGCATGCAGGAAGTGAGGCAGTGTTAGCAAGAAACCTGTGTGGATGAACAAGGAAGTTGTGACAGAAGCCAAATACAATAAAAGAAGCTAGCAGTCAAGAGGTGGAAACAGGGGTAGCTGACTCAGCAGGGAGCTAGAGACATCATCAAGTGCACAAATCCATCTGATTCAGGAAAGCCAAAACCATAAGAAATAGATGCCGATATAGTCTAAAGGCTTAGCTCTGGAGTCTCACAGACTAATTTCTATTCAGATGTGGATCTGTTTATCCTGGAACCTGTTATCCTAATAATAGCCACAAAGCCTAGAAGAAAATACAGATTGATTGATTGATTGATTCACCCTAAATAAATTCTATTCACCCTAAATAAATGAAGTAACAAGTGCACGATTGACCTCTTTTTGAGAAAAATATAATGTGTTTGTGAATAACTGCAACCTATGGGAAGGAATCACTCTGGAGGAGTCCATGCAGGACTGTCTCCTATGGGAGGGACCCCACAGGCAAGGACTCCTCTTTCTGAGAAGAAAGCAACAGTATTAATATGTGGCAAACAGATTGTAACTCTCAGTTTCTTTGCCAGTGTGGCAGTACAAAAAATAAAAAAGGGCCTTAGCTCTGCTCATCAATAACAAAACATCTCCATATTATCAACACTGTGTTCTGCACAAATCTAGAACACGGTTCCATACTAGGCACTGTGAAGAAAATTAACTCTACCCCAGCCAAAACCAGCACATCCCCATTCCCCATCTCCCTGCATTGCTGTGGAGGAGGAGGTAGAGAATCAGGAATAAAGTTGAGAACCTGGCACCCAGCCATGATCAAACGACCACAGAGTGTAAGAACACTTCATAATGGAAGTCTGATTTCTACTAGTGAGACAGATCCCTTGAAGAAGGCTGCACTTAGATGTCTAACCAGGCAATGAGTCCTTCCACGTTGCCGCTGTGAGGTTGTTGTGTAATAAACACTCCCCTTCCTGAATGGGCTCTGGTCTGAATAGCAAAGTAATGGCTTTGCCTTTCACCCTGACACTTCAGATACATATGTACCCAGTTTAAAAAAGGATGTTACAAAAGAGTCAGATTTAAAACAGGTGTCTGTCCACTTGCTTGTAGGTTTTACTCAACAGTCAATGCAGCTTTCAAACTTCTCTCTTTGTCACATTTCCAAAATAATATTCCTTTGCATTCTGATTTATTTTAACATTCTGCTCCATCCCCAGCCACATTAATAAAGGTGGGACACCTCATTCCATCCTGTATGATGATGATGTTGTTTATAGAAACTGGAAAAGGCAGTGGTAGCTGGAAGCCTGTCAGTCTTGATGTAGATAGACTTTACTAGTAGTTACTCAAGGCTGGCTGAAAATTCCATTAATTACATACAAGTATTTTTGCCTCCATAAATCTAAGATCTTTTATAGTCTATTCTGTGTTCTAATTGCTTCTGAAACAGAAACTTCAGTGAAAAGTAGACATAATCTTTTTTAGTGATACAGGCAGAATGGATAATGAGTTGCAAGTAGAATAGACAACATACCTCTCCAAACTTCTGTAAAACAATATTGCTGCTTTGTTCTTTGCTAAGTTTAAATCCACTTTTTAGGTAGCAGATTCAATAATCTGTGTGGTGCTACTATGTAATTATAGTTATATTTAATTATTGCATTCAATACTATTACTAATAAAGTTCAACAAAAATAACAGCATTGTGAAAAAGCAGTAATATCCCCTGTGACAGCTCAAATAAGTAAGTGACCTTTATTCTATTGAAATATGCATCATAGCCTGATATGATTAACATTAATTTTGTTTGAAAATACTTTTCACCTGTTGTAAGAGAATAGGCCTTTCACACATGGCTCACTTTCTTCTACTGGCTTTAATAATTATATTCATCAGGTACTAGT
Source organism: Rhabdornis inornatus (assembly GCA_013397075.1). Lineage (NCBI taxonomy): Eukaryota > Metazoa > Chordata > Aves > Passeriformes > Rhabdornithidae > Rhabdornis > Rhabdornis inornatus. Next base: position 724,123 of record VWZS01003250.1, on the reverse strand, counting down.
TTTTCTCCTTTGTAAAAATATGCATAATAATTTTTGTGTATGTATATTAAGTTGAAATGCCTAATTTCTCAGTTCTGTAAAACTGCACTTTAAAAGTCCGTACATCTTGCAACAGGAGAACTTATTTTGTGCACAGCTAGTGTCATGATACTCAAGGTGGATAATGCAGCTTGTGTTCTTCTGAATAGTATTTGTGCAGCATATTAAATGTTCAGTGTGCCATTGTTTTAAATCACGACTGAAAACTTATTTGCTCAAAGTTTCTAAGAAACGCTGCTTTAAGATTTTTCTTAAGCCATTGAAAGTGTTATCTCTTTAAAATGCATGTCAGCTAGCATTTTACTACTTGAAAAAGAAATAAAACCTAAAGCTTAATGAAGCAAATGCATCAATTAGATAATTAGCTTAAAAAGCAAAAGGGAATTTCATGTCACTTTTAGTTACTGAACCTTAGGATGTCTTACTAATTTATACATTAGATTTTTCTCATAAAGAGGTGAATCATGCACTTGTTATTTCACTTATGAAGATGGTAAAAATAGCAGAAATGAAAAAGGAAATTTTTAAAACCTGAAGAATTGTGCCTACTATGGACAAATAGCTTGCTCTAAAATAGGTCTCATGTATGGAATTTAAATGTTGATTAATAAAATCATGCTTAATTCAGTTGCAGGAAGAACTTAAGTAAGAATAGTGCAGAGAGAATATTACGTCTTTAATGGTATGTTGCAGAACGGATAATTATTTTTATAGCAGAACATTTTAGTTTCCCTGTCTTAGAAGCTGATTAGGAAGGCAGTTTCCAACCTTTCTTTCTCTGCCTCTATATTATGGGATTCCAATGTGATTTGCCTACTTGAAGTTATGACTTTGCTTACTTGAACAGTTACAGGTTCTCACTGCTGGGTGATGCAAGTGCAAAGGGTTCCTGCAACTGTGTGCTGGTTTGTAAACTGATGTGACCTCCTTTAAAACATGTAATAATCCATATCCTTCACTAAAAAGCACCTATTACCTCCCTCTTCCTGTGAAATAAATAAACTGGGTTTTTTATGGGTGAGGACTGTTCTTTTTACACACACTATATTTTTGAACTTCAGAGTTGTAAGAAACTTGTGCAATACTGCATTGGAAATGAAGCAAAAAACTTTTTTTCAGTTTCATCCATTTTTTAGTACTATCATATATAACCCAGGAAGGGCCAAAGAAAGGGGCATCAGTATAGAAATTTCATGTTTTTAAAACAATTAAATTACTGAGAAATGTTGCATATCTAACCTCTTCTTGCAGGCTTTTGATGTAATCCTTAACTAGTGTGTCCTTCCATGAGGATTTTATAATCAAGTACTCTTTCTATGCTGACACAGTGCTTGATACTGTCATTAGAAACTTCTTTTGGATCACACTTGGACAACTTCCAGTCTTTCATTACTGCTTTCTCACATTGATTAATATCCAATATTAATTGAAATAGCTATGAAATAGCAGTGAAAATAGCTAGTGAAAGAGATTTTACCTAGTCAAAATCCTGACCTTGAATTCTGATATCTTGCCTTTGCATGCAACATCTGCTCTTGGAAACTGCTTGATAACTGACTTTTTTAAAGCTGTAGGTCTTACCTGCTTTTCTAAGAAAGTGATTTTCAGAGGCTTTTTAATTCTTCTAGGTTCTGTTAAAATCCCAGATAAATTATTGATTCATTTGGCTATTGACTGCATAGTTCTTTTTCCATTATACTGTTTGGCTCCAAGTTCAAATAAATTAAATTGTGTTTAACTGGATTTTACAGCTATCTTTCTTAGAGGTATTTGTGATGACTTTTAAAACTCAATTTATAACAATTCTTAAAGCTTAACTCTAACTCAAAATAGTGAATTCCTCAGACTGCCCAAAAAACTGAGTCAGAGGAAAAGCTTCCCATCAGGCTGTTCTGTAAATCAGTTTCCTGTGCGTAAGCTGCTGACCTGGCTGTATTTGGGATGTATCTGTACAGCTGCTTTAAGCCAGCTCAGGGCTTCTGTGCCACAGCAGAGAAGCAACAGAAACGCAAGAATTTGCTTTACTGTATCAAATTTCCATGTGAACACTTGTAAGCCTATTTGCAACCAAACCACCATTTTTGACAATAAATCCTTGTAAAATAGACTAATATGCTTCAAAAGTCAGTTTGTAGTTCCATATATCATGAGGCAGTGTGCTTGAGCCAAGGTGGCTCAGATGCGATCAATCTATTTCAGTTCCCCATTTTACCTTGCTTTCACCTCTTTTCCCTCCTTCATTTTCCACATCACGGTTCAACTACAGACCAGAAAGCTCTGTGAGCTCTGTGAGCCTGCACAGCTGCTGCTTGGCCTCCCCTCTGCTGGGGTACCTCTCCTCTCCACACGTGCTTTTACTGTACTGCCAATCTGCATAGCCCAAAAGGCGCAAAAGTGACTGAAATATGCTTGAAGAAGTTCAATTAGCTCTTTAAAAATTTCTTTCTTCTCAGTTTCTCTTTATTTGTGCCAGATTGGCTTCACCTGCAATCACTCAGCAATTGCTGAGTGTGTCTAATTTCTCGCCTCATTGGCCTGCCAGCTCCAATGGATTGACTAAATAGTTGTGGACCTTCAGCACCAAAGGACAACAGGGCAATATTTTGTTGCACTGCTATAAAACCACTTCATCAAAGCTTTAGGAATTGCAGAATTTTATTGTACTTACACGCATAATATCATCTGAAAAATTCATAATATTGGTACTAAAATGTAAGAATCATGATACTGCAAATTTTGTGATGCTCTGAAAATACTTAGATTGCCTTTTAAGAGTCTAGGGGTCTCTATCCTCTCTAACCCAGTTGTCTTCTAGACAGTCTTGTTTTCATTGTGGATATGCGGATGTTCCTCTGGGAGATTTTTGTTACCAGCTCTTTTCCTGCAGCTTGTGAGCACTCTCTCTCTCTCATCACTGACCCCCACCTTCTCCCCAGGTCCATCCAGCAGCCTCTGACCCCACACCTGGTATTTTGCTGGTACAAGTCCCTTTTGCTGGTGTGCACAAGTTATGCTTCCAGCACAGTCCTCATGCTAGGCACAGCTTGGGATGAACTTGGTATAACAAAATGTAGTGGCTTAGCAAAGGGCCAGGCCACATCTGGGTCTACAGTATGAGACACAGGTCAGGTACCACCAGTACCACAGTAACATTAATATGTAATGTCGTTCATAACAGCAACAGGTTTCAGTTTATTGCTGTTCCAGGAAGAGGCTTCAAGCAACCGAGTTCATTCCTGACCTATTGTCTATTACATGTATCCTCCTTATCTTCCCAGAATGATGAGTTATCTTGAGAGTGGAAGTATTTCAGGGGAAAAGGATATTAGAGGAGTTCATCAAGTGAACAATCTTATTTAATATTCTCCTTAATGACCTTGACTCACGAATGAAATTTGCTGATATAACAGAGATGGGGTCAATCTCAATGCAGAGTAGGAGCTGAATAACAAGTAGGATGAACTGGGTAATATAAAGAGCTGAAATGAATAAAAAGAGATGGGTTTTAATAGTACAAGAGACAAAGCCGTGTATCAGAAGCAAATAATAATGTCTGTTATATTCTGAGCCCTTGTCATTTAGAATAAAATAGACTTAAGTGCATTAAGCATTCATAGGATGTTTATGAAAAACTGATGAGATTTTGTTGTGCAAAATACACAATAGCAAAAGACATATGATAAGGTATTTCTAGTTCTTGTACTGAGTAGTATCAACTATTTAAAATGTTGATGGAGTTCCTTCTGAAATGCCATGAACGTGTGTGTCTTCAAGAAGGATAAAAATTATGTTGAAATCACTGTAAATAAGGGCTAAGATTGCAAGTGATCAAGGAAATTATGTTTGTTAAGAACAAACAGGTGTCAGCCAGTTGAATATTAAGTTTCTTTGTAACAGAAGGAGAATTTGCATGGTATTGCCTCTTCCCAGCTGATGAGAAGAACCTTATCTTCAGAGAATCTGAATCTCCCTGGTTTGCAAAAACCAACATTTATGTCCTGGAGTTTCATGATATCATCCTAAAAGGAAGCTTGCCCTTCTGTTTTCATTTCTCTGAGTTGAATTTTGCCGTAGTACTGCCTGATTCAAGGCAATACCTTTCCGTCCACTTGTTGTTTTTTTTTTCCCCTAGCTGCAACACATGTTTGGATTATGACAGAAAATGAATAAGCATGTTGATAATGATAACATCTGTGTACAGTGACAGAATCTTTCAGCTGAAGACATCTTTCAAATTTTTCATAGTTTTTAATTCTCAACCCAGGTTTGGCTATTCTAGAAAACTATATTCCTAGTTTTACTTCAGATAAAGGAAAAATTCCCACCATTCTTTTTCTGAGAGTGTCCAAGTATTTGATCTCAAGGAACTCTAATTACTTTGACAGTTACCAGATATAATGCTGGTAATTTTCTAAGTTCTCATTAAAGACCATTTCAAAGACCTCAGAAAACAGGCATCTAATTATTGCAAGTGTCTCCATCTGAACAAAAAAGGTTGCTGTTTTTACTAGATCCAATAGGATTCATCAGAATGAGAATAAGAGTCCCAAGACAGTTCACAGAAAGGTAATAATTCAGTTACTGTCAGAGTATTAATAGATACCAATTCGGTATCAACAAGCACCTTTCTATCACTCTCCTAGTATTCATACCTAGGTTTCAGGGAAAGAAACTGAGGGATTTACCTTAGAGACAGCAAGTATTATTACATTTCTCAGTCAGCATTAGAAAATATTCACAATTTTTTACTGACCCTTTTTGTGCTTCAGACAGGACAAGGTGTCCAAACATATCTGAGGTATATCTTTGTATACAGATACTGTCTAGTAATCTGCTTGGAATAAAAGTTTGCTGTTTGTTAGGATTTCCACAGGCTGCTCTATATTAGCTGATAGGAAAGTTGCTGAAGCATGAGAAATGTGTAGCCCTTCTTAAGCATACTTGCACTCTTGACCTTTTTTAAAGAGTGTCTTCTCCCGGTAAGAGCTGTTCCCAGCAAGTGGTGATGATTGAACGTGTGACAGAAAATAAAGGAGTTTCTTGGCTTAGGTGGTATAAAATCTGATAGGTAAAAAGAACTGATTTTTTTTTTTTTAAACTTTAGTTTTCTTTGTATTAAGTATATCTGGGAATTTTGAGTCCCTCTCCTAACTTTAAAAACCGTAAAGCCCCTATAGATTTTACGCACTGAGAACCAGATTATTCACTGCCATTTTAATTAATGCTACTTTTCTCCTTTTTCTTTTTTTTTGTAGCTTCAGTACCCCACTCACATACAGTTTTTAACTCAAAATACTTGCTTGTAGCTATTCCACCTTCAAGTAGATGATTACCTTGAATGATTACCAACTATGACTACCAGTTCCAGGAAATATTGGGTGGGGTTTTTTTCCTTCTTTCTCTTGCATACTGCTCCAAAAGACACTGGCACCTGGTTCTTTAGCCTTTAGACACAACAGTTGCCATGGGAATCTGAAAGTTTACCCCCAGGCCCTTTACAAAAGAGCACCTTCCTCGTTGCAAAGGTGTTTCTATGGTAACATTTTACTGGAGGCCACAGAACTTACATGGGATGTGCCATAAGGCTTCTTTTGCACATTATCTCTCTTAAATATGTCAATATAGGTTTAGTTATGTTAAGGCAGGAAACAGTGAGAAGAAATGTTTCCCTTGCTGGCTGGACTCTCTAGAAGTTATTGAACACAATTCATCAGAATTTTACTTTATTCCATGTTTTTATGCTGTGCTCTTTCATTTTTTTTTCCAATGGAGTGCCCTGTTACTCAGTGGTAGTCATTGTCTGAATAATAAGGGCTGATTGTATCATCTTCAAAGAATATACTGTATTGGTGTGATTTCTAGTTCTTCTTGAATAAACCAAATAAGACTTCTGATTTCTAAGATGTTGTTGATATTTTTCAACTTCCTAAGGTGTTTTAGTGTTTGTGAGGAAGTTACTATCTGTAGTAAATGTACAAGACTGAAGGGTTAAGTATGGGGGTTTATTGTTTCTTTTCATTCACTATAGATCATTGTCACCTCTGATAATGGCTTTCACCTTAAAAAATGAGATGACACTTCCCAAATTAAAATGGTCCGTGTTTTCTCACTGAGAGTCATCCATTGATGTCAGCTTCCATTTACAGCAGAGCCTGAGCAAGCAGCAGCATTCTTGCCTTGTAATAAATAATTTTGGGTTATCATCATTGTTTTATTACTGTGCTATCAGCCTTTATATTTATTCCTATCCATCAGTGAAAGGATTTTTATTGCTGCCAGGTATGTGGGCCCATTTCGTTTCCCTGCCTGTTTTAAAACGCTGGTCCTGGCTTTGGATCAGCCATTGCTTTGGTTTAACTATTGGGACCAGCTACAATCTGGGTTATTATTAATGTCGATCATTCCCTGCTGGCAAGGGTACAAATGAAGGTTCCAGCCAACACCGTGCTACTTTAACAGGGGTCTTAATTAGATCTTCTTCCTCGGCCAGAGGACGGTGGAGAAGAGAAAATGAGATGAGCTAACAGAATTAGGACAAATAAAAGCATTTTGTGGATGCATTTCTGACAAATTAGCTCAGACTGCAAATAGAGATTGATTTGTTTGGGTGAAATGAATTGGTTTTCAGGAATGTAAGGATCAGACTCTTCAAGTTTAAGGTGAAGGAAGGTATATTTAGAACCAATGTTAGCTTTTCTTCTGGCACTAACCCTAAACTGAAAATTCTGTCTGAAGTTAGCACTGTGGAGGCTTCTTCCATAAAAAGTCTTCTCAGGTAAGAAGAATCAGCTGTTCTTACACAGAAGTTGGATGAAACACAAATTCTGAAAGTGAGAAACAAACTGATTCACATTGTATAGAATGAATACCTTAAATGCCTGCCACCTTAAACATTCTGCTGTGACAGAGGAGGATGCCAGCAACCCTCGTTGGGTTGCTCACTTGCCCAGACCGCAGAGTCTTACTCGCTCCCAGTGCACTTGGATTTACATCCACTTGAAAGGGGTTTGCTCAAACTAAATACAGTGAGCTGTTTGCCAGTGTATGATTAATGCTAATTTTTATCTTTGTCATGTAGAAGCAAAAAGAGAGGAGAGGAAATTATTTCCATCCAACCTATTGGCATTTGGAGTATTTAATTCAGACAGCATTACTTTGTAACATGGGCATCACACAATCAAAAGCTTTAGATGTGAAAAATTCATGCACACATGACTTTATCTGGCATTAAATCTTCTACTTGGAATAATTAACAATTCAATAAAATAGGAAGCCATATTTTCAGTAGGGGCTCAAAGAGGCATTTTAAATTATTCAGATACTTCTTAACACGCATTCATCGCCACACGTAGGTTAGGTGACTGCGTACAATTTGATAGGTATTGTACCATTTGGTGCTTAGTTTCAGACTGACTCCAAATTGGAACATTTATTTACTTAGCTGGATTTCTTAGAAATGTGTTTTGCCAAGAGTTTAAGCAAGCCAAATATTTACAGCTGCTATTTGCTAAGAATTCTTCCTAGGGGAAAATCTGCCAGAACCCAAAAGATAAAGCATTAAACCAATTTATATGAAAGGAGATGAGAAATACTCTGTGATGCTACCTGTCCCTCTCCTCTTTGGTTAATTTCCGTCAATGTATCTTTACTTCTCTGAAATAAATAATTTCTGTCTTTAAAATCATCCTTTTGTATTGAACCCTTTTGTATTTGAATTGCGCCCAGCCAAATGAAGTCACTTAATTCTAGTATCTTGGCCAAATCCAATTCATTAATGCTGGCCTCCACTTCTTCCTCAGGTCTTCTCTGCTGTTTACACAAAACTGCACCCTGGATACATAGCAGGCCTTCAGGGCACCATTTATTTCTCTTTACTTACGCCTACTGCCCCTTCTTCTCAGCAGTTCAGAAACTATTTAATACTGCATTTTTGTGCCCAGGAAGAAGGATGAGGCACAAAGGTTAGTATAAACCTTGTTCTCATCTTGTAGACTGTGAGAATATAACTGCTGCCTCACTTCTTTCTTCTCTTCCTTTAATTTCTATCTCTATCAGCATCTGTATTGCTGGTTTTAGGGGGTTTTTTTGTTTGGTTTTTGTTTTTCTCTGTATCGATTCTGTCCTCCTAGCCACATTTGTTGCTCTTGGAGTGCAGCCCACTGATGGAACATCATGTAAAAGGATAGCAAGGTTTTTTTATTTTTTTTCATGACTTTGAGGAAAAGGATATTTTGGTATTTTGTTTAGTGGTTCTTTTTGTGGCGTTAGAAGACAATGATAGATAAGGAGGTGATACAAAATCTGCAGTTTGGCATGCAGGAAACTCTCTCTTGAGTTTTTATAGCTCCATCTGTGCCCTATGAGCTGAGAAGTTTTACAGAAACAGAGGGAGAGAGGGCCTGGTGATAAGCCAAAGTCCTGTCCTTTTTTTCCCTTGGCCAGCACAGGTTTCCTTATCCCTTGAAGTACCAGATGAGAGTCATTTTTGTCCTGTCATAGGTAGGGAACTGGCACAGGGAGGCAATCTTGTACCTAAGGAAAAGGGAGGATGTAGAGAGGGTACCACAAGTGCTCTGGGCTGCAGCCTCCACTAGGGATTTTAACCTTTCCTAATCTAATTGAAGTAATCTAATTTGAAGTAAGGGTCCGATTTAAAGCAGAAGATGAGTTTCCTGTCTTTGCTCATTGTGTCCTCTAACTTCCTTAAAAATTTTTATAATATTTCCATTTAATCCATGTGGAATTTTGGTGAGAAAGTTCAAATAGTATTGCCTTGGATATCACTGAGAGCCATGGTAACCTAAGTAACAGTCCAATAATGAACCTTCTCTTGTGGCATCAGTACTTGCACCGTAATTAAAGTAGAAGTTTCCATTATAAGTTTGATTTTGTATCCTTCAGTGAAATCTAACAATTCCCATAAGCTTCAAATTGGGTTAGATTTCCTACAGGGCTGAGAATTTGTCTCTTCATTTCTTCCTCCCAAAAAAGGACAGGAATGATATAATATTTACCTGAAGATGATATCAATTAAAAAGAGTAAGATGTGTTTTCTTTTGTATCTAAACAAGAAAGAATAAAATTTAAAAGTGGGATTTCAGGTAGACTGTTATGGGAGAATAAGGATTTTTCTTGACAAGTACTTGTTAAGTATTTCAGTTTCATAATAGTAATTTATAAAAATATATTGTAATAAAGATTTTAATGCAGTAATTGATTAGTGTTACACTATAATTTGATGGAAGATTTTTCCATCAATGCATTTTATGGTGACTATCCTGCTTTTTGTTTCTAGTTCTCATTTATGCAAAATAAGGGAGTGATGACGTGTGTGTGTGTGTGTGTGTGTTTGTTTTCAACAATTAATCAGTAGTTGGGATGAATATGGATATACTTATATATGCCTAGTAGCTTGGCAAACCTAATCGTAAGCCTTTCAGTACTCTCATGGTAGCATTCCTTTGACAAGTTAGATAGAAAGTAGCCCCTAAACCTGCTGTTAATGCAATTACCATGAAATCACTCTAGATGGAGAGATAATTAAATCCAGGACTCTTAACTTCCTGGGCAAATTATCTAGCCACTAGGCTGAGATTTCATTCCACCCTTCTCCTTCCAGGACCTTAAACCAGGTAATTAAGCACAGCTCAAAATTTGGAGCTTTCCATATTTCTTGCAATGATATCTGGGACAGGATGGTGGGTGTCAGTCACTGCTCCTCACCAACAATTACAACGTCTCTTGCAATAAGATGTGTAGACTTTAGTAATACAGCACTCAATTAGGGTGTGCGTGTCCTGTGCAGCTCTGTTACATAAAGCTCTGGCAGTACATCCTGTGAACTCAGTTATGACTGATGCAAGATTTTGAAAGAATTGTTGTGACTGTTTTTGCAGTCTCTTAACAAGAAGCCAAGGTAGGAAATACCAGTTTTGCTCTATAGGAGCAGAGTAATTTAAAAACATATGAATGAACAGAATTTATTATTCTTCATTGTACCAGATTCTTCTCTAATGAGTTTTGGCAGTAGGATCTAATTAAAGTAAATAGTAGTACGTGGTGACAGGTGCTGTATTTTTTATGTTGTGTAGTGACTTGTTATTTTAAGAGGTTCATTGGGTTTGGGATTTTTTTGGTTTTTGGGGTTTTTTTTGTTGAAGGTTAGCTATTTTTGTACAGTCACATTAAGTGTAAACAAAAGCTCTACTTGTCATGTATTTTGTTTCCCAGTAAAACAACAATATGGCCTGCCCTATTATTGAAATGTAGCTGGCTAGGTTATCTTAGCTGTCATTTTCTTTTGGAAAATATAGATTTCATGTTCTAATCCTTGATACCATGATACTGATCTCTTTATATAAAGACATATTGTGTGGGTGCACTGTAATCTACTGAAATAGAAGTGATTCTTTTAGAATTGCAGTGCTTGGAAACATTCTCTTGGTTTTCTAAGTTTATCTGGAGTGCAGACTGACTACATTATACGGAATCATACTCTAAACTTCAGATCTTTGATTTGCAGTTCAGTGTCTTCTGTCTATATGCATTGGGGTAACTTCAGATTAGCACACCTGTAGGCAGAAATTGTCTTGTGAAAAACATGCTTATTTCAAAGGAGAGTTGAAGACTTGAGACTGGTTCTTTTAGGAGGAGCAGTCCTGTCATCCAATGCTCCAGTTCAATCCAGCCCTTATTAAAGATTAATAGGCACAGAGAGGCAGCTACCATTTTATCCAGATATTTCAAGTCAACAAATTTCAATAATGTAAAAAAAAAAGTAAAAGTAAATGTTTCTTGTCTTTTAGTCTTTTACGAGGGTAATTTTAACAAAATCACATCCTGGTTTCTTTCTGTGATTTTGGCTTTCGGTTGTATAAGACTATGCTTCCGTATAAAAAAAAAAGAAAAATCAGGAGATTAGGATGGAAAAGGACTGTTGGGTTGTCTTTGTTATTACAAACAGCGTGAGCACACTGGGTAGGAGGCAACATCAAGTAGCAAGGATTCAGGGTTTTGTCTTTTTTTCCAATACTATTAACTCTGATTCTGCATAAATTCCATGTGCCTCAGGGGCCTGGTATCTTGGACAGAGGTTAGCCATTAACTGCTAAACTTGTCTGCATTACTATTGACTCTGCACCGTTAAAAAGACAACTTTCTAAATAAAAATTGTGTCACAGTCCATTGGCAAGTGTTTACCAAAGCAAGAGTATAAAATGCCTTAAATGTTCCCTTGTGTCTCATCCATAAACAGTGGGATTAATTTTAAGTCAATGCAGATGCTTTCCCTGTGCCTTATGATAAGTATTGTAATTGGATATGGTGTTCTTTGATGAGCAGTAGAGGGTTTTAGATGTTTTTTCCTACTTATTGGTTAAATATCAAATCTTAAATAATTAAGGAAAGACAGGAGTGAAGAATGATGGATGTTGTTTAGACCTGGTCACCATTCCTTCAGTTTAGCCTTCTGGAGAGGATGCAGGAGGTTTCTTTTTCCCAAGAACAACCAAGCTTTCACTTCTGTCACTCATTGAAGAGTAAAGCTGGTCAGCCAGTAGGAACATTCAGCTGTGTCTCAGCCAGGGTGACCTGGATAAAGGTGGAAGCTGATGGGCACTGGGAAGCCCAGGCCCAGAGCTGATGAAAAGAAGAGAGGATTTCTCTCTGATATGACGGCAAGGAGTTTAAACCATTATACCAAGAGTTGCTGAGTTGAAGACAAGGCAATAGTTGTCTTCCAGCCATTTTGTTTAATTTTTATCATTCTGCAGTTTTGAATTTCTGTAGCTGCAGTTATCTTTTCCTAGTAATTCCTCTGATTAAAAGAATAAAAAATTAAAACCAGCAAATCTTCAATTAAAGACTGCAAATACTTGGTGTCTTTATAGATGCTGGAAAGAAAGAGACATTTGTATCCTAGGGCTCCAGCTGACTTGAAATTATGTCAGGCTTTTCTTTACTCTCTCTCTGGTTTGCACAATCAAGTTGAAATTCCAACCTCCCTGACTGAAAAGGGTAGAAGGGGCAGGCAGGGGGATGGTAGTGATCTGTTGTGTCTCTATTCGAGCCACTTTAGAGTTGCTCTTCACATCACATGTGCTGTAGTATGTTGTGTCATTTTGTCCAGTCTACTTCTGGGAATCCCAAATGAAAATTTCTTTCCTATGATCTCCTTAATTTCATCATACTTTCATTTTTGTCTCTTCTTTACAAGAACCTTTAGTATACTCTATCCAGTATACAGGTTGCTTTTGTACCATTTCAAATAATTTTAAAATATTGTTTTGCTGAAAGACCTGGATATGCTTGTTTACATTGAAATAGTTGAAGATTTGTCCTGGTTTCTAGATGTTTATTGGTGATACTGAAAATACATAGAACAACTGAACCAATCTATCAAGGTAGAACTTGGACAGCTGTAGCCATTTTTCCTGTGGCATTCCCCACAAGTCAACTACTTGTGAATGAAATCTTCTGGTCCAATGTCCATCAGCACATAATCACCTGTCCTGCTTTTCATTTACATGGATGAGTCTATTGTGACAAGTCTTTTTTACCCATTATTGGATAGAGGAGCATGAGGAATGAGGTTTTCATCTGAGTGACTCCCAAGATCATTGACAGCAAACTTTGCCTCATGAACAGACTAGTTCCAACTCATAAAATAAATATCGTGAATGCTCACATATTTTCTGTAATGGCAAATGGTAAAGTTAAGAGTCTTTTCATAAGTTGTTTCATAGTAATTTATTTGCACATCAGAGTTCCTGCTTTGCATTTTTCTCAGCTGTGTAGTAAGAGCAATGTATGTGGAGCAGCTTGGGCAACAGCGTTAGGAGAGAAATGGGATGGAGAAAGCTCAAGGGAATCAGTACATCATCTTTCTACAGGAAAATGATGTTGCAGTAGTAGTGTTATTGTTTTTACTGAAAGCCATTCTAAATAAATGAAATATTCCACTAGAGGAAATGGAAAGCAAATTTGTTTTGCTTTTACTACATACTAATAAATATTGTATTTTCAGTGGTGTGAAAGGAAACCTTTGCTATAGCCAAAGGAGCAATATATCTCTATTGTAAGAAATAACCTTAAAAAGCAAAAATAAACCCCATGTAATACCTTTCTTTTCCTTTAAACAAACAAAATTTCTTTAATGAGGAAATGGAGGGGAAAAAGTCATTATTTTCACTCGACAACTAATCATTATGCCTTTGCTTTGGTAAACATATATTTTCCTCAGTTTAGCTACATTACATAATAAAACATTCTGGTTTCAGCAAATGTGTTTTCTGCTGAGTGTTGTGAAATTTAATAGAGAAGTAATCTCTTATTGATGCTTAGTTTTTGTGACCTTTTCCTTCTTGTATTAGTGACATATTGGTCCTCTGTCTCCAGTACTATGGGATTCTAATGGATAGTACAGAATGGGTCAGATAATGAAAGTCCCTGGTACATTAACTTTCAATTTCATGAATGTCTGAATACTGCCTGCAAGATGAATAACAGGCATTTCCTTCCTTTTGCATTTTAACATTTATGACCTGGTTATGATTTTTTTTTTTTATTGTGTTACCTCACAACAGGTCCTATAGTATCATATTAAACTGTGTACTTCTGCTTTTTGGCAAAGATCAAATATAATTTGCAGAGAGAGGCAGATAATATCCAAATTCTGCTAAATGAGGCAGTCTAATGCCCATGTTTTTATTAGCAAAGGCAATTTTTTTCCCCAAAATTTATGTTCTTTCTTTAATAAGGTCAGATCACTCAGGTGGTTTAGAAAAGCAGTTAGACCTTGAGAGTGGTCAGTCTGTAGCTGAAAAAAAAAAGGCAATTACTGTTATAAGCAGCATTTGAGCCTTTTAAGTCTGTAATAGTAGGCATGATATAGGGAAGACAACCAAGGATAGGGATTGACCAGTATTTGTAGGATATATGCAAGTCTATATAGGATACAATATTACCCATATAATGTACATATTACATTGTATATATGATATAATGGGAAGCTGGAAGTAGGTTCATGTTGCTATGTGTTTAAATAAATAAACAGAAAAATAAATAAATAACTGTTAATGGTAGGATACACTGAGGATACAGCAGGTTTGGAACTCAGTCTTCCACCTCTTCATAGTCTATTAATATAGCAGTTAGCCTTTATGGAAAGTGCCTAAGAACTGGCCTGAATCTTTCTAGGTTGGATTTTTAGATAATGTTTTAGAAGGTGTTACCTTGTATGTCAGAGCAGCATCTTTGCTGCTTTCAAGAAGCCTCTGCAATGTCAAGTTCTGTAGAAACAAGCACCAGATGTTAAATAACAGCAGCATAGCATATTCAGAATCTTTCTGTCAGAAGCACTGTACAATACTTCCAGGGGATGAGAACAAAATAAAGCTCACAGTCCATAGGAGAGCTCAGCTGCATTTACTCTATTTCCATTCAGCCACCTTTGGAAACTGGAAGCAAAGTTATTAGTGTCAGTATTTGTTTCATCCATTGAGATTGAATAGATGGATAGGGTGGTTAACAAGGTTGGAGTATAGTCCATGAATTATGTCTAAATATGAATTGGGCTAGATTTCCTCATTAAAGCAAAGTCTCTGGGTTCTGTTCCAGACAAAATGAAGTGAGATTGGGACTAGTGAGAAAAAGATGTTTCTCCCATGTCAAGAAGGAAGAAAATCCACAAACACTTTCTAGATATTTTCTAGAGGGAGTTGATGAAACATGGTTCTGAAAGTGGGGTAGGTTACATCAGAATGCTTTATTGATTTGTGGCTGAAATAGCTGAGTCAGTTCACAGTGCATCTCGGAGACAAACAGTATGTCAACAATCTTTCAGTTCCCAGCATCAACTATATTTATGATCGCAAGAATTAAAAATATTCTGGAGCTTGATTGAATCTGCTGTCTAGGAATCCATTCGTTCTCTGAAATCATTTTGTGTTGGAACAATTCAGAAATGAGCAGCAGTGTGTAAGTAGAAGGGATTCTGTGGAACTAATCATAACACTCCTGTAGCTGTGTGATAGTTTATAACTAGCTAACAGTTTGATAGACATTCTTATTTTACACCCAAAATTGTAAGGAAAAAGGAAAAAAAACTAGTATTCACCTTTTTTTTCTTTAACAACCCCTACTCATGTTTTTACTTTTTCCAAAGGTGTAATTTAAAGGCAACCAGAATTTAATAACGCAGTATAAACACCAAACAAATTACATATTTTAGCAGAAAAAGGAAAAAGAAAGTTCTGTTCAGCAGGCTGTATGTTGGAATACCAAATTTTATCTGCAAAGTAAGAATTGCAAAGTAACTTCTGTGTTGTGCCTTTTCATTTGAAAACTTTCAAAGGTGCCTGTTTAAAACAAGTATTTTGGGAGGAGGGATTCTTCAGCAGGGTTCTGGCTCCCTGTCATTAGCAGTCCCATCTGTTGCAAGAGCAAAGACTTGGGACTTTGGGAACACCTGCTGATTATGCAGATGCTACCTCTTTTACAGGGGTTCTGTCATGAAGCAAAACGAGCGTGTGTGCACATGGGGCATCTTTTACCTTGGTTAAGAGGATTGCTTCAGCTCTTTTTTTTTCAGTTAAAAAAAAGTTGCAAAGACTGTGTCCAAAGCGCTGTGTAGCATTTTGTGGAGAGATACTACCTGACAGGCCATAAATCCTGTTCATATATTTGGCATGTGTAACAGGCTGCCTCATACAGTAACCTGTTATAAATAGCTACCTAACTGCTTTTTTGGTTAATTCTGTTCAGCAACCAGTGGGAAAGCTGGTGTTTGGAGGGTTGGTGCATGTGTACAAAACAATTCATATCTCAAGTTGTCCTCATTGTATCCAGGTCTAGTCGCCTTAGAAAGACCACAGCTGGCCTTGTGAGGCTCCTGCCATCCCTTTCAGGACAAACCTGACTGTCACTGTAGTTGATGACATTGCCAAAAGCAGGTGTAATGGTATTTGGCCAGAGATAAATTCTACACAGTACAGATGCCATCTATTTAAATCATCTAGTTAAAAAGGATGGTCTACTGTATTCAGTGTGAAGCAGAGCAAATCTGTGATACAAGGGAGAGACAGCAGATCAGGCTGCCTGCTTGAATGAGCTTGATTTACGTCCATTTTTAAATTAACTGGGTTGCATCAGTCAGTCTTGGTCTATTCTTAAAATGTAATTTATTTCAATGCACAAACAAAAAGGTATTTAAAGTCATTGTTTAAAAGTGCAGCATGTTTTTCCCAGATATAAGGAAGAATCCAAAGAATCAAAAAGAGATAATCTGCAGTTTAATTTTGTTACTTTTAACGCAGATACGATAGAGCCAAAGAAGAGATACACTTTGGGGCAGAGATGAATATCCAAATCTTAAAAATGAACAAAATAAATCTGGTAAAATAAATATAACAGGCAGCCTGGGCATGCCCATCTGTATGCATTACATGACACATTCATTATATCGATTCAGACAAATATTATAAGGTCCCATTTTCAGTTTAAATAGGCAGTTTAATTTTTGTTGTGCTACACACAGATCTGAGTGACTTTTATGATTAGGAAGTGACTTTTACTGTTCATCACCTTACCATGGCTGTGATCATCATAGCTTTCCTTTCAATGATGAAAAGAGTGGCTTCTCTCTTTCTGGGGTGAACACTATTTAATAGCCTTGTGAAAATCAGAGAGGAAGCACACTGGGGTATTCCTGCACCAGCACATTTACACAGATCCTAAATAGAAGATCTCTATGTTTGAGGAGGAGGGAGTTCATAGATAACATTTTGTAAATAAGTATGTTCTACTAAGAAAATGCCCCAGTGTCAGCCTGCATTAGGGTCTCTTTAAGTGAGAAGTGGCTCTGGAAAGCCCCTGACTCTGGGCCTATGAAGAAAAGCACCTACAGAAGGAAAATTTCAGTTATCTGCAATTCAACTCTCTATTAGATCTTAGCAAAAGTACATCCTGTTGATGTGGTCCGGCTGCAACCTTGCTAAGAAGTGCTTCTCTGAGAATGTGTGGGGGCTGTTCTGCAGAAATATGTGTGCCTGACCTAGGGCAGAGGCTGGAGCAGTGGCAGTGCAGACAACAAAACTGGTGCCTCTTAGAATGGATTAAGAAATTAGATATGACAGGAGATTCACTTTAGAAAAAGAGGCTTGGTGGCACTTCTAGAGGAAAATGTAACTATTTTCAGGGTGAAGCTCTCGGAGACCAATGTGCTTGGGGGAAAGCAAGCTCAGGGGATGTGCTTTAGCAGGGAAAAACTGATTTCAGTTTCCAGTGATTACAGCTACAGCCTGATGGATTATTGGTAATAAATTCATCAAGTTACACTTGAAAACTAATTAGAATGGTTGCCTCTCTTGCTTATACAGACTAGCAATTTCATTTTAGTTCTTAAATTAAATTTATTTATATACTCAGTTTTTCTCGTGCCAACATGACCAGTTAGCTTTGATGTCTCTTGCTCTTCCCTAGTGTCTGTGTGTCTCTCTGGTTCCTTATATTATTGTCTGTCCAGTTTAGCTTCTGTCTTTCTCTGTCTTTCTCATCTGGGAAAATTTTTCTTGACTTAAACAAATGTGCACATACCCTCACTCCCCCTAAAAAACTCCAAAACATTATATTAACTACTGTACCATTTTCCCTTGAAATTAAGTCCCATTTAACCCCACTTAACCTTTCTGCAAATATACTGCCCAGTGCTAGGAACTGAGGCTGGAAACCTCTCCTCTCATAAAGCAATCTAAACTTTGAATATATACCTCCTGCCCAATCCAATCAAAGCAGAACACATTAAATGGGGAGATGACATTTAACTTTCATTCACCAGAACAGGGAAAAATGCAACTAGGAAACCATATGACAGTTATCATTTTTCTCTCATTTTCTTGGAAAGTTCCCTTTAATCCATATTAGCATCTTACACTAATGAGAAGGAGGTAAAAAATTACTCTGTGGAACATTCAAAGTCTGATGATGCAGTGACATACAAAGATTTTCCTTATGAGTCATTAACTGATTATTTAATCTTTGCCAGAGCCTGAAATTCTGTATTTATTTCTAGACTTTTTAAAAAGACTTAAGTGAAAGAGGTGATGGTCATAACCTGGAGATACAGTGCCAGAGAATTAACAGTGAATGTATAATCAATACTTCCAGCATCTATTGATTTATGTCAGTAATTACTTTTGAACCCATAATGCTGACTGTTGCCAAAATAGCCTTCTCTCCGTTGTGTAAAATACTGTTTGTGCCAAGGGATTCCTTATTTATCTCAATAAATTAAGTATATTAGTGATAACTCTAAACAAGTGTTTATATTATATGGCACCTCTGACACTGACCTGAGAATAATTCATTCAGAAGCTTTCTTGGCATGAATTAGTAAAGAAAGTAGTAATTCCAGTCAGAGTCAGACAACAAAACCCATGGGCTGAGTCGGCCTGGGAAATGCTGATGTAGAATATATAGTTAAAAGATAACAAGTCAGCTCTCCTGAAAACTTGCACAGATAAGCTAAGAAGCAACAGTCTAAGTTATATTGCTGGGAAACTTGTTTTGCAATAACTTAGAGCTTATGGAAATCGAAATACAGTACTGAATTTCTCCAAGTTAGTAGTTCATAACTGAAGAAAAAAGTGGCGTGCAAATTTACCAGTTTATTATGACTCTGTCTCTGTAAAAGCACTTCTAAAACCTGGAGGCTTTGTTTGCCCACTTCCATACGGTTTTCCAAGGTGTAAGGTGTTCCAAATTTCATCAAAATTCATAGGACTGGAGTAATGGATTTTTAGTAGGTTCTATGTATACTCAGCTCCTTTCAAAAACAAACCCACAGAAACTGTGGCTGTGTTTCCTGTAATTGAGGGGCAGTATTGAAGAACAGTAGTTGGTACAATTACCATTCAGTTTGGTCCATCTTAGAATATTTACAGTTACCACAGCTTTATTCCTCACTTGGTTGTAATCATGTTAATTATCACAGCAGTAATTCCTCTCTTGAACCACTTGATTATTTGAGCATTCACCTGTTGCTCAAATGTGTTCTTTTGTTTGAGATAGACACCCTCCTTTTCTGGCTCTTTATTTTTCTGATAAAATTGCCAAGATTTTAAAGGAACAAAACCATAAACCCTCATATTTTTAAACTGAAAAGAACACAAAGAACATGGCCTCTGATTAGGCATGATGGCAAAGGCTGTGTGTTAGTGCTCTCAGTGCTAAAAAACACTAGAGCTTAAAATGCTTAATAGAAGTTGTTATCCTTTATTCTTCTAGCATTATTTGACAAATATTTTGATGCTTTAAGATGTATTGTTAAAATTAGCAGTGTAGTTTGCACATTTGAAACTAGGCATAAGTGTAAGAAAGGTCTTTTGATGCAAAAGTTACCAAAGATATAGAAAACATTTTTATTGCAGAAATCCTCTGGTTAGAAATACTTGTCCCTTATGTGTTTCCCCCATATTTCTGAGTTAATGAAATACAAAGGAATATCCTTTGATAGGTCACATCTACTGAAGTTAACAAGGGGAGGAGATGCATATGGATGTAGTGAGTTGTCATTCAGCATTTATTTCTGATTGGTAATGCCATAGTCAGCCCTTCTGCAGTAGAGAACTGAATTAAGAACTTTCATATTAACTTACATTATTAATACTATACAAAGTTAGCTGGAAAAAAATGCTGACAAAAGGTGGTTTTTTGAGTTATCTTATAAAAGCACTGAATCTTTCCTTTTTGTCAGAAAATAAATGTCAGTATTTTAATTGCCACAAACTGGCTTTACCTGAGAGAAGCAGAGCCATGGCTCTATGGTGCTAGCAAATAAGTAGGAGAGATAACACTGCAGCCTAATTTTAAGGTTCTTTTCAATTCAGTTTTTCTTGATATAACCTATTCATTACAGAAAAAAAAAAGCAACAAAAAAAAAACCCCAGCACAACAACAACAACCACCCCTCCAAAACCAAAACACCTTTAATAGCTCCAGAAAGGTTCAGGCTGTAGAAAAACACCCCTCTTTCTATGACACTTCCCTTTGTGATAGCCACGGCTTTTAACAACCTTTCCCTCACTGTCAGAAGCATTTCTGTGAAGGGTGCAGGTAGATGTGCATTGCAGCTTCAGCTGAGATCAGCAGGTTCTGCTGCCATGGCTATTATGTAAGACTCTTCCTCAAAGAGAAAAATATATTTTTTGATTAAAAACTTAATACCTTGAGCTCTCAGCATGACACATAAATTCTGAGTTACCTTATGGAAAGATTGAGACGGCAGCTCTCAAGAAGGGTTTGAATTCCCATCTGGTTCAGAAAAAGAAGTAAGCAAGAAATTTCATACTCACCTGTCTGCCTGTACACCAAGGTTTCTACTCAGGCTGGAGAGGGGGTTGCAAGGGATATGTTTAAATTTTGACAGGATATGGCATCCTTTACAGGCAGATCCTTCCCTTCCTGGTGACCATCTAATATATCTCTGTGTTTCTGAAGACCGTGGGCTACAACAGTAATGTTTTTCTTGATTTGGAGGAAAAGCCCCAATGACAGCTGTTTGTATTTTTTTCTGTTGTAATTTCCAGAAGGTAGCACTAGCAACTACTTTGAAGTGTTCCTTCCAGTGTAATTAATTTCTAAGAATTGAATGTATCTGAAATACATCTCTACCTTCAAGGTTTAACATGTTTGTTTTATTGCCTTGCATATGGCAAGTCCAGAGGCAATCTCTTTAATAAGTATAGAGGAGGTTTTTTGTGCTTATGAAATCTGGGGAAGAGAACCAAAGCCAGAAAATACAAAATAGGAAGGTTTTGTTGATAGGTCATTCCAGGTTAAGGAATTATCAAAAAGTTGATATTAAGACAAAGTGCTAATAGGTATAATTATTTGATGAGTGCAGAGTGCTAGTAGAACAGCTCATAAAAACAAGTTGTTCCTGAGAGTGAAGAATGGGCCAAATCTTATCTTTGCCAGCAACATAAAATGTCTAGCTACTGCCTTATGCTCCACCAAGGGAGTCCCAGTGAATGAGTGCAATGCAGCATGCACATACTATTTTTCTGAAGTGAAACTGGAAAGCTGTAACTAGCATTGCTGTTGAATTCATCAAAGGTGTTAGCTAACTTGACAGTTTGACCTCTTGAGAAACACTTGGGAATATGCATGAGAAGTTAGCTTGACTTCTTACTCTTTGTTTGGTGCTATTGCTGCTGCCTTTTTGTTTTTGTGAGAGAAATTGCCCTTTTCTTGCATTCTCAGCTCTAGCTGTAAACCAGACTGCCATGAACAAACTTCTGCCTTGGAAACCTAATACATAAGATTTGCTTGCCAGCAGTTTCCTAGCTGCTATTAAGCACAAAAAATGGTGTCTTAGGGTATGATCAAGTTTTTACCTTAGCTTTATAAATATTCATTATCTTACATTTTCACTAATTGCTCTAGAGCAAGAGAAAATGTTAATTTTTAATCAATAATACAGCATCCTTGAGAACATTTTACAAATTAGGACTTCGTTACAGTCCCAGCATATGTTGTTAATGTTGGTTGTTACATGCTAATTAGTTGGGATTTTTTTTTTAATCATGAGTAACACTGGAAGTACAAGCTATGAAACTGTCATTGTGCAGAAATTCTCCAGGCAAAGGTCAAGTAAGAGCTCACATATAGAAGTGGGATGTAGTTACTTGCTGTCTGAATTTACTCTGTGAAATTAGTTGGTAAGGAAATTAACTCCTTTCCTAATATAGGTTAACCAACTGTATGTGTAATGCACAGGATTTTTTTCTGATTTCACCATTTTAAGGCACCATGATTATAAATTGATGGGGTTTTTGAAGGCTAAGCATTTTCAAGCACATAGACTTATTCATGCAGGCTATCAATTACTTTGATATCCTTTGAATTAGCATTCAAGTTGAGGGTCTTTGAACTGAAAAGATTTCATTAATTGAAGGCAAAAGATAGGGAGTCCATAATTCCTTTGGATGTAACTGCCACGAATCTTGAAATGTGGCAGGAAGAGTCATTAGCAGAGTGCCATTCACATTGGCTCATCAGAAAGGAAGTTTGATGTGATTGCCTCAAGCAGAGTACAGAAGGTCAGCACGGGCCAATACCCTCAGCTAACAGAAATGTAGAAAGTTCACAGAGCTGCATGACAGCTAGCTCCAGTAATCCTGACTCCTCTGTCTACATGAGTTGTTTCTCTGGGAGAAACCTATCGTCAACTGCTCAAGGCTCTTGCCTTTTAAATTCTTAAAGGGATTTTATTTTTTATTAGCTGACATTTCTGTAATATTCTACATGACTTAACATTATTTTTAGGGGTAGTAGTAAGGTTCAGTTAGAGATTACTGATCAAGACAATGACCTGTTCCCTCTATTCTGTGTGTTTCACGTCCAGTTTTTATCAGTGTTTAATGTTCTCCTACTATAGCTCTTCTGTAATTTCACATACAATTAAATACAAACAGAAAATCTTGAATCTTTGCACACTGAGAAGATATGTGACCAGTCAGGAAGGGCCATTTCTCCACCTCATTTAGCAGAGAGAACTTGGGCACAGAAAGGATGGATGTTTGAGAGGAGACAGCACCAATCACCAATTCTCAATTCTTTTGTGCTTTAGTTTATTCTGCTGGTACAGGACTAGGAAGGAAGGCACGCTTGAATGACTGTAGGAATTTACCTTTCTTCCTCCTGCACCACCAACTTGGATGGGCAAAATTCTGAGAGCAGATGAGGAAGTGTGGGCTGGTAGAGCCACCCAAGGCAATGAAACATGATGGGGGGCCCAAGGGTCTTTTTCCAATATAAGAAATTTGAAATTATGTTAGTGGGAAGGAGAATATTTCTCTAGACTTGCTTTTTGTCTTATCCAGCATCAAAAAGATGAGATCTGAGCTGTTTCAGCTCCTTCAGTAGATTTCAGTTATAGAAGTTTATATCTTAACCAGTTCTGTAGTGGACAAGAAACACTTTACTCTTTATATGGCAGTTGAAATTATATATACAATTTCATGCCTGCTGGTTGGCGTCTTTAGAAGGGCTGTCTGCCTCACGATTCCCTGCTTATTAATCCTGCACTATCCCATTTTGCCACATTAATGTTAAAGTGAATATTCCCCATAATAAGAAGTTGAAACACCAAATTGATCCAAGTGGTCTGGTTTTCTGTCTGAGAAATTGCATGTGACTTCATGCCTACAGAGAAGTATAGGGAAGAGATTAAGTTTTCTAAACCTCAGTTATTTCTGTTACTTCTGTAGAACACCTACCGTTTCTTCAAATGACAATTCCTGGTCTCAGCCTCTATAAAAAGGTTATTTGAGACTGGAATTGATTGAACGCATTGACTTGATTCATAAACCTTTCAAATTACTAAGCAAAAATTGCAGTCTTGTAAAGAATGAAGTGTACAGTGCAAACAAGGTTCTTTGGTTTGGTTTTGTTTGGAAGGTTGGGTTTCTTTGGATTTTGTGGGGGTTTTTTGTTTGGTTGGGTTTTCTTGCTTACAGAGGGCGAGGCTTTCTGTGGTGGTATTAACTGGTTATTACTTTTAAAACTGCTGCCTTTTAAGAACCGTGTGAGATGCACTCGGTTGTGGTCACATGAAAGTTCACGTTTAGCCTCTGGGGCTGTGAAAAGGTTCAGTTGATAGTTAAAATGAAAGGTAGGTCACTCACTGCTAGTCATATCTTAAATCTGGTGACACTTCTGGGGATTTACTTCCCATGCCATTACAAGCAAAGGCTCTTTTTCCCCTTTCAATTGGAATTTTAGGCTGTAGCTATATTTTCTCTGATAGTCAAGTCTAGAATTTTTATGCCTCCTGTCACAGTTACAAAATGTTAATGATTTCATTCAAGCAATCAGTCAAATTAAAATCTCACACCATTATATTATTTGTCCATATTGTCCTACTATTTCTCAATAGTACTTTTGATCACTAATTCTCACTGACTGTTAAACCTTGATCAAAGTTTAAGTTCCTGGGTTATTTGAATGTTTTCTTCTTTATTATTTAATTAAGTATACTAGGTCTGTGGCCTATCACAGTACCTGCTTTATTCATCCAGTTTTGGAAGTTTTGGTGCTGTGTATACCCTCAGATTCAAGCCTCTCATGCAAGTTTCAGACCTAGAAGTCACCTCTGAATAAACAGAAATCAGAAATGTTAGGGACTGGAAAAATAAGGAAGTCACAAATATTTCATTTTTAAAGTAACACCTTCGCAGCTCTTCTGTGTATCTCCTGTTTTTCTTTTCTCCTGGCATTATTTTGAGTCTGCTACAAGTATATGCGGCTTTCCAGGTAGTAAATGCTATGGTTTAAAAAAGTGATAGTTGGTGAGACTACTGCCAAAAAGTGGAGCTCCAGTTGATTTCCCAGTCTTTTGAATCCAAATTCAAATACATGCATTTGGAAATCCTGCTGCGTTGTATGACTTACTTGCCTCCTATGAGATGTTTTTTTCTGGAGAGATGCATTCTTCAAAAAAACTTCGGAAATGGTGACCTGGCCAATGGCGATCCAGATTTTTCATATTTCTTCATTGCAGTCCAGTAGGGAAGATTCAATAAGTTCATTTTGTGGGACCCAGAGATGACAGTATTATCGTGAAGGAAGAGATCAGAGTGAATGAGGATTTGGAGGGTACATATATAAGTGTGTCTGTATGTGTATATATAATGTATAAGAGTAGATACATCTGATAAGAACAAGTGATTTAATTTGATCTGATTTTCTAGTTATCCCAGAAATCCATTGAACAACCTTTTTTTCAGAAGCAGATTAAATCTAAACACAAAGCCACAGTAAATTGCATATCCATTTATTCCACACAAGGGAAGAAAATTCCATAAATAAACTTAGAATCAGCTTAGGTTTTTTTAATGTTCGTTTTATTGCACATGCCCCTTAACGGTTACTTAATTTTAAATGTTTTGGGTTTTGAGTCATATATCTTGAGCACATATCTCTTCAAAGAAATTATCAGTGCTGCTACATTATAAAATAAACTGTGATCTAAGTAAAGCAAAGTAAAAATCCTTCAGTAATAAAATTTAAATGTACTTCATGTTGTAGTTCAGAAATCCCAGATAACTTAAAACACCATTCCTTTGATTTCTAGCTGTTTTCTTTACTTTTTCATATTAAAAGTGTAATAAAGTAGAGTTTGAATTATAAATATATACACAGTGTATATTAAAATATTGCATGCACCATATATATATGTATTTTCACTTACTGTTAGCTGATTTTAAAAAACTGCAAGTCAAATTTAAGTATTTCAACACTGAGACCAGCTCACTTACTACCACGAGACTTGTCTTGATTCCTATCTATATAACTTGGTCTAAAATGGGGGTTGGATGGAAACAGATACGGTGTTAGTTTAAGTTCATTTGAACAGGCATCCAACTGAGATGATGCTAAGATGGAAGTATTTCAATTCAGCAACTATAATAGGATACCTAAGTAATGTTTGCTCATCGCTTTTTTTGTGGGTGTTTGCTTTTTGGTTTGTTGGTTTTTTTTTCATTTAGCCTTTGAAGAACAAAAATCAGGACTCTCTTCAAAATACTACAGAACAAAAAAGGGAGAGATGCACAGACACAGAAAAACGTACTGGGAGGTTAAACAGTTTCCTGGGACAAACTCCTCATCATCATAATATATTAGCTTGTCCTAGGGTTACCCTCCACCTTTGCCTTGTAATTCTTCAAGTACCCTCATCAGGGCTGAGAGAATTCTTAGCATTCCTAGTATGAGCCTTATTGGTAAAGGAAAAATTAGCATGGAAGCACTCAAAACAGTGAGAAATGTCATTGCCTGGCATTATTTTAAAGTGAACATCCCAGCAACATTGATTATTTTCAGCTATTTCAATATTTTCAAAGCCATAAAATGATCTCTCTCAGGCTATCAAAGGCTATTTTAAGATTATTTGAACCCTTTGTAAGAAGAGTCCTTGAGGATTCACTGCCATTTTTGATCCAAATGTATACCTTTCATATTGATTGAATTGAAATTTTCATGAGAAGAAATCTTGTAGCATCTTTCTCTTTTATACCTTTGAGTAAAGCTCTGCTCCCCACATCTCGATTAAATCAGCATTGACCTTGCAGCTCCCATTAGAAAACACAAAAGTTTGTCTTGTCACATTTTCCCCTGCTGTTTTCAAGTTGTTGTGCTCTCCAGAACCGTAGGATCAAACCTTCAAATATATATCCAAGCATACCGTGGACGTATTAAAAATACAATCTCTATATTAAAGGTAACTGGTTGCACAACTCAACATTATTCTTCTGGAAACAGTTAAAATCGTACAGAAGTCCGTCAAAATGAATTTTACAGTCCTCATTTGCGCTACTGGCTAACCTCAAGCCTCCATAAATTGCTGTCTGAGAAGGTGGTGTGCCGTGTGCCAGGCTGGACTTGGCAGTGGGGATTACTGGGATAGAGCAGAAGCATTATAGATAGAGCAGGTGAACCATAATTGGTTTTCACTGCCAGTCAGTAACTGGGTCTTGTAACAATGACTTGGTGAAGAGGACAAGCTGCACAGGAGATATGGGAAGACCTGGACACTGAGAAAAATAGATCCTGCAATATTGTTTGGGTTTTTTTTTTCCTTCCTCTCTTCAGAGGGGCTTGTGCACATATGTATTTCATACATAACACAGAACAGAGACCTATTGTGAAGGTGATGCTTCCTGAATCCTGAAGATGAAGGGATATTTTTATAGAACATTCCTGAATAGGGAATGTATAATACAAAGACAGGTATAATAGACTTGAAGGCACTATATTTTCTGTGTTATTCTCTACATTTTATTGATCCTTTACTCAAAAAGAAATTGCAGCATATTTTGCTTTTTGATTATTCTTTTAAAAATAGACTTCTCAAGTATTTTTAACAGCCCTTTATATTTTGTCATATATCTAGAATATGGAATAGGTGTTTTATTTTTCAGTGCTTCCATTTTTTTTGTACTGGAATTTCAAAAATCCTTTGTTAAGTACTGGAATTTACACCATATTATATTCTTAGACTACAATGGACCAAAACCCTCAAGCCCATTCAGTTAGGTTTGCTAACATCTATGCTTTTAGCTATTGCATGATTTTCAGAGGCTTCTGTTGTATTATCTTGAAGGGCTTTTTCTTCCTAAGAAGCAGTTTTGTAAGGTTAGGTATTTTAGAGTTTTATTAAAGCCCAGGTCAGAGAGGACTGTTTGTTGGGTTTGAATTTTTTTTTCTGTTTTACTGTTGTATTTGGATGAGTATTAAAATCATGTATGTTATGGATTGGGTTCTTAAGTAAAACATATTTCTTCAGGCATTCTCCCCTAGACTACAGAAGTCATATCCAAATTCATTAGTCCCTTTCTATTTGCAAGCAAAGTATGATGCTCTGACTGGCTATTTTTCATCTTGCTTGGGGGCATGAGTGCAGATATTTTTGCTCAGCTTTGTCTTTGATAATATGTGTATTACAGTAGACCTTACAGGACCAAAGCCAGAAAGACCTAATAAATTCTTTATGTCCTCTAAGCGTTTGTTTTTTTTTTTTCTCCAGTCAGACTGGAATATGTATGTTGATTGTAATTCCTTCTGCAGATAGTAAAGGGGGATAAGAAGAGTTAATACTTGGTTTTCATTTTACTAAAACTGTGGCCTGGTAAAAGCAGGACATAAAGAAAGCAAAAATGAGGTCTGAAAATCTGGGACTCGGAAGTTGTCCAGTCATAGCCTGATCTGCCATGCTTAACAGAAATAGGTCATGTATTCAGCAGACAAAATATTAAAGCAGCAGGCATTTTTGCCAGTTTGGATGGGTTTGTTCAGTTGTCATTAGCTGCTATAAAAATATGTCAGATACAAGATATATATGTATATATTACAAGGAGTATAAAACAGTTATTGCCTAGGTAGCGCCCAGAAGACAGGCAGGATTTAATGAGCTCTTAGGCTGAGCCCTAGTCCATAAGCATTAGCATTAGCTCTTAGGCCAGCACGCAGCACCTGCAGCCAGCATGGCCTGGAGGGAAGGGTCAGCGCCTGCAGCCCCCGGCACCAGCTCTGCTGAGCTGCCTTCTGCCACCAGCTCTGTCATCACTGCTGTCACTGCCCGCTCAGACCTGCGACCTGATGATTCCCAGCTCCCCTGACTGGTATACAGGGCTTTTCCCTTTAGGATTTTAGACCTTGCTGTGTTCGTGCAACTTTCCGTCTTGAAAGTTAGCTTACTTTTCTTTCCCTTGTGAATTCTTACACTGGTAACAAGCCCCAGCTCAGCAACTGTCCCCATTTGTAATTTTTATTTTCTCATCTTTCTCTTCTTTCAGACAGCTCTTTTTCCTAACTTAGTCATTTTCTCAAAAGCCAGAGGCACAGTAACACAGTTGGATCAGAGCTGGGCCTCAGGTTCTGGAAACACAGCCAGGCAGTGCCTGATGGTGAGAGGGGAAGCTTACAAAGCATTGCTATTGATTTTTGCAATAGCCTGTTTTTTTTTACTGTTAATATTTAGCTTTATCAATTTTTTGACAACTAAACAATAACATTTCTGAACATTTTGTTTGTGGGAGCATAGCATTACATCCTGCTTCCCTCCTTATACCAATATAGGCAGCTGCTCTATATTGACCAGTATTTCATCTTTCCACATCGACCTATATATTGACCTATTTCATCTCTCCCTATGTTTTTCAACATTTACATTATTTTCTCTTCACAACCAATTTCAGGTGCATAGCATATTCTGTATGCTTATGATACAAATTCTAACACCAGGAAGTGTATCTTTGCATACATTACAGAGGAAAGTAAGTTATATTTCCATGAGGAAAATGGAAAATCTGTGTTTTCATTCCACAGCATAACTGCGTTATCTTGCTGTGTTCACAGAAGCAGTCCTTATAAATGTATATGGATGTGAGTGCTGAAAATACCCAGATCTTCAGTGAACTATTTTTTCTAATATAGATTTACTTTTGGTACAGATTCCTTTTTTGAATGCAGATTTCTCTATTTCAATGGATTTTTGTATACTTATGCAAATTACTACTCAGGTTACATAAATTTAGTTTGAGGTCATTATATGGCTAATTTGTTACTCAGTAAAGTAGTTTGCCAGGTTATGAGACATTAATCCTCCAATAGGTCTTTAATTAGGAGATATGAACTAAATAATTCATAGTAAGACTTGGCCTGAAAACATTTATACTACATGATTATACCATTTTACATGCAGTGACAAATTGTTTTGGTGTAGTCTGGAAATAGCAAGACTTAATTAATTGCTTCCAAGGTTTTAGACATCTGTGATAGGTTCTTGAAATGCATTAGATTGGAAATTCATACAAAGGCTAAAAATAGAGTTCAAGTCCTTGGGGTTAAAAAGCTGAGATGAGAAGGGAGCTTGCAGAAAAGAGCAGGAAGAAGCTGAAAGAGCAGAGGAATGGCAGCTAACTGGCATGTCCAACTCCCCAGATATTATTTTTGCAAAACTGAGCTGGAAATCATTAAATATGGGAAATGTCATGGTTTTACATTTGAGTAAAAGGAGTGTGCCTCTTGCATACCTGGTCCATTAGACGGAAGAGATGGCTGAGAAAAAAAGGTGATGTTTTTCTGTTCTGAAATCACATGGCAGATGAAATCAACTAAATTAATTTATTAGACTGGGAGAAGATACTACTTAAAAAAAAAAGAAAAAGCTAAACTCAAGCAAAATAAACTGGATTTTGTAGTAACCCAAGGATCAGTATATGTCATTAAGTGGTGTCTTCAGATGATGAATTGGTGAATCATGCTGTTATTGTACCTACAGCTAGTGGGAAGAGCAAATAGCAAAGAATTACAGTCATAGGATCATATATAGCTGAGAAAAAAAAACCAAACCCTTTTGGTAAGAATATTTACTAATTTATGCTGTGGAGGAGGGTATTTTTCCTACAAATTAGATACCACATTGAACACGTGAATTGTGAACTCTAAAAGATGGGAATTCATGACCCCAAGCCTGGAATTAATCCCTGAGAATGGTCCTTTTGAGTATGGGCAGATAACTAATTTTTTTCTTGAGTCAAGTTGCTGACCTTTACATGTAGCCTTGCAGCTGGAGCACTCATCCAGTGCTCTCAAGTCTGCCTTTAGTTTCCTCTGTGGCCTGAGAAGACTCAAATGCACATTGCTACCTCTCAAGAGGACATCTGGGTTCAGTAAAAGGTTCTGCGCCATTGTGCTGAATGCAGATGTGGGAGACCAGAAAATGAGCAATCAGAAGGGAAAGTAATGGAAAAGATAAGTCATTTGCAGACTACGTGATGGGAAAAAGCAGTTTGAACACAATAGAGACTGAAAAGCGTGTTTTATCTATGACTGCTTTCTGACTTTTTTGCTGCAGATAACTGCTGTACACCTACTAGCAGACCTTGAGGTTACACCTGTTTAATTTACTGGTATGGATATGGCTTGTGGGGACACCTTGAAGTTTGTGAAACATCCTATCTGAGTCCAGGCCACTACCTTCCACTTAAACTGCATGTTTAGGTGCCTAGCGCTTGTGCTGATTTAGACCTTCATCACTTGGGTTTCAGTTTCTCTGTCACTTTGTGAAAGTACTGAACGGAGAACCTCCTCTGCCCAAAACACTGGCATTAGGAACAGCGCCACTGAGGTCAGCAGCGGGTATGACAACAACAGGCGGTGCCTGAATGGAAATAAGGGAAATAGTAGTAGCCACCCAGTAGCCCTTACTGCTAGAATGCACATACCTAGGCTCATTCATAATAGGTTTCACTGGTAATCTGAAGTGATCCTAGGAATTCTCAGAATATCTGCTGCTTCTGGGACTAATTTAGACATCTATAGAAAATTTCAAACATATTTAATAAAGAAAGGATCTGGCATCCACCTCAGAAGCAAAATCTCTATGTATTAAAAAAAGGTACTGATTATAGAGATGCAAGAGGTAGAAGAAAAGGAACCTTTAGGGTCCCAGTGAAACAATATAGTTATATCAAAAGGGATAAACAGTTAAAGAGTAGACTTACTGATTATATTTGTCCAATGCCCGTATGTGAGTTAGGTTGAAGCTGAATATTATGGGTTGCATGTGAGTATAGAAATTGCATTTCACAACTTCAAAGCAATTGGTTTACTTCATAATCATCCAAAATCAGATTAAGTTTTCTTGTTCCATTTGTCAGTCAGAAACACATTTTTACAGAGCCTACTTTTTAGCAAGACAGGGCACTTAGAAGGAACTGCAGCAAACTCTTTCAATTGACTTATCAAAGCAGGGCCCATTATAAAACAACAATAGATGGTAACAAAAGGAAGTTAATCTGCACTCTATAAATAAAAAGCTAGAGAACATCAAAGCTACTTGCAAAATCTTACGTTTCTTTTAAGTTTTGTTCAGTTCCCCCTCTTTGCATCCATGTGATGAAAGTTTATTTAAGAAGCCCAGCTAAAATATTCAGCATTAGAGAAAAACAAAAGAACAGCTTCCATAAAGGAGAAGTAATAAAAGTGCAGCTAAGTGAGGAAGATGTCACAAACAGGTTAGTTGTCACTAGCTGTGATATGTTGCTGAGGCAAAACACTGCAGACAGGCTTTAGTTAGCTGCTGCCTTCCTCAACATGAGAGGTCAGTGCCCCGAGCAGTTCCAGCAGCACTGCTGGTAGGAATCACAGGAGCACACTCTGTCCCTGCAGTATCCGCAGTCCCAGTGCATGCCTGAAACTGAGCCTGGATTTCAAGCTATCTGATGCTACCAGTATTGTTCCTCTCAGTTTACCTGAAAAAAGCATGAGCTCTTGGTCTTGCAGGGCCTGCTCCTGCTTTCTGTATGAAGGTTTGGACCCTGCTGCAGGTCTACTCAGCTGTCTTGAGTTTGTTCTGAATAAATTAATTGATAGAAGTGATAGCTGCTCCTGTGCCTCTGGCAGTAGGAGCGGCCAAGATAGCACCAAAGCAGTGTGTACCTGACGTCTTAAAACCAAAATCAAGAAGAAAAAAATTAACTAAAGTGGGACTCCCAAGGCAAATTGACAGTAGAGGGGTCTAGTAGAAAAGCATCCTCTGCCAAGATGAACCATTATGTAAAGGATGCAGGGAAGAGGCAGTCATGCCAGTAGAATTCAGCGTGATCTGTAGCCTGGCTGCACTGAGAGACAACTGCAGGCAGTGACAGATACAGTCCAAGTTTCCTTCCCTACAACAGAGCCTATAAAACCTGAGATAGGTTTCCTTCCAGGGCTAGATTACCTCTGTCATTCCCTGAAGAGTTTTTTATTGTAAAGCTTGTTTTGTGTTCTCTGCTATTGATGCATCTCAGTTTGCTGTGTAGATTTTTTGAGGGCAGAACAGGTGCCTGGTTGTAGAAGCTATCAAGACAACTAATGAAGAAGTCCTGCACTGATACCACTCAGAGGTTAATTGCATGTTATGTCATAGGTGAAATCAGCCTGTGAAATTGTTTGAACATAAGTTAAGCGACTTGTAGAATTTATGTTTTTTCAGAAAGATTCTTACAACTGGATAATATAGATACCATTCAGGTTTTTTTACTTTGGAAAAAAAGCCACTAGCATGCAAACCAAAAACCCAAGAGCCATCTTTAAAATCTTATACTGTGTTATCATATATTTCTTAGTCATCCTCACTAAGAGTGTTATGTAAATGAAGAGTACTGACCATTTCTTGAGCTACTTAAGTATATTTTGTTTTTCTCTTATTTTTCAAACCATTACTTAGATGCGTACAACCATCCTAATTGTACCACTGCAGCTGTGAGATGGATCTTAAAACAAGGAGATCTTGTATAACTCAAGCAGGGTTTGCATATTTTACTGTTTGCAGAAACACTTGTTCAATATTGGGAATTCCAAGAAATACAAAATATTACTATGAAAGGGGAAAAGAAAAAAAAAAATAAAAGCCTGAGCCTTGCAGGAGCAGCAACACACAGCCCGCTGGGGGTCCTTTGCTGCTTCTGAGGCACACATGTGTTGGGGAATATAAAAGTCAAATTGAACATAGGAAATCATAAAGATATATAGATATAGATTATATAGATAAGATATAGATGATATCGATATAGATATAAATATATATATTGAACTTTTAAAGTGCTCTTGTCTTCCACAGAAAACTCTTCTGTGTCTATGAATCAGGAAAGGCTGAAAAACACTGAACTAGCAAATAGACAGCTGTTGGTATTCTCTGAATTGGGGTGTTTTCAGTTCATCCTGGTTGTAGTGTGGAGAGAAGTTTGAAAGGATGTCTCTTAATGCTTCCTTGCTGTAACACCGCATTAACTTTTGGATAGAAATAAATCAAGTGCTAATGCTGCTTTTGTGGAAATACAGTATCCATGATTACTGGTAGTTAGGGAAATAATTCACTCTGTTCCGAAAATCTTGACTCTGCCTTCATTTACTGCTGGTTGTCAGAAATGAGAGATACTGTGGAAAATACCTGCATAATAAAGTAATCTGTAAAACTAGTGGTTATATTCAGTAGGCACATTCAGAATGCTCTATGTTCAGAACATTAGATAGCATATTGTAGCTCCATGGCTCTGGGTATGTGCTAAATTTACTCACCAATATTCAGTGTTTTAAAATCTTAATTAGGCTGGAAAACAGAGCTAATTTTTATACTGCCTTCTGGTACCCTTGCAGAAATATTTCAAAAGTGAAATAAAGCTTTTGAAGCCTGCCTGTACTGAGCCCCTCAAGGTGGTGTTTCATGATAGCTCCTGCCAGACTTCTGAACAGCCAGATCATCTGGTGGATTAAAGTTGGTCTGCAATTAGGCACAGTTACATGGCTGATCTCTGCTACATGATGGCAGCCATCCAGAGTGACTTTAACCTTTACAAACCTTCCTGAAATTTACTTTTTTCAAATCCACGTGTAAAAAGCAAATGCCCTTCTCACCATTAACAAGAACCACTATCTTAGAGCGCCTTCTATGTACTTACAGTTCTTCTTTAGTGCCTTTCACTGTGTTAAAACTGTATCTCTGTGAGGTGGTGTGATCCACACAGACCTTCATGAGAACTCCCATGAGCAAAGAGTATTGACAAAATGTGAAGTCTTAATGGGATGTCTTCTGAGCAATCCTCTGCCCACAGGAAAGCCATCTCACTCCCCTTTGTTTGATATGGCTTGACCCTAGCTATTATGGCACTATAATTCTTCAGCCATTAATGTTTCTCTCTGCAGTATTTGTTTATAACTTTGCATGGGGATCTTTTGGCCCTCCTTGGCCTGTTATTCGAGTGGGAACTATTGGTGGAGGAAGCTTCATGAAAATATTAATTGGAAAAGAAGGAAGATTAACTTTGCTTCAGTCTACAGAGCAATCTCCTTTGACTGGCTTGCAAAACTAACTTTTCTTAAAAATGCAATTTAAAAAAACACTTTGAAATGTCTATGAACAAGAGCGGTCTCTGGTTTGAAATACATTGTGCCATGGTCTTTAGGCCTGCATTGTTTGAGCTTCCTGCCTGTAAGTGATGTGTGCCTGGACCTAGCTTTGGTGCAGAGAGCTCTCCCTTGGTATAACCTTCTGTGAAATGCAGATTGAATTTGTCCCATAACAACGTAATAATGAGAGAAATTGATAGTTTTATAACTTCTAATGTTTCTTTAAAGGTATATTCTATCCTAATGACAACTAATCAATCTCTCTAAACCAATTTGAATTCATAGGATTGTTTAGATTGGAAGGGACCTTTAAGATCATCAAGTCCAACCATTAGAACTAACATGGCCAAATTCACCGTTTATCCAAGTCCCTAAGTGCCACATCTAAAGGTCTTTTAAATACCTCCATGGATGGTGACCCAACCAGTTTCCTGGGGAGCCTGTTCCAATGCCTGACCACCCTTCCAGTGAATAATTTTTTTCTAATACCCTGGATATACCTCCCCTGGCACAAATGGAGCCCTTTCCATCTTGTTCTGTTGCTTGTTACAGACTGATTCACTACCTGGCTACAACTTCCGTTCAGGCTCTTGTACAGAGTGAGAATATCTCCAGTTATCATTGAGGCTACAAGACTACATATGTAGATCTCTCTTATACTGGTGTATTTATTTTTATACCTTTGTGGTATTAATTAAATGCTATTGGAGATACAGTAGGTGTTTGTATGGCCAGACCTATATGGCAAATGTCCAGTATGGCCTGGGATCCCTCACACATGAGTAGGGAAGAGACTTCTGCTAAGAAGTCTGCAAAAGCCATAAAGTCTCTCTCATGAGAGTAAAAAAGCATGAGCAAGGAGCTGGGTTTACGAGAGACAATCTTTAGCAGGTGACTTCAAAAACTGCCAGTGATACCTGCTGGAACCAGCTGTCAAAACCTAAAGACTATGCTGATTTGGCATAGCAGCTTTTCTCTTTTAATTGTTCTTCCTTTTATGTATTGCAGACTTTTCTGTGTGAATGCAAATAATTGTATTATATACTGCACTGTGCTGTTTTAACTATGGGTAAAAGGTGATAAATATGTGAGAAAGGGAAGAGAAGTGGTGAGATGCATTACATAATAAATCACTTTCAGGTGTTGCAGTTAGTAAATGCATGTAAAATGAAAATGTTTCCTTAAGTTTCACTGCTTGTCCGTTAAAGTTGTGCCATATTCTCCATAACAGGAGGCAGGAAAAACCATGCTGAATCATTTCCTTGATCACAGCTTGGGAGAAAATCTTTTAAATGGAAACCTCCATTCAACAAATTATCCTTTGATTATTACATCTTAGTAATAAAAGAAGAACATGTTCACAAGTTGATTAGGTAATTCTTCTTATTGAAATGCTGTTTTCAATCAAAAATGACCTTTTCTCACATTTATTGGGAAACCAGCTTTAAGACACATTAAACTAAAGCTTTTGTGCTGGTGCTGTAAAGCTGCTGTCCACGAAGATGATCCTCAGTTTGTTTGCTCTCTACAGCCCTTATTACAGGCAGCTGGCTGCTTGATAAGCTTTTGGGGAGAGGAGGGGTTCTCTCATATTTTGGCTCCGTCTTCCTGGTCTTTCAGTCTCTGCTGCATGTTATTAAGTCAGCTTTACAAAGCTTTTGCTCTGCTTAAATTCTGTGCATAAAGAAGGATGAATAAGAAGCGGTTTTAGGTAAAAGATTGTCCGCTGAAGATTATGCAGCAGTCTTATTACATGGAGTACTGCATCAGTGTTATCTTTAGATGTTGAATAAGATGATTTTGTTTTAATTAAGTTATTTTAGAGAATGTAAACTTGCTATTTTCAAATTTGATTATCTCCATTATAGTTCTATTACTAGTTTTCTAGTAATGGCATTTTATATTAAATATACTTCTGGCTCCTTTGTGAACCCTTCTCCTCCTGCTAAACAACATGGGAAGTACAAACAAGGAACTAACCATGTTGACATTTGAAAGAAAGAAAGAAATTAGAGGAATACAGTGCTATTTGTGAAATGCTTTCCCCTGCTGTCTTTTATGTTTCATCTTTTCTGCTCAGAGATATTTTTTTTCAGAGCAGATTTTTTATGTTTGTCTAACATTGCTTTATGTCATTCTTATTGTTAATGATCATAGTAAGGAGTTATCTTAGAATATTGGGTTTTGCTATAATATTTTCAATATTTAATATCTTCCTGCTGCATTTGAAAGTACATAAGCATCTTGTTTTTTGTAGGTCAGTTTCTCCTTTTTTTTGTGAAAGTGAAAATAGAAATCTTACTGAAGATTTTAGCCGTGTATTTTTTCAAGGTATATTTTTTCAATAATCAGTCGTTGCATACCACAGCTATGGTGTGTGAATTGCACTCCTCTACATGTTGCTAAGCAAAGCTTTCACTGTATTTTATCCCTGTGCTATTCTATGCTATATAATTTACAGCAGTGCTGTAGAGGATAGAGCTGCCTCGTTGTTTTACACTGAGAGTAGAGTCTATCTTACTTAAAGCATTCCCAACATAGGCATCCACATGTGAACCAGACGAGTAGATCCCCTCTTTGTAGTCAGTGCAGAGGAAAAAGCCTTTCTAGGATGTGGCCAAGATCATCCTAAGGTTAGTTCCCAAAATACAACAGAACTGTTTTTTTCTTTCCACTGACAATAAAAGTCATCAAGGAGTTGTCATTCTCTAGACATGTAAAGTTAAAGTGACATTTCTATCAACCATTCCCTCAGCTGTGGAAAGTACAGAGACACAGAGTTGAGAACATTGCTTACTGACGGTCCATAATGCCTCCGTGTGTTCAAGTTAATTGCTGTGTGGTTTTTAAGCTCTTTTGAAAGAAAACATTGTGGGTTTGGGGACAAGAGGGGGAGGGTTTGGGAACAAGAGGGTTTGTGGCTTTTAGATGGGTGATAATTTTTAAACAGTAGCTATGCCTTATGGCTTGATACCTAGGGATGTCAGAAATAGCACAATGAAAAAGAGAGAGAGGAATTTGTGGGCAGAGGGCAAGTGAAGATAGTCAGAAGTACCAAGTAAAAGCTATTTATCAAGTGGTTTTTTATTGCACAAAGAATTCAATTTATTCTGTAGGTAGTTACCACATAACATTTTTTTGCTGTGATTCATCATAAGCTGTGCCTCTATCACTGCGAGGGGGACAGGGTGGACAGTGGCTTTTGTTCTTTCTCTGTGCAGGAGAATGGCAGAAGCTCCTAATTTTCCACAGAGCTCCTCATGAGGCTTTGTGGAGGATCTTAATGGTGTCATGCTTTACTAAGATTTTTGTGGAACAGCTGTCTGAAATTTCAAAGAATTATGATAGATATGTAGAAAACTTATCTTTTATGCCCTGATTGCTTGATGACCTGACAGAAGAATGCAACTTCCCTGCTACTGTCAGTGACATACAAGTTCCTTGGAATTATAAAATACAGGCCTTTTTTGTTTAATGCAACAAAGTATCAAATTAAATAAACTGGGATTTGGGTTGGGTTTTTTTTGTTGTTTGTTTGGTTTGGTTTTTTGGTGCTTTTTGTTGTAAAAGAAAGGCTGTTGTGTGCAGATAAAAATCTTCAAGAAGACACAGAAAAACCTTTTTAATAAAGAAAGCATTCTGTTATGTACACATAGGACAAACTGGCAATATATCTCCACAGTTAAATGTTCTAAAATAATTCAAGGGGCAAATGGAGCAGAAAGCATGAACTATCTATACTTTTCTACAACATGAAGTTATCCATTCATATTTAATATGAAGGTAGACTGGGATTCAGGATGTATGTCTCAATGTGTTTATATAAGGAAATTGTTCTCAATGCCATTTAATTAGCCACAGTATCCCAAAATTAGAGGAGAACTTTTTGTCTGAGGATGAAGTGCTCTGTCTTTGCCTTTTTTTTTTTTAAAGGAAACTTTAGCAGATTAGTTCTCACATAAACATTGAATTTATGTGATATTATTTCAGAAGCTACCATCCCAAAGACTAAATTTCTTTCCTTCAGGCACGTTTTAATTCTAAAAACAATTAATGTTGTGGGATGTCTACAGTGAGACCTACTGGGGCTTTTAGTTATGTCTTAAAAAAGCAGCAAACAAAGTTTTCATCAAAGTAATTCCGATATACAAACAGGAGCTATTAATGTTTGGATGCAGTGTTGTGTCATGAACTACATGAGAGCTACAGACACCAGTGCTTATTAATGGTGCATGTCACCTCCTAGGGCATCATCTGTAAATTCTGGGCTGGCTTTCAAATTCAACATCACAATACAGACATAGAAGCTGTATATAGTGCCAGTGAATTGAGTGAATGAAGAAGTCTGATACTAGTATATTTTTACAAGTCTGAGGAAAAAAAATACAGCACTCAGAAGATAATTGTTTTCTTCCTTAAAAATTAAAAACCAAAGGAGAGTAAGAGTAGACAAATACCTCAATTTGTTCTTAATTTATTCAGATGTGTGATTCTGTGACTGGGTAGGATAATTTGGTTATTTGGGTGAATTTCTGACTTTATGCAAATAAAAATTCAATGAGGCAGAAAATGAGAATTCCACAGTAAACAGAAGCTGTTCTTTTTACTCACAGTTAACTGATTGGAACAAGTGGAAATTAAAAGCAAGCCTGGAATTTAGTGACCCACTGATAAGATGCCTCAATTCAAGTGGCACAAGGGTAGAAGAAAAATTCATCAGGTTCAGGAAATAATATGCAAGGGTGCTAATACCAGACAAAGAAAAGTCGATATTCAAATTTTGTGAACTTCATCAGGAGTTTCTCACAGGCTTACAATTGTATTGTACATTTATACATATATATACACACAGACATATATACATTGATAGTATATTTTAGTGTCCATTTTACACACAACTTTTTTTTTTTCAAAAGAACATTCATTTTCTGATGGCGTATTAATTTACAGACTTTATTTTGATCCCTCAGTAGTTCTTAAAAAGAAAGGATTTCTGGCTCCTCTAAGATTTACAAGGAAAAGTTGTAATCTCCACAGTTGATTTCTGTGTGCATGACAAAGCATGTAAGGAAGCACATCTTTCTTGGATGGTTATTGCAGAAGCACTGAAGTCATAGTTAAATACTCTGGTATCTCTAGTGTGCAAGTGCTTTTTAAAACTCAGTTTTGATCTCCTGACACTATTTTTTTAATTTATACATTTTATGATTATGCAAGTGCATCTCCAGAGAGGGGCTTTAAAATTAATATTATTTGGGCTTTTCAGTCATATTTTTCATAGACTTCCTTTTTCTCAGTTGTCTTTATAATATAATTTCCCTTAAGTAATTCTATAACTAGGCAGACTAGCCTTCATCTAGTCTCTGCTGATCTTTCTCAAGCGAGAAACAGATTTGTAGAGAGAGAGTGAAATTTCTGTCTGGTGGCAAAAGTCTCAGCTGAAGTCCTAACAAAGGATGTTGAAATCTGCACTAAAACCTAGATATTCAAAACCCTTTCCTGGGTCTTATTTCTTAGTAGGGAAGCAGAAAACTGCTAGTGAGGGAACAGATTTTTTCAAGGAGGCAATCATGACATTTCCACACTTCTCCTCACCTGTTTAAATTAACACTTTTATACACTGTAGAGGTAGAAATGAAGCTGAAGGCTACAGAATTCAAAGTGGTGGGGTTTTGTTTGGTGGTTTGTTTCAAGCCTGATGTATAGCTAATGCTGAAATAGAGCTTTTGTACTTTAAAAGATGACAGATGAGATTATGAGAGTACAGAATTCAGCTGAAAAAAAATTAAGAGATTTTTGTTACAACTTCCAGTAAAAAGTTGCAACTGGCATAAACAAAAGAAAAAAGTGGATTCATTCTTACTTTAGTAGTGCCTTTGATTTGTACTGTTGGTTACAGGCACTTGCTTTCTTGACAAAAAGAGAATATCAGCCTACTGGTTTGGGGTTTTTTATATGGTGGATTTTAGTTTTTTTCTTTAATCATGTGATTTGCCAATTGTACATTACTAGCAGGAACTGGCAGTAATATCACCTATCATTGAGTTCTATGAACTTTTACCTATTACTTACATATTTAAAAAGTAATACTTAACATTTATCTTTTTCATCCCCTTTCACTTAATTCAGAAGGGAAGTTTAACAGACAAGGTCACTTGTGGTAAACGAGTGTAATATGTGATCCATCAAATGATGCATAAAGGCTGGGAAGAGTATTTTTGCTTTTATTCATATGTATTTTTAATACTATCTTAGAAACCATACTTCAGACCACTGTCAAATCTGCTGTAGCAAGTGGAGAGGAGATGCACTGCAATTTAAAAAACTACTCATGGAATCTACTTGACAAAAATCAGCACAATACTTTCCCTTACTTCACACACATCACCTGAGAGGTCTCATCCTTCCAGAGTTCCCTCTTTGAGCTTTTTCTCTGATGTGTAGGCTTTGGCAAAAGCTTGATGATTGCACTTTGCCTTATGTTGTATTTGGTAGAACTCTTCGATGAAATGGAATATAATCCCTGTGAGTTTTCAGGGAAATAGTGTTTTGATGTTGAAGGGTAGAAATCTTCTCTGACCTAAATTTTTGGAAGTGACTAATGCTTTGGGGAATTTCATTTTCTAGTGCTTGACCTGAGGTTATATAAGGAGACCTTTTATGTCAGATGAGTGCTAACAATTGGGGAATTGACAAATCTTAGATTATCTAAATTGGTTGTCTGAATATTCATGCCATAAAAATGGATGCAACACAGTTTCTTCTGTCAAATTGTGTAAAATAAATACTTTTTTTTCACTGTTGCAAAATCTACTCATATTAACTGGTGCACAAAAATGTGATAACATGAATTAAGGCAGGATTATTTTCTTTTCTATTTTGATTGAATTGCTCCTCATATCTTTCTCTCTCTCTTTCTGACTTATTTCACAAAAGCTGCATTAATTTTAATGGAAAGCATTAGGGTATGAACAAAAATCCACAGAAGTCAGAAAAATAAAAAGTAGGGTTCTTTTGACCTCTGTCACTTTTCCTATCCTGTGGAGATATGCAGCATTTTGTTATTGGGATTGGCAGTGCTAAACATATGGCAGAAAGGAGCTGCTCCTGAAGAAATATTTTTGTCTTCTGATTTTTGTGCAATTTTTATGTCTTTTCAATAGGAGTACATCAAATTTTGTTTGTTTCTCTGGTTAATGTAAATTATTTTCGTTACATTCCATTGTAATTCCATTTTGTCACCTTGCAAAGAAAATGTGAGTAAGAGATACTTCATTTGAAGGAGGGATATAGAGGTAGATGTAAGGTTTTTTTAGTCTCTAATGGAATAAAAGTTTTAGACACTTCTACCCTGCCTGAATGTCTTTGGTTGGTGGTCCAGCAAATGCAAAGCAGCTTTCCTAACTGCGCTTATTGTAGCTAATTTTTCACACAGGTATTTAGAATTTCAAAGAAATTCTAAAATGCCAATAAAAACTGTGTTCCCTTACACAGATTAAGCAGCTGGAAATCATACTTCTTTCAAGGTGGTCCAAAGTCTTCATGACATTCCTGAATTAATTTGCCTGTGCTGTATGAAGCGTATAAATCTGTTCTTAGAAAAATGTTTATCAATTTTAATATGCAAATATCTATTTGTCGTCTAATTCAGGCAATCTCTGGGTACCTTCAAAGCAGGTGTTACCTGCATCAATGTAGTGTAAAAACAATGGATATCACTTCGAGAAAAGAGGTTCAGCCAGAGAAGAAAGGTATTCTTAACTTATTTACATCTTTTTACATGTTGTTCAGCAGGCTGGAGTTTAGTGGAAAAAATGGAAACATAATCAACAGAACTAAGGCTAGCTAGAAATTTGTCTCTAAACCTTTTAAACTTCCATGGGTTTGATACTTGGTAGATTTAGAAGTGCTGCTATGCTATAACTGAAGTCAATTTGTTGTATATGACAACCTAAATCCTAAAAACTGGATGTTGATTGCATTGGATGAAATTTAAGTCAACTTAACATGATTGAAACTTACATCAAGAAGGATTGTGTATTTTAATGGTCATCCTTTGATACTTAGCATATCCATACCCCTTTAAAAAGCTAGCTTTAGCAATTAGGAGAAAAATTCTAATGTGTGGGATGCCTAAAGATGTAGCGAATGCCTGGCAGAATTTTGGAGTCACATGCATCTGAATGCTACTGATTGGCAAGGTATCTCCTGAAACTCAGTGTGGAGGGGAGAGTCTACAAAAAGATGCAGCTACCTAAGAGTTTTACCTTACTGTGACTGTAGGCACTCTGAAAGTGATGGGAAATTGCAACTTTTCAGCTCACTCTGTAACTTGGAAGATCTTCTCATTGTCTCATTCATTGAATATTGTTTTATACCTTATTGTAAGATTTAATGGCCCATGATAGCAGAGAGAAAATCTGGATAAAAAGAGATACAAATACCCTATGAGCCGAACTCCCTCCCCCGGGAAAA
The DNA here is from genome assembly GCA_013397075.1 of Rhabdornis inornatus. Lineage (NCBI taxonomy): Eukaryota > Metazoa > Chordata > Aves > Passeriformes > Rhabdornithidae > Rhabdornis > Rhabdornis inornatus. The sequence continues at coordinate 681,157 of VWZS01003250.1, read as the reverse complement.
GAGAAGGGATGCCATAGTAAATGGTATTTTTTTAAATTTAGTTTACTTTAAGAAGCTTTTAAATCCAAGTGCAGAATTCCTATGCAAAATAAGTAGCCACAAAAGCAGCTGTTAGGATTTACTCAATAAGGTGATTTCTTGCTGTTGAATGCTACATTCAGTGCAATATCTGAATATATCCTTGCTGCACACGGTTTTCTCATCACTTTTTTCCTAAGTAAATTTTTGTGAAGAGCTAAAGAAAAAATTTCCTCTTCTTGAATTTTCTGCTCCTTATAGTGGCCTTCTCATACCTAAGAGGACAAGAAAAGTGGAGAGGGACTTTTCACAAGGGCATGTAGTGACAGGACAAGGTGTAATGATTTTAAAGGGAAAGAGGGTAGATTTAGATTAATTATTCAGAAGAAATGCTTTACTGTGAGTGTGTGGAGGCACTGGAACAGGTTGCACAGAGAAATGACGGATGCCCCATCCTTGGAAGTGTTCAAGGATGAAGGAAGCAGGTTGGATAGGGCTCTGAGCAACCTAGCCTAGGGGAAGGTGTTCCTGGACACGGCAGGGAGTTTGGAATTAGATGAGCTTTAAGATCCCTTCCAACCCAAATCACTCTACAATTCTGTTATTCCCTATGTAAAATTCCATCACAATGCTTTTGAAGACAAGATTTGTCTCTAAGCTTACTTGGGGAGAGGGGAAAGCAAGTTAATGTTATTAATTTATTCAACACATCAGCCCCCTTAATCTCATAGGATTTAGTAGTCTTCTGCATTAATGGTTCACTTTTACGACCACCAAAGTAATTATTTCTTGTTCCTTAAGCTGGCATAAGAAAGTTTCTTGTTACCTTTGTGGATACTCTTGAGTATATAGTCAGCTAGACTGGGGAATTGAAGTCAGCAGTGTCAGTGTAAGTAGTATATACTCTTTTCAGTTGTTCCATTCTATTTTGTGAAAACAGCTCTTTTTACTTTGAAATCCTCTCTTTTGGCTGCTGAATACTGAATATATGCAAGTTAAAACTGGAGAAGTCATAGCATGGAAACTAGCACATGCAGTAGTTTCTGATGATCTGACTCAGTCTTTGATCAAGGCTATCAAAGGATGCATCCTACAGGATTTAATTCTGTTCACTGTGTTCAAAGAAACTCTATGCAGATGTGTACAAAAATGTCCTGAAGTAATGCTCATTAAATCACCTTCCATACTAAGATACTGGTAATTTGCTGCAAGTATTACACTAAAGCACCTATAAAAGTCCTGGTTAAAAACACCTTTTCAGTGACGTTCCTGTTTTGATGTGATGTGGAAATGTTTCTAACTTCTTTGAAACCCCTTTATGTCCATAAAACCAGCAGAAAAGGATAAAAATGTGAGGAAAGATAGAGGGTTACATTAAAAATCCATTTGGGAAAGAAAATACTGACATACATTTGAACTGATAATAAAATTATTATTTCCTTTCATCATGGAATTGTTTAGATCTTTAGCTGGTGACATCTCTGAGAAGTGTTATTACCATTACATCATTCCTAGTCCTGAGTTTGTAGTTTCCTCCTGTACAATGTGAGCTATGGAAGCACAGTCTAAGCTGCAGCAGTCTCCTTTATTATATGATGACTACTGATCCTGTGAACGGGCTGTGTCATGCTTCATTGTGTATGTGCATTATTTCTCAAAGAGAGTCACCATTCAGAATAATTAATCATAATTAGCAGCAAACAGGCAACAAGGTCAAAATAATAACTGAGTTTTTTTCCATACACATCAATCTCAAGTATTTATTGTGAGGTGAGGGGAAAAATGTCATTTTTTAGAATGTGTGCTTTTGTAGCCTGGATCCAGCAGTAAAAGATATTGAAATGCAATTGTTACAGCTGATTTTTTGCTGTTTTTTTCACCTGATGGAAAAAGTCCCAATTTAAGCACTGAAGTTAGAAAGTTGTTGGTATTTTTTCATCCCTTAGGAATTCTAACTAGGATATAGTCATCCTATTCAGGCCTGTAGGCTGTTGGAGTCTTTTTTAGTTCCTTTTCAGTCTATCCCTATCAGTGCTCATGTGATGTATCAGCACCACAGAGTTAACTACAGAAATTAAAATAGAATTTGAGGCCAGCTAAAAGCACTGAAAGAGACATCCTTAACAATAAGAAAAAAAATAAGACCACAACAGGGTGTCCAGACATACACTGAGGTTATAAAGCTGCATAAATGGAAATAATACTCCTAGGCTTGACTCCAATGACTGATAAAAAATAGGAGGAAGAACAAATCTGATCAGAGGACTGAGGAACTGGAGAAAAGGTTATGACTGATTTGACCCTGAATACATTAGGAAATCAAGCTGAATGCAAGATCATTAAAAGATGATTCTGTATGCTGGTTATCCCTGTAGGTATGAACCAACTGACTGAAGACACATTTGAAAGAACTAGATAATTTGTATTTAAAGGGTCAGAGCACTCTGAAAATGTTAAATAAACTTAGTACTTGTTCAGTTGCCCTGCTTCTACTTCAAGGACAAGAGGTTTGACAAGAGTAAATAAAGCAATAAAATTCTATCTGCTTTTGAAAAGTTAATGAAAATTAATTTTCATCTTTGCCCCTTTCCTCTTTAAATTTGCTCTTTTTTTTTTTTTAACAAAGAAAGATCAGTTGTGACATAAAAGAGTTATTCCTGACCTTATAAACAATGTTTTATGCATCACGTAACGTGCACCAGATGTTGTAACTACAACCTTTGATAACTTGGAAGCATAGGTGTTTGAATGCAAATTTATCAATGTACTGGCTACTAAAACTCAGGAGGGAGTACTGCTGGGACGTACCACATATCACAAATGATTGAATCAAATCAGGGAACACGATGAATGGCTCCTTAAGTAGCTGTAAATCATATAAGGAAAGGGATATATTGTTGAAATGCCTCAATTTGCAACAGGCTTGTTAGAAATTGCATGCAAATAATGTTTTCTACAGTTGATAGAAATAACCTCTATAATTTTTCAATCAAGTCAAGTTCTGTAAAATACCCTCTAAAAGTGACAGTGTTTCATAAAGGCGGGAAAAAGATATAAATAGGAAAATACCAGGGAAAAAAATCATATAAGACCCTGAGTGACATACACTTGGGGAAAGCATTTCAATGTCAATGAAACAAAACAATTTAAGCACTAAATTAGAGGTTCTGAAAGAGATCTAAGAACAATGTATCAAAACAGTGCATTTCAGTGGACTTGAGTGCCACATTACAGATTTGGCCAAGAGACTTTTCATGATAAATATTAGTCTTTAAAGCTGATAGAGGTGTCAAGTGGCTGCCTGTGTCCCCCTCTCCATTCTTTTAGCTGAATTATTTTAATGATTATATTTTTATTTTGTTTTCCCCTCATGGAAGGTCTGACATGAGATTTCTGAAATACATTCAATTTCTATTCCCATTATGTAAATATCAAAGTGAAACAATACAAAAGTACAGTGATATGTTTGTGTATTTTATATACGTGGTGAGTATATATAAACAAAAGCAAAACAAAAATAAAAATAAAGGAAGAGTTTATCCAGTTTCCTTTCTCTGAAGGAATACAGATAGATAAAAATGCAACTGTACTCAGATCAAACTGAGTGGGGTTGGAGAAAGTCATATACTCTTCACCTTTATATATTTTCTCTCCTTGTATATTAATTTGACTTAGTTACTGGAGAGGTTAAAAAGCACTGAGGGCATGATTTGAGACAGAAAAATGTGGACATGAGCATAGCAATAATTAATTATGAGTGCTGTTGACTGTAAAACAGATGTGAACTGAAATGCTGTTGTTTGAAGTGCTTGTTCCCTCTTTATAAATTACTTCAGGGATTTTTTTTTGTTACTGTAGAATTGTTTATTACTGCTGTGCTCTGTTACAAAATGCTGCATCATTCTAGAGTGCTCTAGGGGTACTTCCCCAGCACCTAAACATTGTGTTTTAATGAGCAGATATATAAAGCATGCTATTATTTTTTAATGATAATCCCTTGCATATTAATGTTGCTGAGATGGTTTCTATAAAATTATTAAAACAAATTGCTCGAAAGTAACAAATCTGAGCCACCAGGGCCAGGCAGACTCAGAGAATTTAGATGAAAAGCATGAAGTCAGCTTTACAGTTGCTTTATTTTGCTTCAGCAGCCAATATGCCCTTGACTAGAAAGGGTCTAACCATCTAGTACAAATTGTTATACTTGCTGCTTCAGTGGGTTTTGTTGAAGATACTGGCTTCTTCTATATGAGTCAGCAGTGTTTATCAATTTTTCTATCATGCCTCAGGAATATTGCCACTTACACTTTAATATGACTTGGCTTGTCATTTCAGATCTTGGAGGATTTTTTGCAATTTCAGCTCTCATGTTGTTGTAATTTACAGGGCTCCGTGATAATTAAACTTTGACTTTCAGTTCTCAGATGAACATTTTAGGAAGATGTGGTATTTTGTTCTGACAATGAGCTGATATATTTGGCAGGTTTTACTTAAAGGTGTAACATTGAGAAAACTCTAAATGCAAGTTGAGAAGTTCATATTTGGATCACAGTGGGCATCCTAATTGGAAAATGCTCCTGTAGATGCCATCCTCTAAAGATTTAATTCTTGTTGCTGATGTACCCTACAAAATTCCTTTTATATTCATGTATTCAAATAACAGCTTTTATAAGCCTATTTATGTGGGAAATTATACCTTTTGATATTAACTGATACTTTAATCTGTATCACCCATCAAACCACCCACCAAAAGAGTTCAGTTTCCCAGTATGTGCACAGTCTTGAAATCACAACTCCTTGATATAGCCTTTGGTGTAGAATTTTGCAAAATCACGCTGAATGAACACTAAATCCCCAAAGACTGCTGCTCATTGAGTATGCCACTGAATAGTAGCTTTCAACATGCTTGAGCCTCAATTATGGGGAGAGGTGGAGGTGCAATAAGGGTTTACGGGTTTTTTTGTTGTTCTCTTATCCAGCATTTTACCCGCCCCAGTTTTTTTGTTTCCTTATTTTCTTGTCTGTAGCCCTCGCTATTTGTAGATATGCAGGTTACTTGGTACACTTCCGTCCCTCCTGCCACCAAGCTACTTGGTACCATTTCCAAGGTGATACTTGAGGTGCACAGATGGTAGCTGGTGGGTTAAAACCTTTGTCAGCTGAACAAGATTAGTTTAAGCAGGAGGTTTACTGTGAAGTGTTTACCACCGTAGGGTGAACTCAAAACATCTGCTTTAGGAAAACAGTATTTGCAAAATACATGGCTACTATACTGACAGAGAATTTGTACATCTCCATTGTTGGGTATTGCAGTCTACAGGCATAAGTTGACAGAATAAGGAAAAGCAGAAGGAGTTCCAAGGATTTCATTTATAGTATGTGATAGAGTTATAAAATTGTAATCTTGTTTTATGTGTTTAGTTTTCTCTAAATTGAAGTTTATGGGGTAAAGAATATAATGAATCCCTATCTATCCCTTTCCTTTATTCCAAATTTATGACTTCAGAAATCTTCAGTGAAAAGCTGTTTGTCTCAGCTCTGTGCATTTTGACATACAGGACTCATGTGGCTTCATTTATTTCATCTAGAATGCTTGTGAAAGAAACACCAATTGTAACTGTGGATATTCAGAAACACAGTACAGTGATGTAAGTGCGGGACATCTTCTATACTTTATTATCTCAATTTTTCAGTACTCTTTCCTCAATAAAGTAGGAACAAACACATAGGTAAAATTGGTAGAAATTTAGGATAAATACTTTTTTAAAATCAAAATGAGGAAATGAAGCAACGTTTTTTGGTTTTGTATCTGTATGTATACAAGTATGTGCACACCCTCATTTAATAAATAGCAAATTTCAATATCTATAATGCTTTTCATATTTACAGGTGATTATTTCAGTGGAGGTACCTAACAATAAAATTTTAGAGTTGTGCAGGTTTTCTTCTGTGGACATCTCCCCTTGGCCATTCCACAAACTAGGAGTGTCTGGAGCATATTAATAGTACAAAGAAGTTAGACAAAAGAAAGGAGCTGCAATACCTCTAAGGTTTGCTGCATTTTATTATTTCTTTTGGATGCTTTACATTTATTGTTCTGAGAATAGAGCTGAGGGAATTAATGAGCTGGTCTGTAGTTTTATATTGGGAAGGTGGCAGAGGCGACAGGCTTGAGCTGTAGGAAAAAGAAATTTGTGATAGCTTCTTAGAGTTTGTGTAGAGTTTGAGGGTCTTTCGGGGTTTTTTTCACAATGCTCAGCACTTGATATTCTTAAGTTTTCTTGGTGTCGAAATCAGCTCTCTTCTTCCTTTTTCATGGTCTTCATTATAGGCCGATCTCAAGAAACCATTTAATTGATGTTTGTGATATTTACAGTGAAGGTCAGTATACTGCCCTCCTTAGATACATGTTAAGCATTGGTTCCATGAACTGGGCTGTTTCCTCTGGGCAGTGCTTTTATGTGTGGATTCACATGGAGCTGAACATGCTGTGTGGTCATTGCTGCCATGGCTATCGGCCATTTCAAAGATCACATGAGAGCCTGATGTGATGCTTCTAAATACTCCTTGCTCTGCAAACAATATTCTACTGACCCAACCTTCCAGCTCTTTCCTGATCATAAACACTCTTGTTTGTCTCCACAAGAAAGCTTAACTTCCTTGGTTTTGTAACTGCTTACATTCTTGACTTTTCCGTGATCATGTATATGCAAGGAATACTAAGTGTATGGAAGGATCACTTGTGCTCCTTCCTCCCTAAAGCTCTGTATTTTGTTCCTCCCTCTAAACCCGACAAGCCCTGGAAATACATCTTATTTCTGAGATGCAGTCTTCTCATCCACCTCCTTGTCTGGTTGTGCAGAACCCTTTATCATTTCTGGATGACCACAGGGTAGCTCTGTTTTCCCTTAGAAGACTACCCTGACTGAGTTTTTTAATCAGGACAGTGCTGTGCTTTAGCACCAGCTGGCATCTCAGCCGCTTCCTTACTCCCCACAGCAGGATGGGGGAGAGAATCAAAAGAAAACCCATGGGTTGAGATAAGGACAGTTTAATTGTTAAAGCAAAAGCTGTGCATATGAGCAAAGCAAAACAAGGAATTTATTCACCACTTCCCATGGGCAGGCAGCTGTGCAGCAGCCATCCCCAGGAAAGCAGGGCTCCATCACACGTAATGGTGACTTGGGAAGACAAACGCCATCACTCCACACTTCCTCCCCTGCCTTCTTCTTCTCCCAGCTTTATACACTGAGCTGGGAGATGGGGTCAGCTCTTCTGACTGTGTTCCCTCCCAGATTTTTGTACACCCCGAACCTCCTCACTCGTGGGGTGGGCTGAGAGGCAGAGAAGGCCTTGATGTTGATAACAGCAGAAACATCACTGTTATCAACACTGTCCCAGCACAAATCCAAAACACAGCCCCATAGGAGCCATTATGAAGAAAATTAACTCTACCCCAGCGAAAACCAGTGCAGATATTAAAATAAACTTGATGACCTGTACATATGAACAGTGAGGGAATGTGCCCTTTAATAGCAATGATGAAATTACTGAGGATGGCCAAAATTTTAAGTAGTGGTCAGGAGAAACTGCAACAGCAGAGAACATCTCTCTGGGCTCCCCTGCCAAGCAAACATCTGCCTTGGCTTTTGGGTAGATTACAGCTGTTAGTGACTTCTAGCCACCCTGTACAGATCAAACACCTTGGCTCAGTGTTTGCCTGTCCTACCCAAGTGAGCCTGGAGTGAATGGTGAGTTGGTGAGTGGCTCTGTCTTCAGTGTGAGGGCCTTGACATATGCTAATGTTCTACCACGCAGTAAACCCAGTGCTTTGTGATATTGCTTGTCTACTGTGTTTCATTGTGACTTACCTAGAGAGGTTCACACTGCCCATTTTAATGGTCTAAGTATGCCTAAGTGGCTCCCGACCTTCTCTTCATGACTTTCTGTGCATCAATCACAATGAGGAGTAAATGAACTGTGACTGTCAGTAGCAACATTTTTTTGGTAGTGGTGTATAGCCTGGCTGATCACTAGTCAGCCCCACAGCCTGTTTTACTCCTGTAGATGAGTGCAGAACTGCAGCAGTCAGCTGTAGCTATGAATTTTGATCAGAGTAAACACCGAGGCTCATTTGCTATGGAGATAGGTGGGAGCATGGCAACAGGCGATGATGGAGGAAAGCAGGGCTATGTGCTGTTAAAAAATGAGACAGTCAAATAATGTTACACTTCACAAATTTTCAGACACAAAATATAGTATGAGGGTTTACGAGGCTGGTATATTGCACATTATCTGGTAGCACCTGGAATGTTAATTCTGGGTAACCATGTCTGTGCCCTCACTGTTCAGATAAATCTTTTAGCCAATGCCTCTAATAAAAATTAGAGAAAATTGAAAATGCTTTAAATGAAAGGCGTTTACAAATTGCCCATAGGTGCACTCAGTCTACAGCTGTTAGTATATGTTAAAAGAATATCTGTGTTAAAATTGGCTGCTTCATCAAATGGAAATTATATCTGATGTCCAGTTAGATGTTGATTTTGCTTGTCTGTGACATATTCTGTGACTTCTCTTCCCACTCTTGGTGACATCAGCTTGGGATTGTACAAATTCCAATCTTGCACATTGACATGGTCTATAAAAAGCAAGAGATCTCTTTTCTCCACTATTCTGTCATGTTCATTTTATTCATTTGCTTACATGCTTATGGTAAAAATATGCTAAAAGGAGGCACATGGGGACAGGTGGGACTGCATTTGAAACTGGAGTGATAGTCATGATCCAGAGGGATGTTTTCTCTCTCTCTCTGAGGCCTTTATTTTCTCATCTTCAGGCAGCTCTCAGTTTTACACAAAAGACTTATTGTGACAATTAACTTTAAGGAATATTAAGATAATTGGAAGAGATACTGGTTTGTTCACTATTTGCACTGTGCATTATTTCTAAGGCCCCAGTGAGCTAATACGTTACTGCATTTTAACAAAAAGTTAATTCCTGCCTCTAAAGGGTTACAAAGTCTGTTTAAAAGAACACTGGAAAGTCAAAGGCTCAGGCATTACACTTCAGTTGCCCAGGCTACTTACAGCCAACTCATTTTCTGTGAGAATTATGACATGCCATTCCCTATGTTTGCTACTCCCTGAAAGCCACTGCCTCATCTAGTTCTCAGGATCTTGCTGATTGCTGTATGGAGAACTAATGCCATTGACTGTAGATTATCTGCCTTGTTTGGTCTTGTTTGACTGCGTGTAAATAACATCAGTGCCTCCAATTGCACAACTGCCTTGGGTATGTGTGTGTATGTATCCTCTTAGATGGGTTCAGAGTTCATCAAAGTTCCTACACCACTCAGATTCTTCTCTGGTTGAGCAGTGCATAATTAACCACAACCAATTTAACAATTCTGCCAGGATTTTGCTGGAGTGCCACAAATAGAATTTGAGCCAACATAGAATTTCACAAAGGTAAATTCTGGGTGTCCACTAAGTAGGTGCTGCACAGAGACAAATCTTTCAGCACCAACATTGCACAATCCATGCTTTTACTGTCATGGGATATATCTACATAAGTAAGTTTTATCTGCTTGGTGCTTGGTATTTATTTTTGTGCTTATTTTTATTTGTATGCATTAATGGGTCATTTAGGTGCCAGGATGCCATATGCAGTACTGAAGGCCTATTAGTGAAAAGGAGAAATTCTGATTATAAAGAAGATATACATAGAAATAAAAGATTCCTCAAAGAATGACATGGTTTGGCAGAGATTTTATGATTAGCACTTACATTTCTGTAGCACGGCTATATGCTACAGTATCAGGAATTGAGTGTTTTATGTAGTGACACCTTTCATGCTGAAAGGGATTCACCCAACATTGGCATTAATTCTGTTCACACTGTCAGTACGCAAAGTGTTGAGCAAAGAAGAAGAATTAGATATTTGCTTTTTATTGGAAGTAATTTTTTTTTTCATATTTGTATGGAAGAATTGAAAAAATAAGCCAGAACTAATATTCACAAGCCTGTTTTATCAAACTGCTTATACTTTATTAAAAAAATATAGACATGTCCTGTCCCAAACTTTACAAAGTTGTTTGGTTTTTTTCTCAAATAATAAGTGACAATCATTGGTCTTGAAAACATGTTCTCATGGTTTATACAGTGTATGTTTGAGAAGAAGTTCATTCTTAATCACTGGGCCTCTGTCAGTTTTTTCAGTGCCACAGTCAATATAGCTCTCAAAATACGATGAAATTGTATTTTATGCATTTCTGTTCAGTTTTCTTTTTTGACTTTCACTTGATTTATTTTTTTGAGAAGGCAGTTCCCTTACCAGTGAGATGATAAATTCAATAACTACATTATTTTAAATCTCTCTAACTTAACAAGACCTCAGAGGCTGAGCTGACATTATCTGGCTGATTACATTTCCTGCTGGTGGATTACTGTCAGGAATCAGTGAAGAAATGCTTGGTGGGATAGATAAAATCTACCTATCAGTTCTGCTGTAATTAATGTAGAATTCACAGCAAAAAATCCAGACTGTCAGTGATGTGTTCAGTAACTCACACCAAGGCCTTGTTATCATAATTCTTATCTTTGGAAGAAGTAAAGTTAATTTCTTCAGTAGTCCATAAATTACTGCAGAACTTACAAATCTCCTATGAAATCAGTGCAATTAATTATAAATTAATAGATTTCTAAGTGTGAAGGAGCATGTAATAGTGTAGATGAGTCCTTGAATGAGCATGCCAGTTCTGGTGTCAGGGGTGGGAACTTCCCACTGTTTTATGTGACATCTTCAAGTGTAAACACATTTCTTTTCCTTTCCCCAACTGATTTAACTTGCTACCATAGCAAGTAACATTTCCATTAGCCTCCCACCGTTAAATCGTGGAGTAACTATAATCACAAAAACATCCACCATGCAAGCAAACTAATAGAGCAGCAACTGTGGTCATAGCTTATCTCCATCTTACAGGCATTTTCTGTGAGTTCACCACAGTTGGTGCAGAAACAAATCCCTTTAAACTGAGTCTAATGAAGGAGAATAAAAATGGTTGGTTGCAATACAGATTAACAGCTTATAGATATTCTTGAGTGAGCTTGCTAGACAGAAAAATGTTGTGTTGTTTCCCTTATGTGAAGTAGTTAGCAGCAAGGCAGTGTCCCGTGTGTCGGTGCCTAGACTGCTCAGGCTTGATGGGGCAGAAGAGAAATAGTCTGACTCCAGGATACTTCAGATTTTACTTAAAATAATATATATGTATAGATGTTGACAGGTTTAGCTTTTTTACAGGTAGCAGGACAGAAACAATCCTAAGACCAGAAGAACTTTCGTGTTTATTGCTTGCACTCTTTTCATTCTGGACTGTAACAGACTGTGTTTATGTATGTGAAATATCCACCATTTTCTGTGATCTAGATTTACATTTATCTAGAATTAAAAAAACAACAAAAAAAATAGCCTTAACTGCATAGTGTAGTCAGGTTTTGTTTTTCTACAATCCTGGTTTTCCAAAGCATATAGACTTGAAGCTGAAGTGACTCTGAGGCAAGGTTAACTTTTGCATACAAGTTTTTCTGATCTGGGATTTCAAGGTGTCTTTATCTTCCTCTGAGGCTGAAGCCTGGAAACTTGGCAGAAAGCCATTCGTGCCAAGGGCTTATCTTGCAGCACAGCTTCTCTCTTCTGGATACAGCTGTCACTGTTCATATTAGTGAATCTTACATCAGCACGTTCACTACCCATGCACTGTGGGTTTGGCTTGTGGGGTTTTTTAAAATAATAAAATTGGGAATAGGATGGTGACACAAGGTATCATAAAGAGGAGTCTGTATGTTAAATACATGTATAGAACATCTAAAATGGCATATTTTGGAGGGAGGATAGAGTTTTAATAAGCTTTGCAATGAACTACTAGAACTAAAGTGTGTGGAAAGTAGATGGCTTTTCTTTTTTGCTCTTGTTGATTTTAAAAGCGAAAGATGGGATTTTTCTGACAGCACATTAGGGGATGTAACAGCAGGGTGACATGGAGGGAGGAAGCACAACTCACTATACAGACCTGCCCAGGAGGAACAGCAGCATCAGAATTGTGAGATAATTCCTAACAATATCAGATGCCACCCAATCATTCTGACAGCCACCCAACTTAAAAATTTTGATAACTCTTTTCAAGATTGCTGCTTACAGTTTAGTAACTCTTAATGCTTATATATGTTTGCTTTAAGCCAACTGTTGTTCTGGTTTTCCAACTATCCTGTAGCAGTAAGGTAGTGGTAGAAATCAGAGGTACCTTAGAAGCAGTATTGGACCTGTGCTCTATGTTCCCAATCCTAATTTATCAAATGTATCGTTAATGTGATTGTTTTTGTCCAATTTGAGCATTTGTTTAGGGCCTTAGCATTTGAGTCTTTTCCTTCAGAGTGTCTCTTTGAATGAAAGGATGCAGAAAAGCAATGTCTTAGCTATGGGTAATAGGAAAACATTAAGCAGAAGGCTGAAGGGAAATGTATTTCTTAAAAGGTCTTAGTTTAAAATTATACAAATTTTAGAAAAGAAATTAGAGTTTGTGAAGAGCTTTACAGGAATTGAAAAAGGGGGATTTTTTGTGTCATCCCCATCATGCTTTTTTTGCCCCTGACCCATCTGTACCTATCTCCCTTTGGAAAGAGGAGCTGGGTAGCAGGTGAAAAGGGCTCTACAACTATACTGCATGACACAGCCTTGTGCTAATTACATGGCATCTCTGTCTCCAAAGTAACAAGAACATTTTTGCTATGTTAAGGGAAAAAAAAGCCCAAAAGGATGCACTTTAAATGTATATTGGAAGGGCATAACTGCATGCAAACTATTTTAAATCTTCTGACAATTAGAGGTTTATTATACAGTCAACTATACTCTGTAGGAAATCCTTTATTTCTCCTGTTTCTTGAATCTGGCTTTCAAAGTTTCTTATTTAAATGTACAACATCATGTTTTAAATTATTCAAACACTTCCTATGATAGCATATTTAGAAAAGAAGGAGTGCGGTTCAAAGGTGGCATCAATTGTAAATGAGGAACTTTGTTCTTTTGCTTTTTCTCTCCTCATAACCTCTCTTTTAAGTGTCCTTACACATTAAGCATTTCATGTTGAAAGATTGAAGAGTGGTGCACCCCCCAAACTACCCATTCTTTGATATTACATGTTAGTATTTAGAAAGGATTTGAATGTCTGTATACACATTTACAGTGGAGACAATATGTTCTATTTTTTAAAATCTCATATCCCAGGAACTTTCAGACACTACCTCATTCCATATTTCACTGAATTAATTTTTGTTTTCACAGTTTTTGCTTACAAAGTTAATGAATTATGGAGGACTTCTGATCTAACACCACTCCAGTTATTAAAAGTTATTTAAGCAGAAGGGATTAAATACTGTGCCAATTTTATAGTTGCTGGGTTTATAACGATGCATGAATTTAGTTTTATCTTGCTTTTGAGTAAGGCCACTGAAATCAATCCATCCATTCATTCAGAAGGGGTGCAGTGACTGAGTGACCCTTGGGCTGTTGTCTCAGGCACAAGGGTTTGTTCTGACACAGCCCCCTGAGGGAGTGGGAGAGTGAGCTGTGAGTCTGGCACCCCGGCCAGGAAATTGCCTGGAGCAGCTTTCCTGCCCATCCCTGCTGACCAGGATTTGTCTGGCATATTGACAAAGATGTGTGTTGATAGCATATATATGCTGATCGTAGTACATGCAGACTACTGTAGTTTCTCATCCCCTGCAAAAGGTTTTTTGTTTTGGGGTTTTTTTGGTTGGGTTTTTTTTTGGGGGGGGGGGGGGTGGTGAGACAGAGGGGAAAGAAGGAAAAATTAAAACTAAATGTAGTAAAACTAAATTTTCTCTCCTAAATATTGGATATTGGATCTGTAACACTGAGTTCCTGATAAATTATCTTTTTTTTTCTTTATTTTAGGTAAGTGGAAGCTTTCTCTTCATGACTTGGGGCCACATTTAATTGCTGTGGTAAGTGTTCATAAGAATATAGGGGTCAGCTGTGTGTGTAAATTAACGCTTTAAGTTGGCTTCACATGTGGCAGTGGGTTCTAGGAGGCTACATGTATATATCCACTTGCTGCTTCTACTGCAGAAATTATTGATGTTTTTGAACACAGAAGATGGTGTTTCCTCTGCAGACCTGCTCAAGTTGTACAGCTTGCAGGTATTGTGACTTATTTTTCCTCATGTGAATATGATTTAGCATTAGCTTGTTGTGTTTGGTCTTACAATACAAAAGCTTGTTAGCAGAAGTGGTTCACTTGTGTTTCTGTTTTGGCAATCTATCCTCCAAATTTCTTATGTTTAGTTATAAAAATGAGTATTGTTTTTTCTCATCTCCTTCAATGTTATTTCACACTGCTTTGTACCAGCACACTTTGAATTGTTACTGGCTTGGATTTATTGTGGTATGTGGATTTTTAATTGTACATTACCTTATAGATTACGTGTGTGTGTGAAAAAGAATTTGAACACCTAGCCATGACTTGTTTCAGACAAAAAGTAATGTTTGAATTTACTTCTGTGCACTTACCATTCTTCATGTATCATAGCTGGGTGAAAGGAAAGGATGGACTATTTTTTAGGAACTTAGGTTATGGATGATAAGGGGGAAATTTTTTGTTGAGGCCACGCAAATTCCACAGGGGTTTTATTTTTGCCTAAGTAGGTGTATGATGAAAGAGGCAGTGGACTGCAGGAGTGGCAAAATTCCTTTTGCATTTCTGGCATTGTCCTGAGAATAGCAGTGCATGTGTCTTCCTCTTGTTGAAAGGACTGTGAATGTGTGCTGTAGCGTCATCTATTCAGTTGTGGCTTTGAAATTAAACTTATGATTCTGCTTGACTTTTGGGTTCTTTTTGAGGGATTTGGAGGATTTGGAGGTTTTGTGATTTTAAATCTTTATCCTGTGTGTTTTTTGTTTATACATTGGATTAAATAATGCATTTCTTACACCAATAGTATTTTAGGCATATCCATCATGTTTAGCCTATGCCAACAGCATTACTTATATTGATGGTATTTTTGGATGCAGATAAAGAAGGTTGTGCTAGTGCAGAATAGTTCCTGAATAAAATAGCTCTTTTGTTTTGAGTATATCACCTTTTCAACCAAATGAAGCCTGTTTATTTGTGTTGTTGCTTTATCAAAAATATAACAATGGTGATATTTTGCTTATTTTTTTAAATTTATTATTAAATTATGAAAGTGGTGGAGCTGTAATATGTCCTGTACAGTTAAGTCTGTACTAGTGTGTACTGTATTAGCTGAAGGATACCCAAGTGCACTTTTTTTTTTTCTGGGCTGTTTCAGGTTTTTCGTTTGGGTTTGTTTGTTTGGGTTTTTTTGTTTGTTTTTTTTGTTTGGTTGGTTTGTTTGTTTGGTTTTGGGGTTTTTTTGCTTGCTTAAGGGAAACATTTATTCAATACATACGTAGATCAAAACTGGATGTTTTTTAAAGGCCATAGGTTATTTAGGTTATTGCAGAATGGATACTGGGATGAAAGAGAAGCTAGCACAACAGACAAAATCACAACCAATGTGTGATTATGTACATACATAAATATATGAACTGTTTATTTAAAGATGTTGTCCAATTAATCAAGAGTCTTTCAGTGCTTAAAGTAACTTAAACCCTACAGAAACCTTTCAGTAGCATAGAAGTTAATAGCATATGTTATATTCAAATAATTTTGTAGGATTCAGTGACCTGATAAAGAATGTTATCTACTTGCTACCGAAAAAATTGAATTTATAATGGAACAGTACTTCCTTGCTTCCAATGTCCTTTCCACTCCTTTTTTCACTCAGTATTTGCTAAAATATTTGATGAAGCTAAAAGATTAAATTTTTTGTCGAAAAAAACATGTAGAAAAACTCAAAGTAACTAAAAAAAAATCCAATCACCCCTTACCAATACAAATAATAATTTATTGCTTGGTGATGTAGAGTAGAAAAACATCAACTCTAAGAAGTATAAAATGTCCAAAGGGAAGAATATTTGGTGTCAAAGTTGAATAAAAACCTCATGGGAATTGTCACACCATTTTGTATTGGTTGAGCAGGGGGAAGGAAGCCATATGTGTGTGTAACATTATATACAAACTCTCTGCTGAAGAGTTGCCAGTGGCCTATGCATAAAGGAAACTGTGCTTGAAAATGCAGTTATATCAGTGTCAACACTAGTTACATATTCTTTTTCAGCTTTTAAATTATATCTTCTTGTTGTGTAGGAAACTTAAAAATTAATTCCTGGCAGACAGATAATTTTTTCTTGAAACATAATAAAGACAGTAGATTTTCCATTAAATGCCACATTGAAGTCTGTGCCCCATGCTGTTCACCAACCCTGTTATGGTTTTATTTTCTATTGAAGAAAAAGGACAAAAAAAGATCAAAAAATAGAAAAATACAGAGGTGAAGGTCAGTTTTTCTGCTTACATAGGCTTTTTATGCTTGTGCTTTGAACCCTTATAAGAAGGACAGAGGCACGCAAATCCAGATGTTGTTTGAAGAGCTACCTCAAAGGAGGCTGGTCAGAGGAAATGTCAGGGCAAACCTGTGATTGTGGTTTTTCTTGACTTGTACAGTTTGATATCCAGCAGTTGACAGCTGTATCCCATTTCAAGTGTTAATGGTGTACTGATATGTCTGTTTTTTCCTCTGCGTTTGATTTGAGGGTGCTGGTTCTTGACACCTGAATTTGTGGGCAGAACTAGCTGCAGTTACCAATTTGTCGTAGATTTGGGTTTGTTTTTTTTAATACTGCTTACCTACAGTGATCCTCATTTATATTAGGCATCAGTGTATGTGAAGCTTTCTTTTTTTTTAGCAGTGATATTTGTAACTTGTATTGTATCTCAACAATCAAACAAAATACTAGAAAGTGAATTTGGGATTAATGCAAATACTCAAATATTTAAAATGTTTTTTTCAGCTCAGGATGCTTTCAAATTTCTGTGGTGAAACATCATTAAAATAAAATAGTGTTGTAGTAACTGGGAAGTCAGTCTTGAATCATTTGCTCACAGAAAAAAATCCTCAAGGAAAAAATCTAGTTAAAAAATCTAGTGGATTTGCAGACTTCCTTGGTTATGATTATTTTAGGATGTAAATGCTTCTAGTCTTACTTTTCCTTATTCAACCACCTGTTATGTTCTTCTTGTTCAAGTTTACTCTTGTTTTCAGAAATCAAGTAACTTTTTAAAAAACCTTTAGCTTACAGCTTCTACTACCATGTTGTTCGCTCTCCTGTAATTAGTAGCTACGTCAAGGGCCGCAGCCAGGACATTAAAACACAGAAGAAACTGCTGTGCCTTTTGCGGCTGCTCAAAGGAGAGGCCAAATGAAAAGTTACGCTATCAAAAACTTGTAAATGCAAAAAATATCATGTTCCAAAATAGCTGTTAAAAATAACAAGTAAAAAATGTTGCATTTGGTACTCAGGCCAATTACTTTAGACTTGTGAAGTCTGCTATGTGTATGGGAGGGCACAGCATTTCCAGACACTTGGTGGGTGACTTCAGGTGAACGTGACCTTGAGGCATGTTTGAAGTGCACGTACTCCTAGCTGGATGAAGGCTATAATGAAGTTTCTCTTCCTGGCAACATTCCTTTCAGAAATATTCCTGCATTGATGAACTTCTAGGGGTGGGGAGTGTTAAGTGTTTGTTTAGTGGTGAACTGTTGTGTTGATTTCTTCAGTTTCTTCTTTTAATTACCTTTAAAAAAAAATTGCTAGACTGTTTGTATACTTATTAACAAAATTTATTTTCTAAAATATTTTATTCCAGAAAGAGCTCCATAAGCCTTTATCTTAAAAGATAAATCAATGTTTTTCAAGATGTTTCACGAACATGAATTAAGCAAATAAGATCTCAATTTTCTGACAGTGCAAGGTACAAAATCAAACCAGTTCATCTTGTATTTTGGAACAGATGTGGAATTTGAAATAACAGATTGCTTCTAATAAATTTCCTTCCACTGCATTAATCTGTTTAGTAACATTTAACTTTGCTTTTCATTATTGAGATTTTTCAAACCTTCCTTATTTCTACAGCAGGTTGGTTAAGGTTATCTCTCAAAGAAACTTCCACTACGAAATATCCAGTGTCTTTGACTGAACTGAACCATGAAAATAATAATCTAAATGTTTTGGAGTTTGTGTGCCTTGATGTGTAAACATGTATGTAACAGAGCAGGTTTATAATACCAATCTGGCTAGATATTTGTTTCACTTTGTTGTTTTGACAGTCGTAACTGCACTGCTTTCTGATTATGTACACAGACATTTTGTGTTGCATTCTTATCTCTTGTAGTCCATGACTTCACCTTTACCTTGCCTCATTTTTGGTGGGATTAGTTAGGATTGCATTCCATAAAGCAAAACAGCACATTATTTGCATTAATTCATAAGACCAGTCCAGAGGGATTGTAGTCATAAGCTTATCATTGTACCTTTTAGTCTATTAAATTTCAATCAAAAGGCTTAACAATAATGAGGTTGGGGTTTTTGGTTTCTAATTTTTAGTTTCTTAATTCTGAAAGTGAGAGGTGAATTTGTATGGAGGTAATCAGTATAATCTCAGAAGATGCACACGGCCCTCCATCAAGGTTTTGTTTCTTTACAAATAGAGTGAGCAGAAGCACCGTGGCAGCAATAGCAGTGAGCTCATGTGTGACAGGGTTTCAGATTGTTGGTTTTACTTGGCTTCTGCAGTGTCCCTTATACAAACCCACTGTGTGGTGAGCTAGAGGTGACAAATTGTCTCATTAAATTGGTCCTCTCAGATTTGACTGAGACCCTGTAGAGAGTGCTTAGGTGTATGTGTACCTGCAATTATTTATGCCAGTCTAAGCAGGATATTGAAACTAAGCATCTGCTGGTTTGCATGCTAATGGGGCACTTGGCTGGCCTTACACATCTTATGAAGCCTTGATCTTTTTCTGGTTTTGTTTTGTTTTTTGGGGTTTTTTTGGTTGGTTGGTTGGTTTTATGTTTTTTTGTTTGTTTGGGGATTTTTTTGGTTTGTTGGTTTTTTTGGTTTGGTTTTTTTTTTCCTTGTTTGTTTGGGGGTTTTTTTTGGTTGGTTGTTTTTTTTGTTTGTTTTGTGGTGTTGTTTTTTGTTGTGTTTTTTTTTTTCCTATTAGCTAGTGAGGACAAACTGAACAGCAAATTATCCAGTGTTGTGCATGAGTGTTGGATGTTAAAAAAGAACCATAGTGTTATTTATGGAGCAGAGTAACTCCAGAGTGTTTAATTGCTGTGAATGTGAAAAAATTAAAAATCACAGTGTGGATTTCCACATTAGTATTGATCTATGCCTTTTACTACTGTGAATTTTTAATTTTCTTTAAACAAAGTGGAATTTGTGAACTGGAACTGAAATCTAACTCTTAATTATTTATGAAATATTGAACTAAAATATTTTATTTTGCTATTACTATTTTAATGAGTGCTTTCCTAATTACATGAAATAGCTTTTTTCTTCAAGGTTTGCCTGACAGTAAACAGTAAAATGCTATTTTATAGTTTTTTAATAATGATGAAGAGGAGTTGTTTGCTTTTATTTTGTCATCTTTGAGGATTTCTCTGTCTTCTATATTCAGAATTTAACTTTTCTGTTGTGGAAAAGAAATGGGAAGAGAAGCTTCCCATTGTTATATATCTGTAACAAACACCAGAATGAAGTGACAGCAGAGGTGTTGACAACAAATTGTTTTAACCTTTATTTAAAAATGTAATTAAGAAATGAGAAGATTACCTTAAAATAAAATCACGAGAGAGTGTCTTATGTTGTGTAAAATCTGCTTTTTCACTTTTTCATTACTGCACACTTTCAGCACTCATTTACATTGTTATTTCCCTAAGTCCCTGCAACTGTTAAATTATGCAAATCAAGTTACCATAATATTCAGTGCCAAAATGTTTTATTTAATAGCAGTCATTAATTTATTTCTCTAATCAAATCCACTAGGAAATCATTTTAAATGTATCATTTTGGTTTAAATAGGTCCCAGTTCAGCAGAAAGAAAACCTGTTGGGTCTTATAATCACTGGGGCTTTTTAACACATGCATGACAATTTAGCAGTGATGTCTCCCTTTTTCCCTCCCATTTACCCAGTAATTTCTCATAATAGGAAAATCAGACAACATGTTTAAATGTGACATGACCAGTTATTTTATAATGCAAAGAATAACTACTATTGTTAATTCTCTTCCTCAAAGTGAAGCATTGTAAGAAAAGTTGAAGCTGACCTGAGAGAACTAGGGTAGCCCCTCTGAGAGATGGTGAAGGCAATGCTAATGAGATTGAAAAAGGGAAAAAAAGAAGTTCTTGTGTAGCTCCAGGTCTCTTATTCACATGATATTTAGAATAGAATACAAGAATACCTTGATTGCAAATGCTGCAGTGAGGTAAGTTTAAGTGGTTTCTGGATCTCTCCAGGAAAGTGGTATTTTTCAAAGTCTTAGCAAAAAGGGAGGCAGGAGAATTTTCTGTTGATTCATCCTTCTGTGAAGTGTATTTCAAGTGTGCTGTTAGAGAAGAAAGATTTTAAGGGACATGATTCAGTTCACTGCAATCACAAGAAAAAACATTATGGAGTTAGAGCTGCTCTAGGTTTTGAGAGGGCTAAGCACAATTTAAATGTTCTGTGATCTGAAAATACTATATGAGTAACATACACAGGATTTCAGAGGGAGCTACTGCATTTGGAATCCTGAATTTTACATATAAAATATAAGGATTTATATGCACATATTTATAAGCAAAACTTGGATATGGACAGATATTCTTTCACTTAACTTTAAACCTTTGCACCCCCACCTTCATCGCAGTACCCTTATGTGATAGGAAATTAAATTCAGTGCAGGACTAGAGATGGCAATCATCTCTTCTCCTGTATCTGACACATTTTTTTACCTTGTTCTGTTGCAGGGAAGTTCTGGCAACTTGTTTGAAAATGCAAGCTAAATATTTTTGCAGGGACATCTAAGGTTACCTTTGCACCATTTAAAAGCCACAGGAAGCAGAATATTCTGTTGTCTTTGAGAACATGCAAATGAGATTCTTGTCTAATTGAAAAATAGGACAGTTCTGGGTTAATTGCTGGAAAAGACCAATTATCCAAATACCTTCAGTAAAAGAAGCAGCACAACCCCTCTGCTATCTTTCTTCAAAGAAATTATCATCTTTAATCTGTAGCACATTCACCAGAAGACTAAATTACTCTTACTAGTCACCTTTGTGAATAAGTGGTGAGATTGTTTCCCACCTGCCTTATTTGCAATTTGAACAGAATAGTTCTGTTGTCAGTGCCTTGCCTGTGAGTGTCCCTCCTAGTGACCAGCTGCAGCTCCTTAAGCACGTGAAGTTATGGGAAATAGTAGGTACAGGGCCATCACCTCATATTTTCCCATCTTCTGTCTATGCAGTTTAATTCAGCCCTAAACAGACTGATTATTTCCCCATCCAGTCTTTCTTCTCTGCTTTATCTCTAGAAGTTGCTATAGGAAGCAGAGGAATTAAAGGGGTGGACAACCTGATCCCCCTTAGGGCAAGACAAGGCTGCCCTGGACTCCTCATGCTGCTTTTCTCCCCAGCAGCTGAGCTTCAGATAGATCTGGCTCAGAGGAGAAACATTCTTGGCTTTAATCTTAAAAGCAACCTGTAAGTGTTCATAGGCTTTTTTGTATAATTATATGTTTTTCATGCAACCCCAACATAAACAATATAATGGGGTGTATGCATCTTTTTGCCTAGTAAATGGTGTTTACCTCAGGTAACTTGGTCTTTTTATAAGTATCAAGACTTAAAATACATTAGAAGAATAAGTAGGTGTTTTGGACAAATCTGCTTATATTTTGTTGGTTTGAAAACTAAGGATTTCATCACTCTCAATGCTTACTTTCATGCTCTGGACAGGTTTTTTAATACTTATTTTTGAAGTCAAAACCAAAATCTAAGTAAGAATGGCACATAGAAAAAATATATTAACATTAGCCAAAGTAATGCAAATTAATTTTGACTGATCTTCCATATATATACACGTTGTGTTGTGTCAGAATTAAATATTCCATGTATTTTAAAATAGAAACAATAGATAAACAATAGATAAAAGTAACAAGCAAAATTGGTAATTTATTTCCTCTCTTTCTCTACCTCTTGACTTTGTTCTCAACTGATTTCCTGTCTATGATTGTGTATTTCTTCATTCCCAAGATATAAAGCTCTCTGCTGAATCTCAGTGACAGGAAAGAATCTCAGCAGGTTTATTCTTTAGTGATCTGACCTTTCCTATGTCAACTTGTTTACTTAGGAACAGTTCTGCATCTTTGATTGAACTTGCAGTTTACTGAAAAGCAAAAAGCAAAACTTTTCAGTTTGCCTCTCCACTTCTGTGCTCTTTAATTTCTGTTGCAGAATAATAGTTTGGAAGAACAAAGGGAGGTTTGTTTCTTGGTTTGTCTGTTGGGTTTTTTTCTGGAGCAAGAGGTCTCAGGGTTGAAATTTTGTCGGCACGTTTTGTCTGTCTTGAAGTGCTGTTTGCCTCGATCTAATAATAATTGGATCAAATGGAGGTAACCAGTTGCTAATGCCTCAGCTCCTGTCACTTCTACATGGAGATAAAACACAGTAGGTAGAGCCCTAGCTCATCAGTCCTAGGCTTTTCCCATTTTCCTGACTGAATTTCTTGGGGGTGATCTAGAAATACTTTTACAAACTCACCAATGTTGAGAAGCCAGCTGCAAGGGAAGTGTGTCTGTGAGCATGAGGAACGAGGGGAGCCTCTGTCAAGACTCACTCTCAGGAATAATAATTTTCATCTAGATCCTCTTTCTTCCTCACCATGTTTTCATCTGTCCCCAGTGACTAAACTTGTCTTAGTTAAACTGCATCTACCTAATCTGCCTGCCTCTAGCACTTAATGTGGGCATACATGATTTCCTATCGGTTTTGCTGGTCATGGACAACCATGTGTAATTTTTTTGAGTTTTGTAATCATAATAACAAGGTAAAGCGTGGCAAGGTGGGCTTCTGCACCAGCATACAGTAAAGACAGCTGGAAATAAGGGTTTTTTTTTCCAGAAGTTCAACTATTCCCTGTCCTATTGCTGCCCCTCTTAACAATCAATATTATCAATCATCACATTACAAATAGTGTGTCAGATACTCATTAAAGCCCAGATGCTTGGATTTGTTTGTATGACCAACTTCTTTAGGTTTCAGTATGGAAAACTCTCAAAAATCTCATGAAAAACATAAGAGACTTCTCAAACATCTACACCCAGTTTCTGCTCAGCTTCATTTCCCTGATACCCATCTGCTATGCTGCTGCACACTCTTGCGTATAAAAAGTGAATGGGGAACTGAAAGCATATTTGCAGATTAGTTATTTCCATCAAGAAGGCAGTGCCTAAGAGATTTCTTTTTGGTTTGATTTGGTTTTTTTTTTCCTAGCATGTGATGCAAATCACCTGAAGCTGTGCAAATGAAAGACACTTGTATTTTTTTTTATTTACAAATTTTACCAGTTTGCATTGTTTCGTTTTTCTTCCTTATCAGAGGGGTTTGCATGCTTAGTTCTGAGTTTATTTTTAACCAAGATATTATTACTTTGTATGGAAGAAGTAGTAAATTGTTTAAATGTCCCTGCTTATCTGCAAAGACTGTTGTTCAAAATGTAAAAAGGATAAACGTTAGCAATGTTTAGTAATCTTTAATGACAGTAGTTTCAAGTGCCATTTAAAGCCACTAGTACCTGTTTATAGTCTTTGGAACAATCCATTTGAAATTTTGAAGTGGTTTAGAATTTTGACGTTTCATCAGGTATGTAATTAAGTTGGTATTATTCAAAGAAATCTATGTAAATTAAATATACTCTATATTTCTTTCTCCTGAAGGAACTAAAACTGCAAATGTATAAGAATTTTTTGTAAGAATAGGTGGAAATTTCATGTAACTTTTATTATTTTTTTTCAACTAAACTTTTTCAAAAGAAGGCCAAACATTGAAAACAGCACAGCATTTTGGTAATTAAGAGCATGTTACATAATATACTCAAAACCATGGTTTCTTTTCTGATTCAAAGATATTGGTCTTTAGTTGACACTTGATTGCTGATAATAGCTTCATTAGAAAGCTAATAAAAATACTCACCTCTGTTAAATGTATTTGCTCAGCAGATGGGTATCTCTGAAAATGGAGTTTAATTCATACTTGACTCAGAAGTCTAAGAAAGTTATCCTTGGTATACTGTAGTCCTGAAAATTGTAGTGATAGCTGAATTAAACTTGTCTGGCAGGCATTTTTTTGTATTTCTCGCATGAAAACGCATTGCACGTCTAGAAAGCCACTGGAATGTGTTGCTAATTATTGTTTAAAAAAAGATTCATCTATCATCCACATAGATGACATTTCATTGAAGTGTCATGAATTACATATTTCTGTAGTAAGTGCGACATCCTCTTTCTCTTGCATTCATCTTGGCAATTTCTGTAATGCTCTCTTCTAAGAACCAGGTTTTTTGCAGATAAATATTTTTACCAAAGTGAGGTGCTTAAGAAAGTCACAGATACTTGATGCTCTAGTGATCCGCAAGAGAACCTAAGAGTTTGTTCCACGGTGCAGAATTGTCCCTAGAAGCAGCAGTAGATCCTAACAACCACATGGATGGTTTCTTAGGTTGGGCTAGTGGCCACAGCAGCAGGATTTCAAGTCTTATACACTTTGCTGTGTTGGTGTTCCTCCAATGCTTTGTTGGACTCTGTATGTTGATGAACTGGAATGCCTTTGGAATTTTTTTGCCTTCTGTGTGGCCATGGTGGCAGCTCCAGCGTTAAATGTCTGGTGATATCTTTGCCTCATGGAGACGTTTGCTTAACTGTGTAACATGAGCTTTCCCATCCGCTGTTCCTCATCCTCGAGATGAAAGGAGTAGGTCACATAACAGTGGGCCATGTTGTTCTCACATTTCCTCCCTTTAGAGCAAGAAGAGTTAAGAGGTGTAGATCTTGAAACAGCAGACTTTCTGATACCAAACAGAAATTGGATGGAAATATCAGATTGTTTTCTACTTTAAGCTGTTTGTAGTTTGGTTTATTGGTTCTCTCTCAATTAGCTTGCTCAGAAATAAAATTTAAAAATGTGGGCAGATTATTTCTATAGCTTTAATTTGTTTTCTTATTTCTTGTGTGGGCTTTTAAAATATGATATTTTTGTGTGTGTTTATTTATAAAGTATGATTGCTATGTTAAAGTACAATTAATGTGTTACTTTGCTTGTAAAAGCAATAATGCACTGACTATCCCTAAAGTGCAAGCCTCCACTTTTGAAGCACTCTCTCTACCTGCCTTCATAATTAGAATAATCACATAATGTAATTTTTAATAAAGTGAAGCTACAAGGAATGACATGAGATCTATAACAGAATGATCTGGTTTGGTGCTGATAATGTGTCAAATTGTGTCATGATTTGGAAATACAGAAAATTGTTGTAAATGCATAAAAATAATTTGTTGTTTGAAAGCAAGGACATGTTTTCAGTGCATATGGGTGTATTGTTTGGTCCTGGGAGAAGAACAGAATACTTGTGGAAGATCAAATGAGTTCATGTACAGGGTAGATTTTATAGCTCACCTAATGTCTGAGCCTTTTCCTCTAAAATTCTTCTGGCACCTGTAACTTCAACTATGGGAGTTTTCAGTTTATCAGAATTTTGTTCTATATAACAGTCAATGCACAGTCAGTTGTCATGTCATCTGTGGGAGAATCTGTCTGTGATACCATAACAGCCACCATTCTGGAATACTTTGAAGGATGGTCAAATCTTTACTTTTAAAAACATACACTGAAGATCTTTCAGTAACAGTTAATTTATCACATGCGTTAGAACCTGATTTTAAGGGTTATTTCACATTGCACTTTGATGTCGTTTGGAATATTAAACTTGAACAGTGTCACAGGCAATCCTGCCTGTGGCCAGATAACTGGCTACTCTCCATAGAGCAGATCAGTGGCCCACACTCAAGAAGAATTTCTTTAAGTGTATGTGCATGTGTATAAAGGCTTGGTAGCTTAACAAGTACCAGGTAAAATTTAACAAACAGGCTGACAAAACCCACAACCAAAAAAAAAAGAAGTCCCATTTGGTTTGTATCAGTTGTTGTACATGCTGAGTAGTTCAGAAATTCCCTCACTTAATCTGTGAATAATATCTTTCAACGTTATAGTATGTTGTCTCCTGGGAAAAAAGATATTTTTGAGTTTAGAGCAAATACTAGTAAAGTCAAGGTTGTATTTCGGATGTAGTTCTGTTCCAGTTGGCATTTTAAACAGCAGACTCCTGATTTGTGGCATTTGGCTCAGGTAAGGAAGGGGGATTCCTTTCGAGAGGGCAGAGGAGATATTCCAGCACATACTCCAAAAGCACCAGCAGAGCTGCCCTTCAGTGACCCTGCCATTTGTCCTGGCCTTTTCATATGCCTTCCTCAAAGCGTAGGCATCGTGACAGAGCCTCAGCTCCTCCTGTTCTCTGGCCTGTCTTAAACCCTCCAACACTTGTACACTTACCTGAATCCAGAGAGGAGCCTTGTGCCAAGTACTCAATGTGAATGTACTGTGTGGCTTCTTCAGTTAATGCTTCCCAACTTTTCTCTGAACTGTTGTTAAGGCTGATATGGTTGCTGGAAAATAAGAAAGAGTGTGCTGCTACCTGCTTGTTTATTTTACCTCTGTTGTGTTCTTCAGCTATTTTCCATACAGTCTGTTGATAAAACGAGTTGCCAGTTCAGCCACATCACCACCATATTTGTTTGAACTCTGGCTTCTTTGTATTTCACTGCAGTTAATACTGCTATCATTACATGTGGCAATCTGTTTCCTTATCAATGGAAATAAAAAGGACAAAAGCAACTCTGCCTTTTTTTAGGTGGCTTAAAGCTGAGCCGAGTGCAAGACTAAAACTTCCAAGATGAACCCTTAACATCTGCATTTCAAACTGTTATTACTTTCTCTATTTTGCTTTGCACAGGCCTGCTCCTTCAAAATTTCTGATATCCTGTGTTTCAAACACATGATCTGATCACCCCAAAATCATGGCTGACTCTCCTACAAACGTAGTCTGTGTATTTCCTAGAGAGCAGGAAACATTCATTGTTCTTTCAAAGATTTTTTTTTTTAATTGTGGGAGAGGATGTTGAAGGTCTGGTAAAAAGCGTGATGGAACTGGATTCATAAGTCTGAGGAAATACAGTACTCTAGGGCTCATTCTATAATAAAGTTTTCTTAAGTTGCATGCTACAGGAAACTTGATTCCTTTCTGCATGTTCCATATTGGGTTTTGTCATTGCATGTAGCTGTTTTTTTTCTTTTTAAACTTGTGTGGTATGTCTTAAACTGTATGTGAAATATATGATATGGAGATTGTATCAATGGCATTTCTAAACATAGCATTTCTCGTTTCCATTCCCTACTTTGATGTCAGGGTTTTGACAATTGCCCTTTACTTGTGTGCCTACACACTGCACTTGGAAGCCCAACTCATATGCCATATTCTATCTTTAAAGCTATATTATTTTTCCTTTGACATTTTTATCTTTTTTTTTCACTCTCAAATGATTTTGTGTTTTTGTGCTGATTTTATGTAACTCTGGTTTTTGTACCAGTAAAAAAAAGTCCACTCAGGTTCAGCAGATAGGTCAGGGGAATTTTTTTTCCTGTCATTTTCCAGCCTTCCTGTTGTTCATGAGGTGTTCACAGACATGCTGCACTTTACAGACAGTATGCTCTGGTCCAGCATTACTCTATAATAATTTGTAATCAAAATGGCCTCGAATGATTTAACAAGCAACTCTGAATGCAGTTGCTAAGTATAGCTAGTATGGGAGCAGAGCTGATTTTTAGAGCCTGCTTTTAGGTCTTAAGGCATAAATTTACTGGTGCTAAGATGGTAATGTAGGGATAAGTATTTGTTATCTGAGCCTTGCATTACAGAAGCCTAGATTAGTGCTGTGGTCTTCATATGTAAATAAAAATGCTACCCATAAGGAGAGCACAGAGACACATAAAACCAGCTCTGTCTGTCAAAAGTGAATTCACAGGTGCATCTCGAGAGGATGGGCAGCATATTTGAAAAGTTCTGTTCCTGATGGTTTCCTTGTTCTGAAACAATGGGATTGCTGGCTTTTACTTGGAAAGGCTAAGATGCGGGGAATAGTATTTCTCCTTGGAAGAACAAAATAATTCCTGTTAAAAATTCCAATGCTATGAAAGCTAACGGGGATAAGCATGATTGGGTTTTGTGGTGCAGAATGATGAAGAGAAATATTCTTGCAGTCTGTGGTTGAAGAGGTTACATATGATTTTTTTACTGCAGATGTTTATAATGAGCCTTATTCATTATATTTCTCCGCCACTGTCTCTGTATTTGACGTAAAGAATTCAAAATTTAGCACTGACTTTAGTGGTGATTTGCAACAATTTCAGACATCTTAAATGTGTTTCTAAAATGGGCTAATGTATTGTTCTATTGATCTGTTAATGAAGCTCTTAATTATGTAATAGTGCACTGTGACGATATTGTATGATGTGACATCTTCCCCAAACTGTTCATGGGAAGTTACGTGTTTGAAAAAAAGAGTAGGAGGGGTTGGTTGCAGGTGGGAAGTTCATTACCACTGAGATGGTAATAATGCATTTTTTAAGATCAAACATATTTTGGTTTTGTGTGAAGAGAAACACACATTTCAGATTTTCATTTTGTAATCTAGTTATGAAATGGGGTTTTTTGTTTGTTTATTTATTTATTGGCTTTTTCATTCCCTTGCAGTAAGTTTACCTGCAATTTAAGAGGTTTTGTTTTGTTTTGTTTTTTAAGTTTTTAGAAAGTGGAGGTTAGCAGTGCTTCCTATAGAAATGTCCAGGTAACAAATTTAGCACCCTCCTGGTGAACAACAGGGAAGTGAAAAGACTTCCTTGGGAGCATTTAATTTGTCTAAAAAGACTGCCTTTTCAATTGAAGGGAATTTATTATTATGAAAAATCAAAATGCATTCAGCCTTTTTGGTGATAAATTGGCTTGTTGCAGTCAGACAACACTTCTACCAAAGACAAGGACATAGATAAGCTGTTTAAACTGAAAGGTGTAAGACAAAGGGAATGTGAATTTCTAACTGTGTAGTTGCCCAGCCAGGTGGAGGGGGTGTTTAGCTTGAGTAATCTGAAGGTGAATGATTCCAAGAAGGGAAACAAAGCGGGTGAAGGGTCTGGAGTGCATATTCTGTGAGGAGAAGCTGAGGGAGCTGGAGTTGTTTAGTCTGAAAAAGGGGAAGCTCTGGAGTGACCTTACCGCTCCTTGCAACTCCCTGAAAGGAGGGTGCAGCCAGGTGGGGGTCAGCCTCTTCTCCATGGAAACCAATGACAGGATGGGAGGACGCAATCCTAAACTGCACCAAGAGAGGTTTGGGTTGGATATTAGGAAGAATTTATCCACAGAAGGGGTGATAAGGCATTACAATGGGCTACCCAGGGAGGTGATGGAGTCACAGTCCTGGTAGGTGTTAAAGGGAAGACACGTGGTCCTGAGTGCCATGGTCTGGTTGGCACGGTTGTGTTAGGTCATAGGTTGGACTTGATTTCAGAGGTCTTTTGCAAAGTACTAAATTCTGGGATTCTGTGATCTTGGGGAATACATTAGTGAGTTAAGCCACAGTCAGAAGCTACTGATGCTGTTGATTCACGTGAGGTGGCAAAGATAGAAGTTCCAGTGTCAGGAGTTTTTCACTGCTGAATGATGTAACTGTGCCCAGGCAATAGTATGATACTTGCTGTTGAATAAAGTTAAGGTGAAGTAATGACAGAGGATTGTGGTTTAAGTGCTCTATTATGCTGGTCGTTAACTACGCTTTTATTTTTATTTTTTTAAAAATCTTTCCACAGTTATTTCTGTCTGCATAGTGTAATGGTGGGAGCATTGGTGTGGGAAGATACAGCGGCCCTCTGAAGCTGTTTACAAATGCTGCAGTCTCAGTAGCTACTCTGTACACTTCTAAAACTGATACATCTTAACAGATGGTACAAACACTGGCTGTCCCAGGAGAAGAAAAAGAAATGTTCTGTTGAATAAGATAATAGTATATCTGTATAGCGTCTTTTGATTCTGTAATTACATACTAAGGATGTGAACTATAATTATTTAACCCACCTCCAGTTTACAATTTGACAACAGTGCTATGTAAGCCTAGAGTTATAAGAGAGGATAATTTCAGGCTTCAAAGCTCCCAGCATAGATGTGTCCAAAAGTCCATTCTGCACTCTGAACTCTCTGTGGTTTTCGATTACTACACACAAAGGTCGTGATTTTCAACCCTATTGTTCTGCTCTCCACTAGCTTTTCCAGCCTCTGATTTATTATAGCAGAGAGTGAGATAAGAGCCAGTAAGTTAAAGAGTGTGTATGTTTTGGTGGGGGATGTGAGCAAAGGCTACAAATGCTTTTAGTAAAATAGAATGCTCTCCTGGTGGCTGCTTTTCTGAGGTTTATTAGTTCACCTGCCTTCAAATGAGTCCTGCAGGTGCTTTGACAAATGGATTGAGAGATTGCCTAGTAAATTCCTCAGCTTCCTGTAAATACTTCTGTTCTTATGTAGATGATTTGTAGCTTCCTATTCCAAGGTGTCTTTGTAAATCACACCAGAGACTCCTATGCCTTCCAAAAGCCACAGCGTGACTTGGAAGAGGAAATGGTAAAAAAGCTGAAGAAAAATACTGGGGAGAAAAAAAAGTGTTAATAGAAAATTAAGGTGTTGAAATTCTAAATGTGTATTGAGGAAAGAGATGTCTTTTACCCTTGCTAGTTTCTCCCACTCATGCCAATATGTGCTGTTTGCTCGTGGAGTTATAAGACCAGTTATCTCTTCTGCCAAGTGCCAAGGTCCTGATTTGAATCTCTTCCTCATAAATCTCATTTCTGCTGTAGATTCTCCCTGAACTACTACTGATCACTGAAGTGATGCATCAGACACTTGAGTTTGGCTCATCCCAGTGCCACTTCTGCTTTGAAAAATAAGTTTAAACTTGACATAGGAACTTAAATAATTTACAACTCCTGTTGATATGATAATGTATTTGATCTCTCTCAATAGCTGGAGAAAAGATGACAGCTGTGGGTGTTACTCATGCATGAACAAAGTGGGGAAGATCATGTTTAGAAAAACTAAATAATCCATTACTTATACAACAATCAGCCTCATTTCACCCTGGATATACTTCGAAAACTCTGAGATAGGCAAGTAATATTTTCACAGAGGGACTAAGTGGGGAACATAGCATGAAGTTAATTGCTCAATTTCAGGAACTGGAAATTCCAAGGCTCAATTTCAGGAACTGAAGATTCTGGAGTCCCTCATTTCAATCTCTTCCTTGTTTAAAAGCACATTTTTGGTTTTCTGTGAGATCCTGCAGATCAAAATTCATGGCAGGAGATGTTTAAAAGATGTGTAGATGTGGCACTTAGGGACATCATTTAGTGGTGCACTTGGCAGTACTGGGTTAATGGTTGGACTCAATGCTTTTAGAAGTCTTTTCCAATCTAAAGAATTCTTTGATTTAATCTTCTGGAAATGTTTCCTTCTCTATGTAAACTACATATATATATATATGTGTGTGTATAGGTGTGTCTTAAGGTGGGAATAGCACTATCACTTATGATGTGAATTTCTTTGTAGATATTCTTACCTTATAATTTCTTTGAGTTGTTCACCATCAAAGCTGAGATCCACATGTTAAGATTGATCTAATTAATTATATTCAAAAATAATACCATTAGAAAGCCAAAGGTACTGATTTTTTTTATTTGTTTATTCCTAGCAGAAAAAAGGGTTTACAAAGAAGAATTTTCAAGTTTTAGACATTTTCTGCAAATTGTTTAGGTGCTTGGTGTGCTGATTCAATAGAACATATTCTAAAATATTTCTGAAGCCAAAATGAGAAGATAGATTATTTCTCAAGGAGCACAGAAGAAGGTTTTCTAAAATCTTCACTTATTTTATAATTGAGAACATTTTGATATGGGTTTTTTTCTTCTTTACAAAAATGTGTGGAGTAGCAGGAGTACTTTCTTATTCCTTCCTGGAACTCCTAGCCTGTACTCTGGCTGGATCTTACCAATTTCCTTTTTACATCTCTAACATTTTAGCACCTAGTAATTTCAGAAAAAATTAGAGAGGTTGAGCAATACTTTACCTGCACTTACTCTTCCCTGTTGGTGTAAGAGGACAATTTTAAAATTTTCTGTGTTTTCCTCTGTTATCCAACGTGGGAAAGAGTTTTCTATTTGATCTACCATCTCTCCTGTTTGTTTTGTATCTTAAAACTTCGTTTATGGCTAAAATGTATTAGTATTGAAAAGTTCCTTGCTTTCAAAAATGTGGTGTCAGCTCTTAAAATTCCTGATGTAAAGAAATCAAGAAACCTTGTTAAATTTCTAGAAATGTCATTTTACCTGCTGGGGAAGTTGCAGTGCTTCAGATGATAAATGATAAGTGATAAATGCAGTCCTGGGAGACCTACAGGTTGTCAATAACTTTTGACTGACTGGCAGCACGTAACTGACTCCTTACAGAGGCAACTTGTAAGGGAGGGCTACAAGTCCACTCTAGCTGTAGTTAGGGAGGGCTGTTATAGTCTGATGGATAGTTGGAGGCTTGTACAAAATGAGGTGGCTCTTTCAGGCTAGACTAGAGTTGGCTACAGTAGAATATACCCATAATACTATATCTGCTTTTTTTGGCAAATGCACAACTTGGCCACGATTGGTGTAAATTGTCTTTGTGTTAAGATCATAAATAAGGACATACTTCATTCGTTGGTCAAAAAAAAAAAGTTTAAATAACTTTTTTGGATGTATTGTGTTTCAAATCAGAAATACAAAAGAACTGACACAGATATGAGTTAAAGAAAAATATTTTAATAAATAGATATAGACATCTGACTTAATCAGCATTCATTATTAAAAGACAGACAGGCCTTTAATATTGGAATTTCTAGTTATTGACAAGATCATGTATTTAATTTTCTGAGTGTCAGGAAAATCCCTAATATAATTTAATTTAAAAGGGAATTTTCAAATGTCACTGCAGACCAAATATAGAACTAGTGCTAATAAAAGAGCTCTACTTCTTTCATTATATGCATGTGCATATATACTTCCATTATGCTTTCTATTTTCTCTTATGCAGTGTTTGCTAAGGAATGGGCACTTTTTGATGATGCTTACCACATAGTGATATACCTAGCCTTGGAGGCTGCCATAGATTACTTTTTATTCCTTCTCTTGCATGCATTTGAACTAAGAAGATTGTATTTGCAAAAGAGAAGGAAAAAAAAAGTTCATTTTTTTGGTGATACAGTTTGTCAGTGTTGTCATTTGTACAAGCTTGAGAGGTAATAAAATTTAACAAGAGTAGTGTCTTTTTCTAAAGCATTTGTTAAGGGAATGAAGACAAGAAAACTACGGAGTCATAATTTTGAAAAGATTTATGGTTGAGAACTGCTTACCTTTCTTGATGATCCTTCTTCAGCGCTCTTAACAGTGAAAATCTGAAAGCAGTCATCTCACTGTGTAATTCAACATATAATTTTAGGGAGAAATTTCTAAATACTCTGAAAAATCTAAGCTTTTTTTTAAACAAATACTAACTAAAACTATTTCCCATTAAAATATATATATTTTTTTTTTTGTGAGTACTTGTATGCATTTTACTTAATTTTTTATTTGTTTTTTAACTCTTTCTTGTGGGCACTGATTCTTCCTGTGCAGAGGAAAGAATGTTTTCTGTGAAGTCATTCAGGTTACTGAAAGCATTTTGAAATATGAGTTTGAGCCAATGACAGGGTTGATTTTTCACAGTGGCCATGAGGAGAAGAGTCTGGAGCTGTGTGGGCATGGCCAAGATATTTCACTATTGGATATCATCTTATGTCACAGCCAGGGTGAGGGACAGGGATTCTTGCTTCCCAGAATGACTGGGGTGTTTCTTTACTGGGAGAGAAAGTGGTAAATGGAAGGGTGGTAATGCTGTTTCTGAATGGAATGTTTGTCCACCATTGGTTTTCATTGTTTCAAGATTGGGGGAAGAACAGAGGATCTGGGCCATTTTGTTCTTTGTCTCAGGGGCTGCACAGCACTGCATCAGTTGGTCAGTGATCATTTTTGTACATAAATTACCTTTTTTTTTTTTTGTTAATATTGTTGCTGTTACCGTTTGTTTTTTAATCTCATTACTGTTTCCAAAAATTGTTTTTAACTCAGGATCTCTGCCTTTTGTCTCTCTCTGACCAAAAGGGCTGGGAAGTGGAGAGGCTCATGGTCTTTGATTTTTGTGGGAACACTTAAGCCACAACACAGAGTAAAATCCTTTGGGGTTAATTTAAAATGAATATAACAAACCAAAGCAAACTCATTCATGTTTATGTTTGTCTTGACAAATCTGTATGCATTAAGTGTAACAACTTCAAACTATGCTTTATAATGAGTTAAACGTTTTCATTTCCACTTTGCATTTTTAGCATGTAGTTTTGTATTGTGGGTATGAGCAGATGTATAGTAAAGTGGGGATTGATAAGGTGGTGAATTTGGGGTTTGAGAGTTTTGTGCTAGATGAAAAGTATTTCAGCCATGGTGAACAATCTATCTCTGTTCCAATTTGTTTAAAAGCTCTGAAAGAATAACTTTGTCCTGACAAGATTCCAATTGGATTGTCCTTTCTGCTTTCTTATGCTACTTGGTATTCAGGCAAACTTTAAATTGGAACAATGCCTCTGTCTTGTTACAGCTCAAACACCTGCATGGACTTGAGTTAGATGGAAGGATGCACAAGTTTCTTCATGCTTGACCCACTTTAAACTGATACTACACAGTCTGGCATAAGTGAGCACAGCAGCATGTGTGAAGAAAGTGAATCCCAACTCAGAAAACCTTTGTTATAAA
This sequence comes from Rhabdornis inornatus, assembly GCA_013397075.1. Classification (NCBI taxonomy): domain Eukaryota; kingdom Metazoa; phylum Chordata; class Aves; order Passeriformes; family Rhabdornithidae; genus Rhabdornis; species Rhabdornis inornatus. The sequence continues at coordinate 646,100 of VWZS01003250.1, read as the reverse complement.
CCTTAATATAAAACCAAGCAAAGCCACTGTGGTCAGTAGAATAAAAATAGCACTATAGATGACAGCACCACAGGATGAGCTGTCTATTGAAGAGAACTGAAAGCCGTGTTTGCAGTGGATGCTTTCTGGGTTCTGTCTCAACCTGTACAAATAGATCACAGCTGGAGTCCTTGCAGAGCCTCAGATCATGGGGCCATGCTCAACAATGACATTCAGTATAGATCCGTTTTTCCTTCTGCTGGCTCTAAAGTAATTGAAGTACAGGTCAAAAAGAACATCTGACTGAAAATACCCATGTCAAGATAGCAGGACAATTAAAACAGGAAGAGAAGGTGGAGGATAATAGCAGGACTCAGCAGTCCCAAAGCATGGTAACCTTCATTACTGATCCTGACCTCTTCCACTCTTTTCCTTTCAACTCTCGATGTCGTACTTACATTTTGGGAACATGTTAACTTGGAAAAAAAAAAAGTAAGAGAAAGAGAAAGCAATAATGAATCCCTCAATTATCTAAGGATACTAAAATAGCTCTGCAAAACGGGATATTAGTATTGCAATTTGAATGCTATTTAAACATTTTTTAAATGTTAATTTTCTATTTTTAATCTTTTTTTCCTAACTGAGCACAGATATACCCATGAAAAATGACATTTGGCATGCAGTGGTTTGAAGATCACTGTCTGTCCCTTGATGTCTTCATTTGACAACATCTATATGTTACCAGGTTGCCATGACAACTAAGTACAGTTGTAATTGCAACCCTGAAAAGGTAATTCTTTCACTCAAAATCTGGCATACATTTAGCTTGTCTGAAGTTTCAACAAACCATCTTTTAATGACAAGTATTTTGAAAGGCCTGAATAAGGTGCTTTCTTTGATGTCAATTTTTTTTATTATCTTCTGTAGTTTAACCAGAAAGATATGTTGGCTTTTATTCAGTGAAGTCTGTATTTTTTAACCTTTTTATGTCTTATTTAGGTTTCAAATATATGGTATCTACTGTGAATCTGAAATTGACACATGAAAGCAAAATACCACATGAGGTGTTCATTTATTTCTATTGCCAGTTCTGAAAGCAGATCTTGATACATTCCTCATGCTTACTATCCTTTGGATTAAATCAAATGAGTTTTTTATAGCTGACTGGTTTTTTTTTAATTAAAAAACAACCAAATCAAAAAGGAAAAAACAAACAAACATAACCAAAAGGGAAACTCAACCAAATACCAAAAAAGCATGCTCATAAAACTTGAAAAATAACTGCGAGGGTTTCTACCGTACAGCAGGCAGCATAGGCTTTATAGTACCACAAATGCAACCTTAAGAATCAAAAAAACTGCAGTAGTTTTAAGAACTTTCCACCTGATTTTATGAGTGCGGGAAGAGAAAAAGAATCAGCGTGTGCAAGCTGAGCCTTGTTATTCATCTACAATCATGGGTGCTGAGAATTAGCACCGTGTGGCTGCGCTTTGCCCTGTTGGCAGCCTGACTCATCTTCTGCATCCGTGATGATGCTTAGTCTCTCACCACCCATTTCCATGACACAGGGAAAGTAGTATGAGAGTCAACTACACCACTTAGGAGTAGTGGAAAAAGTCACCTTCTATGGATGTTTTGGTACTTATTTAGTGCTAGAATACTGGGCTTTATACTGTCTGAGGGGTATCAGCTAGCTCTGAAAAGTGCAGTACTGGTTACATAAAGCCATTCGTTGGTCGAAAGCAAATGTGGTGCTAAGCTTTCCACGTTAATCTCCTCAAGTTGTGTTATCACTCCATGAAGACATGGTAGGAGTATTTTCTAGGTTTCTGAGTTCTTGCTCACTGAAGGCTAGTGCTGTTACTTGGGATTTCTGGGATAACAGGCAAATTTAGCCATCAAGTTCATTAGAGGTTCAGTGAAAGCTGAGCATAAATAGTGTGAACTTAATTTCATATGGGATAAATGCCTGCATTTATCTGTTTGTTTGTCTCAGCAATCTCCAGCACTAAAATCACCCTCTGTAAAACCCGCACAGAGATGGTTGGGATTAATTTTCCTTCCCTCAATAACAAGAGCAGGGTGGGGCTTTGAATGTGTTTTGAAAGTCAAGTTGATTTTACTATAACAGCTTTGACTTTTCAGCATATACTTCAGTTGTCAGTTGAAAAATAGTTTAAATGCATCGAGGCCATTCACACTCCCATGTTGTTGTTCAGTCCCAGCTGGCAAATAAGCTCCAGAAAGAGACTCACTCACTCCTCCCTAAGTGGGTTGGGGGTAGAGAATTAGAAAAGTAAAAATGAGAACTTGTGGGTTGAGGTGAAGACAGTTTAACAGGTAAAGCAAATAACACTCATACATAAGCAAAGCAAAACAAGGAATTCATTCACTAATTCCCATCAGCAAGCAGGTGTTCACTCATGAATAACAAGGGAAGAAGGAAGTGAAGGAAAGTTCTCCTTGGGAAGACAAATGCCATAACTTCAGATGTTTGCCCTTCCTTGCTCTTCAGCCTTCCCCTTCAGCCCTAAAGAAAGAAAGACTTCATGCCACCCTAGCATACTTGCTGGTGGGGGTTGGCTGACAAGCAGAAAAGGCCTCGAGTCTGTGTAAGCGCAGTTCAGCAATAATGAAAACATCCCTGGATTTTCAATACTTTTCCCAGCATAAATGCAAAACACAGCCCCATAAAAGCTGCTTTGAAGAAAAGTAACTCTCCTGCAGCCTAAACCAGCACATCTAAATATAGAGGGGTTTTTAATAGGTCTCATTGCAAGTCTAAACATCCATGATAATTTCAGAAGGACAGGTCCTCTGCAACAACTGTGGCACAATGCCACTGCACTTTCTCTTTTGCATTTGAAATTATTAAAAATATTTTTATTTGGCTTTTTTTGTTGTTGTTGCCTTCAACTGAAAAAGAGGACAAAACCATGGTATCATTCAGGAAAATAGAACTTGTATATTTGAAAACAAGTCACAGAGGCACTTGAGATGTCCTAAAGCTCAATACAACCAAAGTACTGAGCTAGGTTTTCAATATTCTAACACGCAACACAGCAGTATAAATTTCAGAGAAAGAATCAGGATTGTTTAATTTGAAATAATCCTTTTATCTCTGAAGTTTGTGCTTTGCTGTATCATTTGAGCATTTTGTGTAATCTTGTAAACAGTGTTCTAATTGTTTTTGCAGATCACTAGTTTAAAAAGCCAGGCACACCTACACAGGGTAGAAGACAGCCATTCTGTGATTAAAAGACACTGAGCATCAAATACATAATACCAACTGGTAAGGCAAGAGGATTAGGGATGGGACAGCAATCCCCATATCTCTCAATGCATCTTATTCTGAATATTCATTTAGGAAGATAACCTTATGCCTATGAATAAAGAAACTAGGGTGTGCTGGTGTAATTTAGCTGAGAATTTGCTGCTTAGTATATATGAAATATGAGGAATTTTATGTTGAAAGTTAATTTTTTTGTGCTAGATATTTATCTAGTAAATCCCTCATTTACTTCTTTCTATAAACTTTAAATACTCACTTTAGCACATAGGGAGATCAACAAGGATCTTATATTCTGATTTCTGGTTTATGATGTATTTGTTAGTTTTCCTTTTCATAAAGCTATTGAGATAAAAAATTGGCCAGTGTTGTTGCAGGAAGACAGGTTGTTTATATTTTGAAAGCTAGTTATGACTGTGTCTTTTAATTTTTTATTCCAGTTACCAGTGTCTCCTGGCACAGAGGCACTGTATTATGCCTTCAAAGTTTGGAAGTTCTCCCAATCCTGCAGTAACTCCACAACATTTGGGTCTTCACCTTAACTTTTGTGCTCTGAATTTTCTCTTGGCATGTGAAGGGACCGAATCTCTTCCTTCCCTCTTTTTTGTGTTTGTTTGGTTTTTAGCAGCATATTTGCTGAGTGCATGGTCCTGCCTTCCCTTCATGAGAATTGTGCTTTCTGACTAACCTGGAAATCACTTACATGCTATTGTGCTCTGTCCCCCTGAATGCTCTGTACCTACAGTTTATCTGTTTACAGTTGCGTGACAGGATATAGCATAGGATTAGAATGTAACTTTTTTGTTACTTGCACAAGGAATGTGAAAGTAGGGATTCTTTTAGTGTGTTTTCTCAATTGCCTCAAGATCTTCAGAAGCCCTCTGTTTTAAACCCACTTCTTTCCCCCTTTGTCTGACCCTGTACTTAGACAGGACTCCGCCTGCCAGGAAAGCAGGCTCTTCACTTTCTGTGTTGTGCCAATGCTCTTTGGGGACTCCGTTCATTCATTGTTATGGTGACTTCATCGACCACTGCAGCACTCCTTTGCACAAAGCCTTAGACCAAGTGTGCCCACCGAGGCAGCCTGCTTAGCCTCCTGCCCTGGGGTCAGCACAGCAATGTGAAGAGATAATCACTTCACCCGAGCCTGCTTCCCACAGAGACGTGTTGCAGTCCCCTTTCCCACAGACACACACTCCTCTTAAAGCAAATGCATGTCAACATCATTATGGTGCCAAGAATTCATAAATTATATACAGACTGCCTGTATCATCATATTTCTACTTTGTCAGGGAAACCTCATTAGGACAGAGGTGAGCTAGTAGCCTGGATGCCTTTCTGATGTTCTGGCATCTCAGTCACAACACACCTTCTAATCCTTATTAATTGAGACTTCTGCATTCACTCAGTCAATGGCCCCCGATCATGAAGACCTAATTTTAGGTCTGTTTTCATCTACCCCATGTCAATCTCCTTTCTTGTTGCATGTGGGAAGCTATACAGAAAGAAGCATTCATAGCTCCCACTTCTTAAGTTCATTCATCTATGAAATCTGTGTTTCATGTTTCACACATGAATATTAAAGGAGAGGATTTACATGAGGTAGGTGTGAATTAACCTGTAATGCTTTTACAAATCTCTACATCTGTGTGATCATTCAGGCAAATGAGTGGTTGTGGTGTCTATATGAAAGAGAAGCCACTTATGTTCAGGTTTTTTTTATTACTGTAAAGCCTTCTTGGACAAGTTTGGGGTCCAGAATGTGTTTGTCTGCCAGTCATGGTGGGATGTGTAGTTGAAGAGAGTAATGGCAACACATTTTCTGTTGCCCATGCAGCAAGTATGAAGTTGTTGTTTCTCAGGTAGTAGTGTGATATAGATATAGTGCCTTGCGTACTCTGTAACAGTTCTGTTCGTAATATGCATATTGTGGTTAATATAGTCCTAGCAGTCCTTGGTTTAAATGTGGAAACAGGCTCATCTGTAAGAATCAAACTTTCAAAATGTACAATCCATGCCTATAAATCTGAGAACCCATTTTGGCAATGACAAATGTGTTTGAAGGGAAAACAGTATTTAAATCAGAGGGTCACACAACATTTTCTTGAAATTATAATTCAATAAAGAAATTGATGCTAATTAGTGTTTAAATCACTCATCTTGTCAGCTCTGTATGGTGCCTTGTTTGAAGTGAAATGTTTTTCGACACAGCCTTCCTAATGTAAAATTTGTTTTCCTTAGTTCTTTGATGTTGTTGTTAAAGGGAAAGACATAAAAAAGCACTTTTTTTAGCAATAGTAGTAAAGAAGGGGAATTGGATTGATTTGATATTCATATTACTTTGTATGCAAAGCCCCAGAGGATTTATCAACAGCTCTGACCTATCTTCATCAAGAATGGGGGAAAAATTATTTATATTTTGTATTATAGTTACACCTAGAGGCCCCTTTCAAAATAAATTTTATTAAACTTGATGTTATACATGTCAGTGAGCATCTGTCCCCCAAAAATTCACAAATAGGCCAGGCAATGACTACAAGTAAAACTGGTGCTAAGTGCCCCTGTCTGTATTGCTTTGTGGAACTGAATGCAGCAATGGCAGCATCAGCTCAAGGTGAGTTGAAGGAGAAGAAAATGGTGACAATAAAGGCTTCCTCTGAGAACATCAGCACTGTACCAATTTGCACTGCTTCTGCACAACATACTGCTAATGCACTGTGGCATAAACACATGTGCTTGCTTTAAATGCTGTGATAGTGCAGTGCATTGTAAGCTGCTGTTTGTCTTGCACCTGGCAGATGCATAAAACAAAATATTCCAGGTGTAAGTGAAACAAATGATAAAATACGCATTATGAAATAATAGTGTGAGGATGTGTTTGTTGGGGAAATGTATGTGTGCATATAGACATTGTGTAAGTCACAAGTAAACCAAAATTACATAATATCATGCAAAAAAGTAGTGTTAAAGTAGCTTAATTAAAGTCTGCAGATTTAGCTTTTGGGAACTTCCAGATGTTTTCAAGGTTTTCGTCCTGGTCTCTGTTTAAACTTTTCTTCCACTCTCCTGTTCTTTCTTTGTGCACAGTCCCTATAGATGCTTTATTGCACCTTATTCAGTTCAAATAGAACAATTTATATCCTTGTGAGTATTCTAAATTGTTTTATCATTACACATACAATATTAAAAATTGCTATCATTATCCTCATAGATCATTTTTTCTGAAGTTTTATCACAAAAAAGGATTTAAAAACATTTCAGTAGTAGGAAGTCTAGAGCTGAGGCAGATAGATTAAATTCAAAATAGCAGCTTATTTGCCTGATCTATCTGGGATCATGCTTCTCTGGGTTCTGTTTGGTTCAAAATACAGCTCCTGCTTGGATCTATATCCCTTTACAAATAAGAACCAGATTCCTTAGCTAAGAACCTTAACAACGTAAAATGCAAACATCTAGCCATCTATAGAAGTTAACATTCTGATTTGGTCCAGTATTCTGTCTTCTCACTCAGTGGATATGTAAATGGAGAATTAATTTCACCATGGCAACATCCTTAAGACATGACTTTTTTTTTTCTGTAATACCTCTCCAGCTTTCATGGGGACATCCAAGCATGAAACCAATGTCACAACAATTTTGTGTGTGTTAGTAATCCTTACGGATCCCCAAGAGGAGGTACATGATATCCAATCATATTTCACATACCGAGTCAAGTAAAACAGTATCTGGTCAATTTTGAAGATATATTATGCAGCTAGCAGTCAGTGTGACACATCATTTTATTATCTGCCTTATATCATTGTCAGGAATGAAAACTGTAGGGCTACCCACAAATGATGACTGAGTTAACAGGGCACTCAACAGTAATGGAAAGTTATTTTTCTCTAAGTCAAACAGAAGATGTTGAAGGACTGGTAGGGGGTGGGTGGGTCTTGGGTTTGGGTTGGAGGTGGTTTGTATTTTTTGGGTTTGGGGAGGTTATTGTGATACTTTAGGTTTAGCTGGAGTTTTTTCTTCTTGAGACACAGAAAACAGTTGCTTACAACCAGAATAGCCTGTACTTGAGCATATTGTCTTTAATTTTAAAAAGAAATCAAATTTTGGTAGTGCATACTAAAAGGTTTAAAGCTTTTTCTCTGAAATAAAATACAACAAAACAGTAAGAAAAAAAATAAAATAATATTATATTAAGTCTGGGTGTATCTTTTTTTTTCAAGACACCCTGGTCACTTTTGAGTAGTATAAGAAATCATAAGTTGGGCTAAACTTGCTGACCAGATTTGAAAAAAATAGAAATCTACACTAAAATAGATTCTTATTCTCTATATATAGCATAGAATTAGTTAGTTAGAATGTGTGATACATCTAGAGAATATTTCAAATAATGTGTTTGTATTAAAAGGATGTTTCATTTCTAGTGTTCTTAAATAATAATCAATTGCATGAAGCTTAAATTTCTAGATGGATTGATTCATTCTGTCTGTACTATTAATGATGAATTGCAGTTGCTTGTTTATATTAATTATGCATCCTCAATCAATAAACAGCTTCCAGCAAATATTTGAAAATGTTATCAAATCCGTTGGTATTTTCCATGGATTAATTTGTATTGTATGGTGCTGATTTTCTGCTCAAAAATTTTCTCACAAAATAGCAATTATTATAATGTGAACTTTGTGTGGAGTATCTTTTATTAAGAAATCTAATAATTATTGCTTTCCTTATGATATGATATGGTTTTCCTTATGAGCCCTGTCATTTGTTAACTTGACAATTTGGAAATTTTTAGTCAGCCCTCACATCCTAAGGCAGCTCTAAATATAGTATGATAGTGCTGGAGAGCAGTGAGTGTAGAGAAACCATCTCACAGAGCTGTCTGAAAATCAATGATAGCCATTAAAAATAAATTCTAATTTGTATTGCTATTCCCAGATATTTTCTGTCCTTGGATTAGGTTATTTTGCATTGGAATGTTTCTTCTTTCTTTCTTGCTGTGTGCTGTAAAAAATGTTAAAGCATTCAGGCTATTTTGATCATCTTTTTAAGTACTGCTAATACTGTTGGTTAACTGATCCACAGTGGAGCATTATTAGTCAAATGAGTCATTTCCCATGCTCTAGCAATAAGTGTCATATTTAGAGATATTAATAGCACCTTCAGGTTGGCTAGATGTGGCACTCTTATTTCAGTGGCTTGGAAAGGTCTCAAGACTTGCTTCCTTAGGAAGAAATTATTTGTGTGATTTCCAGGCGAACTGTGCCTGGAAAAGTGTGCTTTGGCAGTGGGTGTGGGGAATAGCACAGAGTGCGCTCTCTGTTGGTTGGTTTCTTCTCTTCTGTCACACGTTTGTGTGTTTCACTCTGTGACTGCCACTTAGGTCAAGGGCAAGCTTTGACAAGGCTGTGCCTTTCTGTGACTGGAGCTCCAGGCTGTCTGTTCAGGCCTAAAGGAACTAATTGTAGCGTTAGCGTGGTATGTCAAAACATTTGTACAGTCGATATTCATGGATTCTTTAATATAGCACTTGCTTTTAGAGCTTCCTCAAAGCAAATCAGCACAGAACGACAGTGATTGTATTTGTAATCCCTACCAGCCCTGCCTGCCTATGGAGCCATGTGAGCACCCACTGTTTGCAGGAAATTCTAGGGTTGCTCAGCTCTTGCTTTGCCCAATTCAAAGATGTCATTGTTGTCAGACAATACATGGCCATTAGTGTGACCACTTAAATGGCAGGGAAATTTTCTCTTGTCTTAGGGTAATATGTTAAATATAAAATGCTAGTAATGTCAACCTTAATAAAATAAAAGGTTTTCTGTGTAGGTTGTTTGGGTTTTTTTCTTATATTACTTATCAAAAGACCTTTCCCTTTAAGTTCAGGTACTCTTTAGTAGGATTTTGATAAAGAAACTTTTTGATTACTGCAAGATCAGTTTAGCTTAGTAGCACTACAAATATGAGTGACTGTCCATCTCAGACTTTTCCCTGCCTCTGTCATGTTGCCACTAAGTGCTGCCCATTTCTGAATTAGTGAGAAAATAATGGAACTGCCAGAGCAGTTTAAATATTTAGGAAATGTAGCGGGGCAGGAGGGATATTCTAAGAGCGCTGGGGCTGCAAGCAGAGAACTGCTTGTCCTCAGGTTTGTCTTTTACAATATATAGTTATGTTGCAGGTCTGGGTGTATTGCCCCACTGAACCTCTCTGACATCTATACATAAAACTGTTTTGTATCTGTAGTTAATATTTCACTTGCCTAGAAGCATGAAAACTTTAGAAACTTGTTACTTTTCCCTTTGATAATGTTGGATGTATAGATTTAGGGTTTTAGTCTCTGATTAATCAGGAGAGTAAGGAATTTAGTAGGAATGCCATCTGAGTTTAGTTAACTGCATGTGGAGGATAAATCTCTATTCTAAACACAGCCTTCAAAGGCCGCAAGTTTAAAGGTATCCATGCAGTGCCTACATAATTCAGACCAGTATCCTGTGTGGAATATGCATGTTACACTCAAAGCTAAAACTCTTGTTGCTGATACTCACTTGAAGCTAATATTGCCTGTGGCTGTGCAGGTAAATAACTTCCAATCTGTATACTTTGCATTACATCAATTTGTTTTGTTATGAAGAAATAAAATAGCCATAATTTTTCTGTTTTTCTAGTGAGCAAAACTAGTAAATTCTACGACTTTTTAAAATCAGTTCATGTGTATTTATATTCCATAAGATGTTTTGGGAGGTTCTTTTCTCATATTCTCCATATAATTCTAGTACTGACAACATGACCTCTGGTTCACCTCTTTATTGAAAATGTGGCTAACAAAATATATTCGTAGATAGATGGATCTAGACATCACAAATATATATTATCACATATTCAATTCATTTAAATGCAGAGGTAATTTTTGGAAATACTATGAATATGACTGACTACATCTGTAGAAATTATATCAAGCTTGACTATCTCTGAACTTTAGGGGAAACTAGGAGAAATATGCATGCTGGAAATCAGAACACTCGCTCATACATTTTAATACTTTTGCTACTGAATTATTTGAAGGAAAAATAAAACTAAATGCCTCTGAAACAATTACTCAGAATTAAGAAATAATCACAAGGTAATTCTGTAATGTTTTATCAATGTTTATTTTCTTCTTGAGATAGATTTTGATGTTTTGGGTTCTTTTTAGCCAGTTTATATGGCAATTATTTGGAGTTCAGCCTGGCAGAAAAACAAGCAGAGTAGTTTAAAGGAAACTTGCCTTTTGGTATGTCAAGAGACATCAGGATAATTCTTCTCTTTAACCCTCTCAGACTAAAGGATCTAAAAATATTTAAGGAGTGGATGTGCTGGTACCCCAGAGAATTAGAAAGGCAGCACCTCTTTCTTTTGTTGTGGGAACACATTTCTGTGGGTTAGAGAAAAGGAAGCTGGAGAGAGTTCCTTTGGCAGAAGGCAGGCATTTGTAGGCTTCTGCAGTTTTATCCTTTAGGTCCAATGATATAAGGCTTTGATTTGGAAGAGTACATTTGATGGTACCTTTAGTATGCATTGGCTAGATTGAATGAGGAAGATCCAAAGGCCCTTAAATTAAAATTCTTGGAAGACAGAACACAGTCTGGATCTCTTGTCTCTGAAAGCAGTTAGGGTAGCTTGCGAATAATTTTGCTTTTTTGAGAAAGCACAATCCTCAGGCCCGAAGGCTTTAAATCTTGATTAGATTCGGGCCTCATGGGTTGGTCTTGAAATAAATTTATGTATTCAGTGCAAGAAGTTAAAAGAAATTGCTGTCTCTTGAAAAACGTGAGTCAGCCTTTGCTGAAGAGTCCCTTTAATTATATTTCTAGTCTACATTTTTTCTTTTAAATTCATTTAGCATAATTTTCATTGCTGTCTCCAAAATAAAACTTAGTTTAGTTAATTGGCTGCTAAAAGTGAACAGGCTCTTAGGTAGCTGCTGCATGGCTCTTGCAGTGATAAGATGGGGAGTGGGCTGTATCGTCTTTGCAGACCTCTCAGGACATGCATGTTGCTGCTGGCAAGAGCTGCTGCACTTTAATACTTGCTTTCCTTCTGCCTATATTCCAGGCCAGCTGTGAGTATTTGTATATGTTTTCACACACAGCTCTGCCAGGATATTTTGTCACTATGCAACTCTGCTTCATTTCTTTGCAATATACAAGCATCAAATGGCAAAATATTTTTTTTGTGCAGTGAAGGTTAGATGGCAGTGATTTGTTTGAACCCATCAACTGAGTCTTCAGCTTTGGCCAGAAATGGAATTTTAAGCTAGGTCATGGTGATAGAATGGCAGAGTAAGTAGTACAGAAGAGTCATAGGTGATATTAAAGCAATAATTTGGTAATTCTATTCTTGTTATTGAACTGCCTGTCAGGTTGCAATAAAATTTGTGACTAAAAATAGTTTTAAAAAAATTTAGATTAAGGAGAATTAAAAGGCTGAGAAATTCTCTCCAAATTTAGTTGTATGATTTTAAATGCTTTAGAATAACTTCACAATATATTATTTTTAAAAAGGTAGGTCCATTGTGAAAAATGTTATTAGCAGAGTCCTTGAAGCAAGTGCTAGAAAATGGCTTTTCCATTACTTTGGAGGCAGCATTAAAGTACCATGAAACTCAGAGCTTCTGATTTTATTACAGACATTTTTATACTAGTATTTAAGCATTTCCCTTATAGCCCTTATATCTAAGATCCAGCATTTTAAGAGAACTTATATATCTGGACATGGATCACCAAGTGTTAATTTAACAGCAAGTTATAAATCTACCAGATTTTCTAAGTATCGTAAATACTTGTATATTACTAACTTATACTAAAAACTTAGGTTTTAATTAAAATTCTACTATACATAGAACTTGTTTATATAAAAGGAAGTTGTAGATTTAGTGCACCTGAAGCAAGTTATTTTTTGTTGGTTTTTTTCATTTAGATGGATCTTCTACAAGTTAAATTAAATTACGAGTTTATGTTGCATAAATGCATAAACATCCAGAGATCATTCCCATTATAGTCATGATTTTCATGAAGTGTTCCTTCCTGTTGCAGTGTCATCTGCAGTCTGTAGAAAAAAAGATTTGTATTTTATTCCTACCTGGAGACAGTTTATAAGAAAGAACAATTAGTAGGTAAAACAGAGCAAGTCTGAAATACAGCACTTGTGCTGACTGTCCACCCTCCCATCCATCTCCTCTTTTCAGCAAATTTTCTGAAGCGATATTTTTTAGGCCTGCAGTTTACTTAAGGTAGCTGTGGCTGATGACTCCAAGAACACAGCTGCTAACACCTGAGTTAGAAGTAGGGGTAACTGCAGGGGAAGAGCAGATACATACCTGCCTCCAAGCCAAAATATTCTACTTCAAGGAGCACTTTCAGAAAAAGAACAGACTAGGACTATGGGAACAGTTTTGAAGAAATATGCGTAAATGCCACTGTGGCAGGGCAGGACAAAAGGGGTTACGAAAAAAGAGCAAATGCTTTTTTTAGTATCCAGAACTATAGCTTACAGGAATCCAAAAGGAGGGAGGAGCTGGGCAACTCAAGAGGTTAGATGGACATTGCCAAAAGTTTTCTGTGACACTTTTTTTCCTTAAATACTGATAGTAGAACATGGTATTACAGGTCACTTCCTTTTGGGAGATATTTGTGTGCTTGTCTAGCACATGAGGCAGAAGTATTGCTCTATTCCTCAGTTATTGGTCAGATGACTGCTCCTTGAATATTCTGGTTAGTGTTAACATCATGGAAAAATATCCTATAGCCCTACTGTTTTGTTGTCTTCTTTCACCATGATAAAGGACAAGGCACAGGGAAGGCTGGTCTGTCCTTGATTGGTAGATCTATCAGGAGTTTGAGACGATTCATAGAACTGGTTGGTGAGGGCTAAGGGGGGTAAATGATTGCATTAATAGAACTTGCCTAAGATTTTTTCCTCTTGGAAAAGTTATAAATCTCAGGTTTGGTTGCTTGGAGTTTTGGCAGTCTATTTCACCTTTCATAAGGTTCTTTCAGAAGTAACAACTGCTGATGTTCAGAACAAATTTGATGTTAGGTAATTGTCTGCGTTGCAATACTTCCAAAGCAGTGTAATTATGATCTGGTGTTATTGCATATTTTATAAAATAATTGTTCCTTCTTCCCTAAAGCATATGTCTTGAAGGAGAATAGGCAAATTGTTTCTGGCGGAATAATTTTAGGCAAGCTAGCAGGGAAATAAGGTTGGCTAATGCTTTCCATCATTAAAGTCTTCTTGTAGCTTATAGTTTTACCAGACTTAAATTTCTGGTTTGGGGTTTTCTGTGCTTGATCTCTGTTTTAGGGCAGGTATAAACTTTTTGCATGGAACAAGGTTTGCAGGTGTTACACCGACCTATAACATTATGACCAGATCATTGCAGATAAATTTGGGTTGAATTGTTGTTAAAAATTTTTGGGCTCTTGCATGGTTTAAATGAAGTTAAACATTTCAGTAAAATTAATGTGGCAGTCTTGTATTTGTATAATGTAAAAAGTAACTGAAAGCTGAGAAGGCAAAAGTTACCAAATACTATATTATGTATAATGTTCTTTCCAGAAATTTAAGTCCTTAGCATGGTGAATTCATAAGACTGAAATTAATTCATTTGTTCAGTCACCAACCAGCTAGGGGAGCCACCCAAAGGAAAAACAATGGCCTCCATTTCATGCTATTCTTTCATTGGGTAACATTATTGTGATTAAGAAGGAAAGTTATCTAGATTTAAAAATTTTTTTCATTTATTATGAAATCATATGAAATATCACTTGAAAATAGAATTCCAATTGACTTAAATACCCTTTAATGGATAAAAAAACTGAAAGGCAGTAATGGAAAACTACTGAGTGAGTAATGACAGTGCACTGATTATAGGAAGTAAGATCTGTTGAGAGCAGCTCCAGTGGTTGGTACCACTACCTATGCTGAGCAAATGGTTTCAGTAGTTATTTCTTGTGAAAAAAATATAAAACATGTTAATCACACTAAACTAGAAGAGTAAATAAATAATAGAATGCCAAGCAACTATTAATAAAGAGAGGCAATAACAGAGTTAATTTTGTTATACAACATAGGTAAGAAAAACATTTGCAGATTTACTTTTAAAAAAAGTCTTGTCCGGGTTTTAAAAAAAATCTTTTTGTAGTAAGGATATAGTTTAGTGCCCTCAGGTTCTAGTGTAGCAACATCAAAGCTGCACAGCTCGGTGTTAGAAAGTTACATGCTGAAATACGAAATCAAAAGCTGAACCTTCAATTATGAATCATTGGTTAAAGATTGATCTCTGACTTGTAGAATAAAGAGGTCTAAACTGCCTCAAGTTCACAGCATTTACATTAAACTCCTTGATGGTGTTCCTGCCATGTACATATTGCTCTTCCCTGAACTATATAGGGCATCTCTGCCACTCCAGATATGAGTATTCTGCCACTCCAGTTATATGAGCATTGGGTGTGGACAGAAGGGCAGAAGTTCATAAATTTAAATAGGGAGAAGGCTAAGTCACAGCCCACCAAAGTGGTGGTTTATGGCATAATTGAGAGGTCATGATGCAGAGCAGTAGTCAGCTTCTCTAGTGGGGGAGCTGGTCCTGGCAGAAGCTGATATTAAGTGTGCTACCTCATTCATACTGCCCCTCAGAAGGAAAAGCTGAAGTAAGTCGCCACAACATCACCTCAGTAGTTAGTGTCTGAGTGGGTGCTTTCTTCAAAGAAAGAGGCACAGTCAGTGGGATGCCACCCATTAGAAATCTGTATTGTTTGTTGATGTATGTGCATGGTCACAATTGTTTGCGTGGGCTGGAATGACTGAGTCTGATAGTTCTCTGTAATGATATATAAGTAATGGGCTACAAAGAATTATTATTAAGTATGCTAAATTAAGATAGGCAACCATGAAAGCTTCTGTTGGACTAGTTCCAAAAAATTTATACTCTAATGGATCATTGGTCTTCTATATATATATATATCTCCAATCTTCCACACTATTGAGATCAACAGTCTGTGTATGCTACATGCCTTTAAAAAGCCATGAGTGACTATGTCAGTAAGAAATTCCATCACTGTGATTATTGTTCTACCCAAGCTAATGTAGTTGGTGAATGTTAACCTAAGAATTATTAGGTATAGGATCAATGATGTGTGCCATCTGTAACAATGAAATTGTAACTTCAAATGGCAGAAAGCATTAATGTCAAACACTGATATTAATCAAAAGGCTTCCATTAGAAATACTATAGTTCACAGAATCGAGGAACTAATGAGATTTCACCTCTAGTTCTATTAATTTCAAAAATCTAGGTTTTATTTTGGGATCTAAAATAGAGCTCTAAATCTAGATAGACATTCCTAAGGAGTATCACTGCATGTTGTCAAAATTTAGCAAAGTTGAACTTAAAAATGTTTTTACAAAACCAAGAAAGTTTTTTGCTTGTTTGCATTTTTTCCTTATCTGTTTGTTTTGTTTGTTTTGTTTTTAATTGGTGTTAGTTTTAAATCTCCACTGTGTTTCCCATTCTTTTTCTAGGAGCAGAGGTTTTCCTGAAATTAGAAGCTGTTGTGGGTTAAACAGTAAATTCTTTGAACAAAAAAGTCCATTGAGGTCTTTGGTCAAAATTGCTATTTGAAAAATATTATTATAGTCATAGAAGAGTTTGGGTTGGAAGGGACACTTAAAGGTCATCCAGTTCACCCCCCTTGCAATGCACAAGGACATCTCCATCTGCATCAGGTTGCTCAGAGCAACCTTGAATGTTGTCAGGTATGGGGCATTTACCACCAGTCTGGGCAACCTGTTCCAGTATTTCACCACTCTCATTCTACAAACCTTCCTTTTATCTAATCTAAGTCTACCCTCCTTCAGTTTAAATCATTAACCCTTGCCCTCTTGCAATAGGCCCTGCTAAACATTTGTCTCCATTTTTCCCATTTGTCCACCATTTTCAAGGCACCCTTCGTGTACTGCAAGATTGCAATAAGGTCTCCCCAGAGCCTTCTCTTCTCCAGGCGGAACAAACCCAACTCTCTCAGCCTTTCCTCATAGAAGTGCTCCAGCCCTCTGATCATCTTCATGGCCCTTCTCTGGACCTGTTTCAACAGGTCCACATCCTTCTTATGTTGGGGGCCCCAGAGCTGGATGCAGCACTCCAGGTGAGGTCTCACCAGGGCAGAGCAGAGGGGCAGAATCGCCTCTCTCGCCCTGCTGGCCACACTGCTTTGGATGCCCATTGGGACTCTGAGCCATTGACCACTGCCCTCTGCATGCAACTGTGCAATCTACTCCTCATCCATGAGGCAGAACACATATCAAATTAATATATTTCCAATTCAGAGATAAGGATATTGTGGGGGTTCATGTCAAAGGCCTTAGGTATAGATAAACAACATATATAGCCCTTCCCTTGTCCACCAATGTAGTCGCTCCATCAAAGTAGACTGCTAGGTTGGTCAGACAGGACTTGCCTGTGAGGGGCTTAAAAAAACACAAAATAGGCTGGTCTTTAAGGTGTAGCATATTGTTTATGAAAAATACTTTGCAACTTGATGGCAATATATATGATGTGGTAATTGAATATTGAGGCAGATTTTCCACAATGAAAGTTACTATTATAAGGCATTTTCTGTGACACTTTCCTTTAACATGCTACTTGGTCTACAGGCAGTTGCCAGAGAGTCCCTTGTTGTTTTGTAAAATATAGATTATAAAAGTTGCCTGTGAAAATGTTCACATCAGTCACTTTGTATGAAAACAGAAATTCCAACTGAGCAATGAGCTCCAGAGAGAGGGCTAAAGAATGAGCAGTAGGATCTGTGCCAGTAGTTTGTCTTATATCTTGAGGAGAATGACTTTCTAACATTAATTCATTTTAAGCAAGAGGAATCACCTTGTTTTATGACCATGCAGTAATCTCAAGGTCTGTACATTACATTTTGTCATTATGAAAGGTTTCTGAAGTCACATAAAAAAACATGACCCGTTAGAACAATCCAGTGTGCAAAGCCTATTTGCAAAAATTGTTTTATAAATCATGATTTCACTGTGATCAGTATGTAGTAGAAAAAAAATTATCTTTTTCAGTCTTGTATCCTTTTATGTCCTTCTTTTTATAAAGTTAAATTGGTTTACTACTTTGTTCTTTATCTGAGTTGTAATAGTTCTTACATCTTTGTTTGCATATTTTCACAGGATCTATTTATAGCACTGAAACCTGTAAAAGAAAAAGGAAGGGTTTTTTCTTTCTTTTGTGCTTTATAGAACTTTTCATTTGCACTCATGCATTAATGTTTCAAACACAAGACTAAGCATATTTTTGTGAAGTATCACCCTGTTCATTCTCTTGCTCATTGTTCAAATTGTGGACAATGCCTGTTGGCAGGAGATTGCCTAAATTATCTGCACCACTGTCCTGGTCTGTAAGTTGTAACCCAGAGGGCAGCAAACCATTGCTTCTAAACGTGAATGAGAGCTGAGGCAGAAATCCTTTCTCACTGCTCCTTTTCTGCTACAGTGTGCCTGTGCTGTCACAGAGGTGGGAATGATTTGGAACGCCGTAAAACTGTCACTATGCCCCTTTCCTTTGAGTTACTGACTGATACAAGTGCAACTCTAAGTTTCTCCCTTGGGTTTTGTATCAAAGGTGTAATTTAGTCTCTTTTTGTAAGCCAAGAGTATAGGTGTTTTCAGTCTTTGTGAAAACTTCATTTTCACTGATTCTCAAATGATTTAAAAGTATAGTTCTGGTCGAAAACGTGATGACAACACAGATTTGTAACTTTCCTTTACATGACATGAGATAATTTACACCCCAATTTTTTTCATTCTTCTGTGCTTAAAGTACTTGAAAATACTTTTCCCTGCCAGCAAGTGCAGATAGCTTACAGACACTCTGTATTTAAATATCCTGTGTATTTAAGAGTGTTGCCAGTTACCAAACTTCAACAGTGTAAGGAACAACAGATGGAGAGCATAATAACTTTATTTTCTCGGTAGAAATCCAAAAAGCATCAAACTGTTTGACACATGTGCTCAAGAGCACATAGAATGATACAGTTTTTTATTACTGGAGAAATTTAAATCTAAGATCTTATTTGACCCACAAAATGTGAAAGGAACACTTGGACATACACAGTTTTCAATTAAAAAATGCATTTGCTCTAAGCTATTTACAGTCACATCAATGCATTCAAGGATCTATACCCATAATAATTTAAAAATAAGTAGTTATAACACTTCACTCTAAAAATCTCTGATATAGAGTGCTATATTATTGAACTGAGTAAGACTTATTAAGCTTTTACTTGTGTGCAGAATCTTGAACTCTTCTACTGCACACTATCAAGCTAAATGTCCTTTCTTCTGTATACTATGATTAGCAGTGTGCAGGCCTTTGAAACTCTGAGCTAAGCTTTTCTAAACATATCGGTGACTGATTTTTCTTTCTTTTTATTCCAATGACATGACCTCTGAATCAAATCATGCAAGGCTTGCCTTAGAATTATTCTCTGATGTTTTGAGAGCAAGCCAGCAAGGGATGTGTAAATTATGCAGAGAGCAAATCCTGACTGTGTGTCGTTTACTTGCACAACAAGCTCAACTTTAATTAAGCCAGGGCCTAAGATCCTTTGCCAAGTTGCTTTCAATACTGATTTTACAGTTCATAGAGCAACATCCTCACCTATATGAAGACTTTTTAACCCTTCCAAACCCTGCCTGTGGTTGAATGTGTGTGATAAAGGGCAGTCATAATTCAGCAGCTGACAGAAACACACATTAAGTATAATGATTTTAGCAGATTGCAGGCTTGAATTTGAAAATGTGGATTTTTAGACTTCTTTGGTGTAACAGGTATAATGATTGACGTGACCTACCACTGTTGTAGTTGGTATTAAATCTATGAGATTATCACCTGCTAACATCAAATGGGAAGGATTAGAAAGAGGTGACCTAAAGGGCACACCCAGGATTTGGAAGTGAGATAAATTCTCAAAACTCAAGAATGCTGAACCTCCCATGTGAACTGAGAAGGTGTTTCCCATTGAGTGCAATCCATTCTGGGGTTGCACATTACCGTGTGAATTCTTTCTTCCCTGAGCAAATAAAATATTAATCCATTTTGCTTATATTCTACAGAGCTATATTTTCCAATTCTATTACAGCTGCCAGCTAGCAACTGTCACTATTTCAATGGAGAGGGATTGTGGTTGCAGTAATTTTTATTTTAAGGTGTTAAACATTATTTCTAAAACTGATAGGGTTTGATTTCCAGTAGTGAAATTCAGTGGTGCACCTAATGGTAAGATCCATCTGACATCTTCATTTTAACAAAGAAGAAATTGAAAAGAATTGATCACATTACAAAATTTAGTGACAGGTAGCTGTAAATAGTTAAACTTGGCACATGTTCTTAGTGTTTTGGACTTAATTCAAGAAAATTAAAGAGAAAGAGGTTTTAAAGAAGAAATACAAGTAAAAAGGTTGGAAGGATTTTCCTTTTTTTAAATTGTTTTTAAAATCACAGTACTAGCTCTGATAAAGAACTTAGTACAGAAGCAGAACTTTGGAGTGTGCATAAAAACTAGTCAATAGTTGGGGGTGGGGCAGGGAGGACAGTTTTGTTTTATGCTTTTTGGTGTTTGTAGGGTTTTTATGGTTTGTTTGGTTTTCTTTTTCAATATTAGATACCTCATGAATGTTCAAGAGCTCTTTCTCATTGTCTCTAATGAGTTTCAATAGGTTCTCCTTGCTTACTCAGTTAATGTCAAGTTTCTGTTACATCCCAGACGAGGGTGGGGATTTGGATTTTTAAATAAGACTAACAGGAAATTCTTGCTGTTGACAGTCTGTTTTAAAGATGCTACTGTGTGTCAAATACAGCCAAATTTTGTTCTTTCATTGGAATTCAAATCCTTTCATTTATTTATTAGCAATTTCAAAAATTGTTTAAGTTTCATTATGCCTCAAACCTTTTGAACTAAGCTCTCTGAAGCTTGGTGGTGATGGTTAAAATTACAGACTGCTATGCATCCTGGTCATTGAGCTGAAAGCCATTATCAGGTAGTGCTGTTTGTAGTACACTGATCATATTTAGGTCTAATGAATGCCATAATATATTTTTATGAGAGATTTCCCTTTAGTACAATCTCTGGAAATGTATGTAATAATGCAATAGTAAATGTGTGTAAATATTAATGTCTGGTTCAGATAATATCTTCAACTTTAGCTTATGTGCCAGCGTTGTTTCCTCTCTAACTTCTGTAAGACACTTAGTGAATTGCTTAAGTTATATGTTTGTGTTGGTATTTTTAAAGCTCTGTATGGTGCTGAGTAAGTAAGAAATATTCTACTGGTTCCTTTTAATTTCCAGCTCCTGGTTATGCAGAAATTCAGCAGTTGTTAGTTACCACTGGTCACCCTCTGTTTTACTGAACTTTTCTCTAGGTTTTTTGGTTCATTAATTTGCTGTTGATAGTCATGTAAATATTAGCTATAGGTATATAGTGAAAATTCAATATTTAGTTGTCAGATCCACAGGTACAGTTTGCACAGAGACTTCATGCCTTTTTATTTCTTTTTGAAGGATGGCACATATCTCCATATCTTTTTTCCAGTTCTTTATTTTCCTTTCAGTAGCTTCTTTTAATGTCTTTTTTTCTAGTCATTACCTGATCTTGTCATGAAAACCACAGTCTCATCATTGTGTCTTAATTCATTAGTCAAAACAAATTGTCATGGTTTCCTTTTCCAGCTTCATAGTACTCTTGTTCTCGTCACCCAAATTTCATGCAATATTCTTCTCTCTAGTCAATATAACTTCCATGCCAACTCATCTTAAGAAGATGAAGCCTGAAGAAGAGAAAGATAATCAGGGACATAATTGCAATTTTCAGTTAAACATGGGGAAGGAGCATTTAAGAAAAAGAAATCAGATTCCTCTTGGAGGTGTGCACAGAGAAAGAACAAGTAGCAGCAAACATTTGGTTGGACATACTGGGGTAAAAAGGTGCCCCAGTACCCTCAGGATAGTTCACTGAAGTGCAAGTTTTTGGATGAGCTGGGATAGACAGGGGAGAGAAAAAATGCTGGCATAGTTCTTGGTTCTTTTGCTGGGCTTGTATGGTGGGGAACGGATAGAGAGTTATCCAATATTCAGGTAATATTAGCCATCTCTTACCTCAGGCTTGTATGAGGAATGGTTTTGAATATGCCCTAAAGAGACTATCAAGATATCTTTAATGTATTGGATTAAACCCAATTTAGATCTCACATGCATTACCAGCAAGAGGAGGGGGAGGAGGAGGAGGAGGAGGAAGGAAAAATATAAAGAGATATTCATAGGATTATCAGCAAAAGTTATTCCCTTAGAAAGAATGTCACACTTGTGCTACAGGAAAAAAAAAATAATTAAAGTGACATTATGTAGCAGGACTTTCTATTTGTATTGTTTTTATTTGCTTTAGTTTTTCATTCATGCATCACCCTTAACCTTTAGGGTAAAAGGTATTTCACATTAGCATAAATATTAAGCAGATGCCATTTCTGCTACATAAAGAACTTTCAGCTAATCATTTTTCCATGCATTTAAATAGGAATATTAGAATGAGGGTAATTACTTCAGTTTTCCATGAGTGATCTATCAAGACACTGAATTTCACTGTATTTTGTTGCACAGATTAGTAAGTGTAGAATTAAATTACAAACCAGTGTTAGAATATTTGAAGTGTTTTGACAAGTTTGGTTTTTTTTCCCTAACGAAGTTAGGGTTATATTTTGAAAATATATTATGACCTCCTATGAAGAGGTTATTTTGTAAGGAAAAGGTACATCAGATTGGATGATAGGAGGAAATTTCAGGTTTAAGATATGTTCCATTATATGAAGGAATAACCTAGGAGTGAATTAGTGTGTGAAAAAATTAGCTAGAGAAGTTGCTTTAGATACAAATATTTTCAGCTTATTATTGTTGTTGTCATTATTTGATTTCACATCAAAGATAGCACTCTTGGCATTGGGGAAAGACAGTGCAGCATTGTTGAAGCAAATGTTATTGTAACAAAATCATACAACTTCAACATAAATATCACTCGGAGTTTCAGATTTGGCTGTCATCAAGTAAAAAGAGCTTTTATTTGCTTTTCCAGTTTTTGGCCATCATACGCAGAGAAATTTTATTTTCCAAGTCTTTACAAGAGGTTTTCACATTAGAACATCACACTGAAAATAAGTGCAAGAATGTACTGTTCACCCCCTTCCCAAGTGGACAAGCAAAGCTTTTTTTGTGCCCCTCTCTGCCTGACTCTGTGCTTGAAAGCTGATCAGCTAAGCAAATGATGAGACTTGGAAAGAAATTTGCTATTTTGAGTAAAACAGAATACATTGCCAGAATAATGTATCAGAGGAACTGCTTATTGCATGAGAGCAGATCTGATATTAACAGGATTCTTTGTTGGTTGGAAAAATCGTAAGTAGGCATTGACTTCTCTTGCCAATATCAAGATTTATTGGCACAAGACATATTGACTTCAGCAAATCCATGACATTATTATATCTCAAAGACTAATAAATCTTGTTACCAGCCAAAAACATAAGTCAATATAATTATGCTTGACGATGCGCGTTTTCCCTAAAGACCTGAGTGTCATGTTATACTTCCAAGAAATATCAAAAGATCAAGGAAAAAAAAAGTCAATATAAATAGCCACATTTGCATGAATGTATGTCTTGTAGTCTGGGTATTCATGAAAGCTAGTTGCCTGTTTCTGTGTCATTTCATATGCTTTTTGAAACATGTTCTTTTCTC
Source organism: Rhabdornis inornatus (assembly GCA_013397075.1). Classification (NCBI taxonomy): domain Eukaryota; kingdom Metazoa; phylum Chordata; class Aves; order Passeriformes; family Rhabdornithidae; genus Rhabdornis; species Rhabdornis inornatus. Next base: position 623,007 of record VWZS01003250.1, on the reverse strand, counting down.
TTCAAAAGTTGGACTCCTTTTCAGCAACAGGGTTTAATTTTTATTATTGAAAAGTAGCCAGATGATAGATGCATGTATCCGCAGGAATTTCTAAATTCACAGATAGTCTTGTTTCCAAATTATATTGTAAAATATGTAGGCCTATTGGGCTACACAGGAGTGTGGTCTGTTGAGGAGACCGTGTTTTATAATTCACAAAGGAAAACAGCACTGCAATGTGCAATTTAGATAGAAAATCAAAAACATGCTCTCTCTAACCTGATTTGAGTCAATTTATTGTTGTATGAAAACGAAAGTAGCTTTTTATTTTAAAAAACCCTCTGCCATTGATTATACCAAAGGTTTATTTTCATTTGGCATTTGTCTTGGATTGTGTTCTTTACAGCAGAGGGAAGGTGGGGGAGGCACAGGAATGCTGCTCAGCTGTTGTGTGGTGGGAGGGAGCCCCCGTCACTGCCCCTCCTGGGGATGGCATGGTACTCAGCTGGGATCTGAAACATGGATGCTCCTTGTTGGGAGGTGCAGACAACATAGCTGCTCAGGATTCAAAATTTTTGCAGCTAATATTTCACCATGGGAACAGCACCACTCTGCCACTGCATTTGTGGTTGTACATTCACTTCTGGTTCTCTGGGAGCTGTTATGAAAATTTCTTTGCCTGGAGTAGTTTTGACTTCTTACTTGAGTTATAACCAATTTTTAAAAGTCTGAAGAAACTTCTGTCTGAAAATATATAAATACTTCTCTATTTCTCAAACTACTCCGTATTTCAGTTATATCTTTTTAATTATCCTCTTGCTCAGCTCTTCATTTTCGTTTTTGAAGCATGGTATTTTCTTAACCTCTTGACGTAATCAGCAATAGCAGCTTTTCTTACTGATTTACAACGTAACTGACAATCATCTTCTTGTGGAAGCTTTGGTTTAATGTGTTGACTTGCAAAAATATATTACATCAAATGTGTAAATTTCTGAAGAAAAATAGCATGGTTCAGAAAATGTAGCAATACATTAAATTACATGTTTGTATTTTTAAAAAGAGGCTATTATAAGAAACCCTGATGTGATGACCTACAATCACACAGCAGTGATGGTAACAGCTCTACAGAGGAGTTGAATTCAGTTTTGCAAAAGGAAAACTGGTTATTGAATAGCATTTGAATGAACTTGAAGATACAGATGGGGTTGAGGGAGAAAATAAGTTTAGGACATTTATTTAAGAAGGAGGACAGTGTTAAGAATAGGTGCTGTGTCAGATCTGGTATAGCTGAGCTTACAAAACAGTTTCCATATAATGTGAGGGGTGGTAAAGTATTAATGGCTCCATAAAATGTTTAGTTCGAACTTGATTTTGCAATTTTTGTAAAGGACAATAAAAATGTTTTTACAAATATATTAATGGCAAAAGGGAAGGATAAGACTAACCTTTGTTCTCTATTGGATGTGGGAGGGAACTTAGTAACTGCAAATGAGGAGAAGGTGGAAGTGCTTAATGCCTTCTGTGCTTCAGTCTTTAGTGGGAATGCAGCTTGTCCTCAGGACAACTGTCTTTCTGGGATCATAGATGGTGTCAGGGAGAAGAACACTCCCCTGTTACCCAGGAGGAGGCAGTCAGAGAACTGCTGAGATGCTTGGATATTCGTAAATCTATGGGCCCAGATGGGATCCACCCTGGGGTGATGAGGGAGCTGGCAGATGAGCTTGCGAAGCCATTCTCCATCATTTACCAGCAGTCCTGGCTTGCTGGTGAGGTTCCAGATCACTGGAATCTGGCCAATGTGACAGCTATTTATAAAAAGGGTGGGAAGGAGGATCCTGGTAAGTATAGGCCAATTAGCCTGACCTCAGTACCTGATAAGATAATGGAGCAGTTTTTATTGAGTGTCACGCAGCACTTTACAGGATGGCCAGGGTATCAGACCCAGCCAGCATGGGTTTAGGAGGGATAGGTCATGTTTGACCAACCTGGTCTCCTTTTATGACCAGGTGACCCACCTGGTGAATGTGGGAAAGGCTGTGGGTGTTGTGTACCTGGACTTCAGCAAGGCTTTTGACACTGTCTCCCACAGCGCACTCCTGGATACACTGGCAGCCCACGGCTTGGACAGGAGCACTCTTTGCTGGGTTAGGAACTGGCTGGATGGCCGGGCCCAGAGAGTGGTGAATAGTGCTGCATCCAGCGGGGGATCAGTCACCAGTGGTGTTCCTCAGGGTTCTGTGATGGGGCCAGTTCTGTTCAATATTTTTATTCATGACATAGATGAGAGTATTGAGTCTTTCATCAGTAAATTTGCAGATGACACTAAGCTGGGAGCATGTGTTGATATGTTGGAAGGTAGGAGGGCTCTGCAGAGAGACCTGGAACAGTTGGATGGATGGGCAGAATCCAATGGGATGGGGTTAAAAAATCCAAGTGCTGAGTCCTTCATTTTGGCCACAATAATCCCCTCAACATTACAGGCTGGGGGTGGTGTGGCTGGACAGTGCCCAGGCAGAAAGGGACCTGGGGGCGCTGGTTGACAGCAGCTGAACAAGAGCCAGCAGTGTGCCCTGGTGGCCAAGAAGGCCAATGGCCCCTGGCCTGTATCAGGAATAGTGTGGCCAGCAGGAGCAGGGAGGTCATTCTTCCCCTGTACTCAGCATTGGTGAGGTCACACCTGGAGTGCTGTGTCCAGTTCTGTCCCCTCAGTTTAGGAAGGACATTGAGACGCTTGAACACGTCCAGAGGAGGCAACAAGGCTGGTGAGGGGCTTGGAACACAAACACTGTGAGGAACAACTGAGGGAACTGGGGTTGTTCAGCCTGGAGAAAAGAAACTCAGGGGTGACCTTATCAGTCTCTACAACTCCCTGAAAGGTGGCTGTAGTGGTGGTGGTGGGGGAAGTTGGTCTCTTTCTCCAGGCCACGACTGACAGAACGAGAGGACACAGTCTTAAGCTGTTCCAAGGGAGATATAGGTTGGATATTAGGAAAAAGTTTTTTATTAAAAGAGTGATAAAGTACTGGAATGGTCTCCCTGGGAAGGTGGTGGAGTTACCATCCCTGGATGCGTTTAAAAAAAGATTGGATGTGGCACTCTGTGGTTTACTTGAGGTGTTAGGGCATGGGTTGGGCTTGGTCTTGAAGGTTTCTTCCAACCCTATCATTGTGTGATTCTGTAAAATCAGGCAGAAAAAATTCCTTCCCATATTTTTCCTGTTTCTCCCAGTAATTCGCTGGAGGGTTGCTTTACTTCAGAGCAAGTCAGAACTGTAAGTACTTCTCAAAAGCATAGATTAGATCAGGGAGATTTGGCATGTTACAGGATCATATCTATCAGTCAGTATTTTAATATTTAACCACATGATGTGCTTATATGTTATTCAAAAGTTGAGACAATTGGTCTTACATAATTTGAAGCAATTTACAGAGATTGGGGCTTCAGTATAAGAATATAAAGATAAATTTTAAAAGCTGCATCCAAACACTCACAGAATTGAACAGTTTTTTTAACCCTGTCTGTCCTATGCCACTCAGAGGGTTTCAAGGTGGCATCCCCTCCTAGAACTGGGATTTTTGTGCTAATAGAGACAGTTATTAGCACTGCAGGAGAAAACTGTTACCACTTCTTTTGTAGACTCAAACAGCATGGGTTTTTTCATATTAATATATAATATTCATATTAATATATAATAATATAATTATACATGTTCTCCAAACTAAATTTAGTTGGATTACTCCTTTTTACGTACCCCAGATATTGTACTTCATGTTTTAAAAACAGTTTGAAAATATAATTTCCCCCTTAATGTGTTGTATTTGTCACAGCACAGAGAATAACAGAGGTGGTTGTATCAAAGAGAAGAGGTAATTTAGTGTATAGTAAAGTGTAACTTGGTAATTTTCTGTTGTGATAATCCTTCTCCCTTTCCTCTCTGACTTGATGCACACTCATCTTTTTTTAGCTAGTGATTCTCTCTGGCCTCTGCAGTCCTTTGGTAGAAATCACACCTACAAGTCTGCATGCTAATTTGGGGGGATTTGTGGTGGTGTTGCACTATCCTGTTGTGATTTTGTGGACCATCACATTCTGAAAAATGTGAATGCATGGTCAGATTAACTGCTGTCTTCTCAGAAGGTCCTAGGAGTGCAAAGGAATATGTAGAAAATGAGAATGAAGCAAAATTTACGGAAAAGCTGTACCAGAAAAAGGGGAAAGCATTATACTGTATACAGATACAGTCAAACAGTTAACCTCCTTTTGTGAAGGTAGTGGAGATGAAAAAAATAACCCCCAAAACTGTACAAGAGGGTTCAATGAAAATTAAAGACAAATCCTTATCCACTGAGGGTTATGCCCTGGAATGCGTGCATCTCTTATGTAACCAAGGCAGAACTGTCATCTGATGATGTACACGTGACACATAAGAATTTCATTATTATACAAAGCATGTGGGTCAGCTCTTAAGTAGGTTCTAGTACAACTCTAATGCAAAGCCTCTAAACTGCTGAAATCTGTAATTCCACTGCATGTCTACAGCAAAACATTTTTTCCTATTTCTAGTAGTTCTTCATAGCAAACTTCGCCAAGTCTTTCTAATTTTCATTTCCAGTTGGCTATAATAAAGATAGCATTGGATGGCTGAGATGCTATTATAATATTACATTATCCTAATTTTACTGACATATATTGTCTTTTTCAAGGTGAAACAAAAGATTTCTTAGTAGTTTATGAAAAGAAGAAAGCAAAAAAAGATGAAGGTACCTGCTGTTCTTTAAAGACTTTAGAGTAGCCTGGCAAGAGCCAGTTTACTCTGCAAATACCAAACCACTGCAATGGATTTCCTGATGAATTAGTGATTTGTCTTTTTGCTTATGCTGTATAGATAGACTCAAAATCCTGTACAGTATCCCTGATCTACTGATGAAATAATTTTGTTTATGAACAATATAAGATAATGGTATGTTGTACTGTGCACATAATTAGACTATAAACCTTTGTCTGCTCTGCTTCAGCCTGGGGTTCAGTTTGTAATCTTTTATTTCAAGCTATTGCTCATTCTTTTTATATTCTTATATTCTCGGTTGGCTGAGTCCCAACACAGTTTGTTCTTTAAGCAAGCACTGGGAGCAATAGCCATTAACCTTTTTAAAGTGGCTTTTTAGCGTCATGACTTTATATGTCTTGCTTCTTTTTGCCATTAACCTTTCTGATGGGACAGTGCACTGTGTTTTGCTTACTTCAGCATATCATGCCCATTTTCACCCCTTGCCCATTTGCAGGCACTGTATTTCATTACAAGAAAGATGGGGGAATGTGGTGGGGAAGGGACAAGAGCTGTGCATGCCAGGCCTTTTTCTACACACACGAGCAGATAGTATGACCCTTGTTAAGAAAAACAGCCCATTAAAGACATATCCTTGTTTAGCTGCAGAAGCAGTTCCTCTGATGCTGTCCCTGGCATTTGCTACAAGGCCATAATTGTCAACCATGATAAGGCATTGCAACCAGAGCCCTCAAAACAAATGCTGTTCATCTGAGGTCAGCATCAGTGAAAGGTTCAGTTATTCTTGCTTTACTGAGCATGAAATGGAATTGAAAGGCAATATTAAATGGGTTATTAAACTTAAGACATGGTGTCTTTTGATCTTCTCTTGCAATTGGCCTTACCACGTGCATATATAATGTATTCTCAATAGGGTTAGTCATTTGTATGGCCTTTGAGTTTCAAGAAATGTTTGCATGGAAATTATTCAGTTGTCATATTGTGATAAACTGAAAATATGGTTCCTTTGGAAATTAAGTGTTTGTTTTCTGCTTATTTTCATCCTTTCTCTACACAGGCAAGTATCTACCACAAATGATTAAGAAGTAGAAAGAATATACATATTTCTATCACAGTTTCCCCACCTCTCAAAAATCATTAAAGTGAGTGTACTTTTCTCTTCAGCCTCAACGCTTGTGTCTCAAGGTTTGGGCTTATTTTACATATGTATGACTTCCCATATATCCTCCTGAAATGGTTCTAGGACAATTGATGTGTTTCCTGAAGAAAAAAAAAACAAACCAACAAAACAACATGCATTTAACCTGAATGCAATTTTTAAATACCATCTTTATCAGAACCTCTTCTCCAGTGAGCACTGAACAGTGGTTTCAACCAGCTGTAGCTGGCTGGAGGACAGGCCCAAGGGAATTGCATGAAAGCACATTTCTGAGGGATTCAGCATTTTTTCAGTTTACCTAGAAGCCAAAAAGGCCTGGAACATCAAACAATAGGAATAATCTACAGAACATTTGCCAGTTAAACCCAGCAGCTGGTAAAGGTGCCTGGTAACAGCATTTCCACTGTTTGCTCAAAAACTACAACCAAACTGGATTAGGAAGCTTCCTCGTAAAAATTTGTTATTTGCCTGGCAACAGAAGTATTTTCTAGATGTTAATTGTCTCCCTAAATAATTGAAAGACTTAAGCAGACTGGTCAGTTGTCATCAGACAGGACAGTAGCACAAAGCAGAAGACAGAGGAACTGACACTGCACCTTATTGGCAATTAAGCAGAAGATAAAGCATGAGTTAATTTTCCTAAATGAAGCTTAGCTGATAATTTTCAGCTTAGCTGATATTTTTCCTAAATGAAGCTTAGCTGATAATTTGTGTTTAACCATTTACCTGGGAGTTCTTGCTAAAGATTTGCAGAATTTAGAAGAAGGGAAAAATATTTTCCTTGTGGAATGAAAGAAATATTATAAGATAATTCCCAACAGATATTGCTAGAAATGTAATCAGTTCTACTAGGATTTGTCTGTCTTATTTTGACAGCTCATATTGAAAATGTCATCTTGACTTAGGAGTAGCTGAGAAATATGGTATAAATGGGTATATCTGTATTAGAATTTCTGGTATGTATAGCTGCAATGTATGAATGTGTTTCTAAAACAATAGTAGAGTAATTCTACTTTTTCTTTAATGATTCTAAAATATTTTTATATTCTCTTTAGTACTTCACCTAGCTCTGGAAGATCTGTCAAACAATAAAATAAAAAGAAGTGTCAATGCAGTCAAAACATTCACAGAGCCTTAGAGCGTGAAAATATTGAATGGAATCAAAGATGCCACTGAGAGGGATTTGGCTTTTATCTAATGAGTTGGTTTGGTTTATGTCTGCTGACAGACAGGTAAACTGCCACAGCTTCATTTTAACACTTTACAAAATCACGTTCCAAATTACTAGAAGCACAAAAAACATGTAAAGGCAACTTTCACTTGAAAAATTTCTGTATCACAGGGAAAAGTAAGGTTAGAATTAAATGCTTTATCAGATCAGGTTTGTGCTGCCTGGACCAATACAGGTGATGTAATGTTACTCCAAAAATGCTCTGAAATTAGGATTCTAACTTATGCAGAATTTAAACGACTTAGTTTCAGATATTTAAGGTCCTATCAATTGTTGATCTATGCCTAGGATTTTGGCTTATTCTAGTGGTATTTCACAGGAAATATAGAATGTGACTTCTGATTGTGGAGGCACCTCAACCTGTATCTAAATCCTGGATGTATTATTCATAAATAATTTTTCAGTCATAATATTTTATATCTATACGTAGGGGGACAAAAGTATTTGTGCCAATGATTTTTCTATATTTTTACTTTGATTAGCAATAATGAAATCCCAAGTTGTATTTTTTTTCACACCAGGCATTTTCTTTCCCACCATTAAGTCTTTTGTTGTTTTTCAGCACAAGTGCTAGAGTCCGGGGAAATGCACCGAAATGCTTTTTGTTTCAAACACTGACACTAGTGATCCAACTTTCTCTGTTAAAGAAATGGGTAAATCCACCCTTTTTTCATGGCTCAATCGATTTCCTTTTGAAAGGGAAAACCTATGATTCTTTTACCTTCAGACAGCATATTTACTGTGTTATATAGACAATAGATTTAGAGGGATTTTTTTTTCCCCCTATAAACCTATTTGCTCTGAAGTTCATGTTTGAAGTATGCTATTATTAATCGTTCAAGGAGTGGTTTTAGCATTGCAGTTTGTGCTTCTGCCTGCACAAGGTTGGTTGTTCTCATTACTTCTGCTCTCTTCTCTCACGCTGATTCCACAGTATAGATTTGCATTGCTGGTGCAGGGCTCTGTGCAAGCAGTGCTTCTCAGTGTGTTGTGTGAACAGTGAAGAGCAGGTTTTGAGTGCTCTCCATAGAGCTACCAGCAGTCTCTGTGTCCAAGCTATGTGTCATTCACACTGAGCTTGCTGAGATCCACGGAAAGAACAGTAATACAGTGCACAGAGATGTTGGGAGTGCTTTGTGGTTTTGTACAATAATCTTTTCTAATTAAGACATGAGATCTTAGAGGTTTTCTCTAAAACTGACAGAAAGACAAAGTTTCTACTTTGTGGGAAACCAGTTTGTGCCTAAAATTTGGATTACGTCAAATTGAGCTTGGATGCTTTAAATCTACCCTTTAGCTTCATTGTAAAGCTTCAGTTTCCCATAGCAGGTGCAGGAAGCTCAAGTATCCCTCTCCCCACCCAGCCTAGGGAGCCCTGTTAGGAAGCCAGGCTTGTTTTCTTTAATCAGCTTTTTGTTCAAGAAACACAAAATGTTTTAAGAACCCAACAAACTAAACCAGAATCCCACCCAAAAAAAAAGTTTATGAAGATTGATTTTTACAGTTTCATTTTTAAAAGATCAGTTGTACTTGCCTGAAAAATCTTCAGGCCGGTTCTGCCTGATGTGAATTGCAGCTCTCTGATACTGGCAAGGGGAGGTTCACAAAAACGTGAATGTACTGTCTTCATAACATGTAGAAACTATATGATGGCATCCAAGAACTGGACACATTCATTTTGATTTTGGCTCCTATGTGTTTTATTTATCTTGCTTTTCTAATTTGAAGAGCATATCTATTAATCAAACCAATAAAAGATTGATAATATTTAATCTAAATGCACATGTTTTTAAGAGAACTTCAGTTTGATGTCTAAAACTCTTCACTGAGGACAGAAGTAACAGTTCATGTTGATTTTCAGGTCTAGGATGGTATTCCAAATATGGGAGAGTATAGTAGAGAATATAAAACAGGATATGGTTGTCAATCCATCATATCCCTCACTGTGTTCCCTTGGTTGAACAATGACTTCTGTAACCTGTCAACAAATTTAGAGGCAGTTTAAGGTCAGCAGTTTTAAAAAGATTGGAAATGGTTTTCTTTTTATTTTTTCCATTTTTAGGGTATATCTAAATCTCACTGGTGTCTGCTGTCATATGCAACAGGGATTCTTTTTTATTCTGAGGCAAGGCCTGAGGCTCTAATCCATGTCCGTGGGTGACCTGCAGTAAAGGCTTGTCAGAATAATTACATCTTGCTGTGGATAGGCATAAACATTCCTTCTCCTTTTTTAACATTCTTCTCTGTACATGGCCTGGCCTGAGCTGACTACTCTTTACAATGGGGACAAGGAGCATAAAGCAAAATTAGCTATGGACATCCTGCTGTCAGACTGAGATCTCCATCATTGGCTTCTGTCAACCTTCTTGGCAGGAAAACAATTTCTTCTTCCCATACTTTGCTTTATGGAAACAATGCTTGTCCATTAAAGTAAGGAAGAAAAAACAAAAACAAAACCCTCTGTCATATGTTAGTTTATATCAAATTGTCCCAGAAACCAAACCCCACATGTTTATTAAGATGTGTCTCCCTGTTGCTGTGACCACCTGGTGTTGGCTTGAATTGCAAAGAACAGAAAAGAAGTGATTGAGTGTGGATTTTTCCTCTTTATGTATTATACTTTAGTTTAGTCTCAGTCTGGCTCCTAAATAGAATAATCAATGCCATTATCTCTTCCTCCCTTATCTAAATCACATCAGGAGATCAATAGCTACAACAAAGACAACCAGTGCTTTCTTTCCACTGGGACTCATTACTTTGTTGCCCAAGATGGGGGTATAGATATTCTTGGGAAGGTTATCTGGTGTTCCCTGGTAGTTAACAACAACTGTCAGTTATTAATGGTGCTCTGCAGCCTCACCTTTACAGTTCTGTGACTGATAGCACAACATGTTTATAACAAAATGAATCTCTGCTGCCTTTTTTCCTCATCCTCCTGAATCTTGTTTGTTCTTTAGTTTCCTTTCTCCCCTCCTGTCTGCTGTTGCAATCCTAGGCAGTATGTTTGAGAATATCGAATGTTGGGGGCGTTCTCATTGAGATTCCTCACAAGTGCAGGTTTGCTTTTATAAGGCTAACATCTGCTGCAGTATTACAAAGACTAATTAAAATAAATTCAGATCCTAAATTAGTCTTTTCAGTAGCATTTATTGCACAAGACACTGGGTGATAAAGTGTATTATATGGTTAAGCTGAATCAAAAGTCGTATTTTTATTGGATTTGCTGGCCAGTCAGGAGCAATCTCTGCAAAGAAGCTTATATTTGCAATACAGTATTTTCTACTAGACTAATAAGGAAGTCTACCACAATGTTCTCATGTTTATTTATACGTATCAATTAAATGTAAAATATTATGTTTTAAAAAAGAAGAAAAATATACTTCTTTTGTTAGTTTGGGCTACACTCCCTGTTTTTCTGATCAAAACCAGAGAGTCAGTTTGCAAATCCTAGGTGAACTGATGTGCCAGATAATTCACACATCAAGTCATCAAATCCTCAAAGGTGTAGTTATCCACTGATTTAATGGCTTCACCCTGTGTGGTGGAGCAGCATCAGTTTAAGTGCAGATCCCACCCTACACCATAATTCTGCTGTGGGAAAGCTGGGCCTGGATCTTGGGTAACTCCAGATTTCTGTGTAGTGATGAGCAAAGAGAAGCAAGGCAATGGTACCTGAAGTACAGTTTGTACATGTCAAGTGCTTACAGGAGTTAGTCCATGGATAACCAGGACTGTATTTATTCTTTATTAGTTGTGCCAGAGAAGCAGAACAGGGTGCTAAAACATCAACATTGTTGCTTTTCTGACCTGCAAGGATGTAAATGAATGAAAGTGAGGGGAGAGCAGTTGTGAAATTGTGCCCTCCAGACATGCTGAGCTAAGGAGCCAAAACATAAAGCAGTCATGCTGCATCTTTTTCCTAATACAACATCAGAATTTGCTTGTTGAATCTTATAGACCTGACCTTATGCCAAGTGAAAATAATGCAAGTTTATTGGTTGGATTTGATGGGAACAGGAGTCACCTTTCTCTGCAGGAAAATGAGGGGGTTTCTGACAGATGGATGAGAAAAGAATGTGGATATTTCAGGCTTCAGACCATCAATGAACATTACCATGATGTCAAATATGTAGCCATAAAAAACCTTGTCTTAATAAAAAAACTAAATTACTTGTATTTCCAGTTGTACTGCATATTAGGAGAGGTAATTATGATGGGGTTTCTCTGACTCTGTGTTAATAATTCCTTTTAAATTTTTGTCGACTTCTTTTTATCTGCAGTCATGCTTAATTTTTTAATGAAATAGACTGAGAGCAGAAAACATTTTTAATTTTGTTTTGGTTGTTTCTCAATGTACCTAAGAAAATACATATAAGTAATTCAGAGTGTTGGAGGTATTGTTTTCCTCGGCCTGTGCAGCATTTCAAGTGCAAGACATCTTGGCCTGGACCATTCCCATTTTAGGTGCTTTTTATGGTCATCCTTTTCTTTAAGTATTTTGATTTTTGCAATTTAAAAAAATTTCTTTTGACAATTAATAACTTGGCATCTGTACTGCTACACAAGGGCTTTGTAAGCCTTTCAGTGGGTGGGAAATAACTTAGCTGGCAAATATCTGTGTTTTTTTCTGTATGAGAGACTTGCATATACTGTTTGCTTTGACAGCTTTTATTCAGAGCCTAAAATAAAACTTGAGGACATAATTTACAGTAGTTCTCCATTGGTTACTTTGTTTTCCATACATGAAAGAGCAAAGCAGTGCAGGAGTTAATAAAAATATGGTCTGTAAAAACAGCATAATGTGTTGCAGACAACTCAGCAACGATATTTATGTTTTCTTTTACTCTGACAGTCCCCAGATTATAATATACAGATCGAGTATTTCCAAGGACACCACAGGGAAACGTGCAGAGAAATCAAAATGGATTTTGGTAGGACATAAACAAAAACTGTCAAAAAAATAGCCTTGTAAATAACCAAGCTTCAGAATAAGAAAATCTCGGCAAAATACTTAAAAGGAACATAATGAATGAAAGAAATGAACAGCAGAAGTGACTGAAGTTGTCTTCAGTTAGAAGAACAAAAAGGAAATGGAATTTTTGTGTGTCTGAATTTCTTGAGAAATATGTGTAAAGTTTCTCTTCTCTCTGATATTTTTTTCTGTTTGGTTCTTTTTTTGTTTGTTGGTTTGATTTGGATTTTTTGGTGGTGTAAATAAAATTACTTGTATCAAGTTTTTTGCCTAAAATCAGTCTAGTAGAAAACATGAACTGGTAGTTAAATTTTGGATTGGCCATCTTTTGTACATGGGTAATATTGTGTCTTCATCTCATATTAAGACGAAAGGCTTACACCTGTGAGAGCGCAGCACTTTTCTTCATCTGACAGTGTTTTTGAACTTTTCTTTGCTGATTTGGGGACTTTCTGTGCTATCCATTGCCTTTGCATTACTATTGCTGTCCGTACTGTTCAAGACCAAGGAAAGATGAAAGCAAATGTCTTAAAATCAAAGTATGACCCTTAACTAACACAAACACACATCTCTGCAATGTAAAACTGGGAAGCTATATTAACACACACCTTCACCTTTGCCACACTGGCAAGTGAGTGGTTCCAGATTTTGGAATCAGGCTCGCAGGAATAGTACTGAAAGTTTGGTCATGTAGTTCCCAGCACAGTGTTTGGCTGCAGTTCAGCAGGAAGCTGAGAAGGGAGGAGCGAGGCAGAGAGACAGGCGCACCACACAGGGGCACTGCTGCTGATGAGACGTTTCACTAGGATGATTAATGCCCATTTACAAAATTGGGCTATTTACAAAATTGAGCATGCAACTTAAAGACTGCCTGGGTTATAAAAGGAAGTGTCCCTGCCTGCTGACACCGCTTTCATGCCACACTGTTCCCTCTGCCCCACTGTGCTGTAATTATGGCTGAGCCTTGTGTAGTGGCCTGTCCCAGGTGGCATTAGTCCAGGTCCTGCTTGCTGCAACTGCTCCTGTCTTTCCTGGTGTGTTGTGCCAGGCTGTGGGAGCGAGGGGACAAGGGAGTTCTTAATGGAAGGTTAGAGGTTTCCATTTATGGCTGTTATTTCACTGTGATTCTGGGGTAAGAGCCATTATAAGGGTGTTTCAGAGCACAACAGGAAAAAACTGCCATAACTGGGAGTAATGGGATAAGGTTGAGCAAAGGCAAACGGAGGGCCATTTCCTGACAGTGAGATCTATTGGACTGTGGAATAGCTAAGTCTCCCAAGGGAAGTGATAGAAGACCGAGCACTTGAGTCATTTAAAACTGTAGTAGACAAAGAGCTCGGGAGTATATAATAGGGAAAAATCTACCAGCGACCACAGAATGAAAGATTGATGTAGTATGTCCTCCCATCACTAGTTTTTGGGATACATGAAGTTTGACAGCAGCTTTCTAGCTTAGTTTCCTGCTAAACATATTTTGGAAAGTCCCATTTTAAAAGAAAGAAAAATAGCTGCAGGTGTCTCTTAAAGGAACTACTGCTTGTTTTGTAATGTTCTTCCACAACCCTTTCTGTAGATGTTTCCTCTTCAGGTGACAAGTTTCAGATTTTTGCAGTTGAATGAACTCCAGCTCAGGGGACAGCTTCCTTTTCAGACATGCCATTTTTCCTCCTTGTATCCTTGTGGTTCATCACACCCGGTACCCAAACGTTTAGCACTGTTAATATTAGTTTCAGGCTCTTCTTGTACCTTGTTTAACCATTTCTATAACTAACTTAAAATGCAGAAATAAGGCTTAATCTCTGTGCTAACCATCTCCTTCACCTTACAATCATACATTGGCATGATGGAGTAGGCTTTGCAGGAATATGAGTTCATGGTCCTACAGTGAAAGTCAGGGGAGGGAAAGCACTTCATGCATGAGGGACAGTAAAAAGGGAAGCACAAAGAAAGTACCTGTGAGAAGCACAGCAAAGTCCAGAATTATTGAAAGGGCAAGAGAGGGGAGATGATGTGGTGTCAGAGCATGCAGGGTGGGAGGAATTGAGTTTCTAAGTGTGCTTGGGCATGAACATCTGATGCAGAGGGATAGTGATGAGTGCAATGCAGTGCCCTAGAGCAACAGACCTAAGATGCCAAGTTTCTTATAACTTAGAGGTAAAATTAAATATGCTGAGCAGGAGTCACTGAGAAGGGCAGAGAAACTTGTGAAATGCTTCTAATTTTGGAAATTCCACTGCACAATATTGATCTTATGATCACTGAGTTAAAAACTGCATCTAACCTGTAGCCTTGTCCTTCTTTCACTGTTGCGTTCGTGGCGTAAGCTTACATTAAACCACAGGCTGCAGAATTCACAAGCGGGTTGTGCAATGTATTTGTGACTGACTCCTCCTTTCAGGCTTCTACCCCTTAGTGGGTATTGACAGAAAATACTACTAGTATAAGAAATGGCTTGATCTAATCTGCAGTGTTGTTTGTGCTAGAAAATGGAGAAGAAAATTGAAATGGATTATGTTCAATAAGCCCTAAAGGTGGGCTAATATACTCAGAAATCTTTAGCACCCTGTAATGATTTGCTGTCTTCAGAAGGTTGGTTTCTTTTTAACTGTGACTTGTATTTTTTTTAATGTTGCAAAATTAATTTCTGACAAACCAGATGGTTGATTCTAAAATTTCAACCTCCAAGATGTTCATTTGATCAGCAACTGCATTTCACCCATGTAAGCAGTCAAGATTTTGAAGATAATGCACTGCAATGCAACTTGGTGCACCAGGAGAAAAGATAAAAAATTTATTGGTCTTTTTCTAATTCAAAACTTCTATTTTGCTTGATGTGTAATCTCAAATTAACAATAGCATCTCAAGACAATTTTATGTCATCTGCTGTCTATATTAAGCAGATGTATTTGTTTCTCACTAGTCAGGTTTTTTTGCAGAGCAAATCCATAAATGCAACATTGATTTGTATAGAAGAATAATAAAACTTAAGTATCAACATTGTACCTGAGTAGCTATTGCTTTATATGTATCTTATGTTTGTAATGCTCTTTTATATTTAAAATTATAAAGAACTTCTAAAGGAGGAGCGAAATTTCAGTGACTATACTGGTATTCATCCACTAAATGAACACCTTTATTGTATCATTTATATGAAAGATAGGTATATTAAAAAGCTTATGTTATGGTAGGATGCAAAATGTGTATGCATACTGCACACAGTCCAGTAGAAAGCTATGCCGAAGTATGTAGATGGATTAACGCAGCATATGTAACTACAGTCTATCAATATATATGTATATTTCGTTGTCATTTCTTGCAAAGTGTTTTCTAAGAGGGAAAAATATAAGCATGTGACTGGAATACTGATTCTACTGGTGGTGATGGCATCTGATCTAGAGAAATGACTAGTAAACTCAAATTGTTATCAGCTCCTGCCTTCTAGGCAGCTATTTTTCAGTGCAGGTTTTACCATAAAGATCAGAAAAACAGCTGGCAACTATCAACTTGTTATAAAATAGACTTTTAAATGTCTTCTTTTATCTAGCTGTGATGTAGTGCAACTTTAAAATGTAGCTATTGAATGCACGAATTTCAAGACCCAGAACTCCATTTAGCTGGTAAAATCCTTCTATGGCTTTAATTGTTTTAAGGTTTATCTGGGGATATGAGTCTGTGAAGGGCTGAAAGGGGACAGGAGGAGGGGATGGACAGTGTTCTGGAAATTCTGTTTCCAAACTGTGATAAGAATGTTTGCACTGTCGTTAGTGAGCAGGAAGACACACAGTAAATATTACAGAAGGATACAATACAGCAAGCTGCAGGAAAATATACCTGAAAAAGAAAATAAAATTGGGGGTTGAAGGAGTTGTTGGACATTTAAAGCAGGGCAATAAATGAAATGATGATTTTTTCTGTCACTCAGTTGGAGCAGCAGTGCAAATGTACAGTCCATGTCACGCTCACTCTACACTGTGTGTGGGAATGGTATATCTGCACCAGAGTCAGTACTGAGAGAATTGGATTGGGGTGATTTGAAGGTGGATTTTCAAGGCACGTTCTGTCCAAAGCAGAAAGCTATGAGAAAATGTGCTTGCTATCAGCTGGATTTTTATTTTTATTTCTTTTGTAGGATGCAAACTTGTTCTTCAGTTTTCCATACTCACCCCTTTTATCTTCTTTATTTTTGTTTCTCTCCGCAATTCCTGGAGCTCTCTCTGAATTGCCAATTATCTAATTCAGCTTTCATATCTGTTTTAGCCATCTCTTTGCTATAGCTACATTTCAACAAGCTATCCTGCTAGAATATCCTGTCTGAAAACTCAGCCCAACAGCTGAGAAGAGTGACCTCGAATGGATGAATGGATGCATGGATAGATAAACAGTGATCCAGAATAGCTCTAAGAGCCGTCTATTTTAGCAAACTATTTAAGCTGTCAGCCTGTGTGTATTTATAGCCTATTTATCACCCTGGTATCTGAACACCTATCAATTTAGCATTAGAAATCCAGTCCAAGCCTCAGCCCTGTTGTGGAGACTCACTGACTGTTGCTTACTTGCTGTAGATAAGTGGAATAAAAGATGTGATATCCAGCCACATTTTGCTTTTTCTTTCCTAGTCTATTATCTGAAAGCTTGATCTAGGACTTCCTAAACCATCAGTAAAGATTCTGATGATTCCTTAGCTGTTCATAGCTCTTATTTGAAAAAGGTTTACCTCTTTCTGAAAAGGAATTTTCATTAAAAAGTCTTGCAAAATTTCCAAAATAAAATGTTAATTTCCATTTTTCCCAAATTTTTTCTCCTTTCTTAGTTTTTTGCCCCTTCCCATTTCTTTAATCTGTGGAGAGTTTTTTTTGTTTTTGTTTTTCACATTACTACTTGGGCAATATGTCAAAGAGAAAGTGAAGGATTTTTTTTCAGTAGCAAAAATGGATAACACTTTTCATCTAACAGTCAGAAATGCTAAGCTTTGAAAGTGAAGCTGTTCTACAGGATATAGACCTGAGAGTCATCTAGAGAGGGGGGAAAAAAGAAATCCTAAAATTGAAAGCACCGCTTCTGATACCTTGGCACTTGTTTTTTGGAAGTTCTTGTTTTGGGTTTTGGGGTTTTTTTGTTTATTTTTTTTGGTTTTTCGAGTTTTTTCTTCATGTAACACTGTCTTTATCTTGACCACCAAGACTGAGAGCCAGTTCTTCTTCTTTTGCTCTTCTGATTCTCTGCCTTGTCTCACTGTGGGGCAGTGATGAGTAGACGGGGTGGGCGCTCAGCTGCCAAGCAGCCCCAGCCCACCACAGTCCATAACTACCTAACTTTGGAAACAATGTAAAAGGTCGAGTCTCTCCTGGCGGACATAAGAACTTGGCCTCCTTTTTGCTATACAGCTACATTTACTACTAACATATTTGCTGTATTCGTAGGCTGCATGCCATAAAAATATAATGGGGAGAAAAGGACATGCATATAAATATAAATCTGTGGAGGTGTTAATGACAAGTTGCTCTCAGAGGAAGCAGCTGATCAATGTATAGGGAAGATGGAGGGGTGTGATCATGATCAGACAACAAGGTTAACGGTATCAATCAGGTCTCCTAAAATAGATGGAAGAGTTGCGGTTTCACATTTTCAGCTACAACCCAGCCGTGTTTTCTGGCTTCAAATATAAAATAGTAATAAAGCATCCATCTACCTGACATCCTTTTATGTTCTCTTTCAATCATGGGCCGCAAAATGTTTCTTTTCAGGTTTACCCTGGTTTGACATCCCTGTTATTGCCTATCACTTTAAGGAGTTGAAAGGCTGGGGATTGATTTCATTTTCTTTCAGCTCTCAAGGTTTTTTATGTGGAATCTGTTTCTCACTTGGTTTGCATTTCATCTAAGATAATGCTGGCTATCAGTGCCTGAATAATAATTGAACTGAAGCAAGCTGTTCAGCCTAAGGTCTCAAGCTGGGAAAGCTGTGTTTGTCATGTGTGGGTATTTCAAAAGAATTTAACATTCCAGAATTAAGTTGCAAGCAAACACAAGAGTAGGGAAAAATCTGTGCAGCTCTGGCTGTACAGCTGTACCACTGCCTTCGGTAGTTCCTCACTTAACATGAGCTAGCCCTTCATGTCCTTTAAAAATTTTCATCAGTGTTATGTAGGAAAGCATTACAGCACTGTGAGGTGGAAAATTACATACTGGTAATTTTGAAACATGGATGAACCTTGTGGAATTGTTTCTCCCACCCCCTCAGATGCGTTTAATGGCCATTTAATAGTTACCCTGGTTGAAATTGAACTTTTATTTTCATACCATTAGTGCTGCTGAAACATAGATGCTGTTTGTAGCTTTTATAATTATGTTGCTACACCTTTTGTTGACAATAATACTCTACTATTACAGTTCCACCATCTGTAATCTCTGGTAATAAGTATTTGAAATTGTAGCTCAACTGGCAGAAAAAAAAACCAACTTATTTTACAATATCAGTCTATAAGTGGATGGGTGATCATGCAATTTGAATATTGTTTATATCAATGCCACTGTCTGACATATCCTACTAGAATTTGGCACATCTTGGGAGTTGGAGATTCACAATTTTGGGTTGCAGTTTGGGTCCACCTGCAGAGATTGGTGATAAGCACCAAGTACTCAGAAAGCAACATGACTCAGCTGTGACTTGGGGGTAGAGGAGCAGAAAATTTTTCACTCTGTGAAACTTAACAGATGTGTGCAAAACTACTGGATGGTTTTTTTATGTTCATTTTATTGCTCTTTGAGCCATTCTAATAGTCTTTATACTATCCTATGCAAACCATTTTTTCTTCAACTTGGGAAAAATGTTTTAATTGTCCAGATAGTAATCACATCTTGTAAGTCACAATCTGATGGCTTGAAAACATGGGTTAATTAAAAATTTGCAGACTGTTTTTGAAAAGCTTTAACTTTCTTCTGGCATATTTCATCCAGACGTGGCAGTGAGAATTCACCAATATATAAGCACTTTTCTATATTTTACTAGTTATTCACATGCACAGTTACTGTGCTGCCAGTTAGACGATGTGATTTCTATGTGCTCTGGAGACCCAGTGACAATGAAGAATGTGTTAAATATTAAGGAAAGGTCTTTCTATGAGAAATTCTGCCATTTGCATAAAAGATGCCACAAGACACAAAAATGGGAGTTAATCACTGAGGTTAAACCATAAAAGGAAAAGTCATGCTTAGAGAGAGAGGGAGAGATTCCTGTTGTAGCTATCTATGAATTTATGATACTGCTGATGGATATCTTTTAAACTTCAGAATTAATGAGCACCCTGAGGACAATGAATGACAGTTGGTTAAAAAGGAATAGAAGAGTGAATGGGCAGCATTGAATATAGAGGTTTTTGCTCTGCAGGGGTAGGCATGCTAAAATCCTTTTGCTGATAAATATCAAATAACTTCTGTTTTAAAAAATGTTATGCTTCAGCCAAATTAAAAATTACACCAACAAGTGCAGTATAGCCCCCACAACTTACATCCCTAATAATGTAAAAGAAAAGAGGTAAATAGCATAACTTAAAACTAAATCCCTAGCTTTTCCTTTACCTTTGAAACTTCAAGGAGAAATGCTAAGCTTTTAAATGTTGGATTTTACCCAAACTGTTATTGACTACCTTTTTTGGAAAGAGAAGAGTGGAACTGGGCTGCACTGGGACTGTGCTTGCTGTACATCAAGTTAGGACTGTACACTCTTGAAACATCCCTTCCTGGGCAAGTGACTGCAGAATCCTGTAACAGGTACATTTGCAGCCTTCTGGAACTGTTAAAACGGTGCTGTTCAGTGTGAAGTACTTGCTCAGTATTTCATTTCTTAGGTTTGAAGTGCTTCTCATCAGTTTTGAGCACTCCAAATCAGCAATGAGGTTTACTGCTTTCAGCATTGCTCGTGTTGATTCACATGAACTTGATGAGTTGATGGAGATTCTGATCAGCCTCAGACTGGCATTTATTTTAGAGTCTGAGTACAAAGTAATGTTAGTTACACCTACAGCAGTCCTTCAGCTTTTCAAAATTCAGAATTCAAAATTCGGCTTTTCAAAAGGTTGCAAACCTGTGCATGGGCATCTCCTGGTTGTGGATGGTCCCTGTCATGGCACAGGGGTTTGGATTCAGCTTCCTTCTCTTGGGAGCACACACTTCATTATCACTCTCATGCAGATTTTTGGGTTGCACCTGGTCTCTTGCCTGGCTGTACCAAACCAGGGGCCATAAATGTGTCAGCAGCCCATCAGTAAGTGAGGTTTTTAGGTTGTAAGTCTGCTACCTGCCTTATGGAAGAAGGGAACACTGTATTTTATGGAGTTGTCTTGGTCATATAACAATGGTTTTTCTTCATACCATATGCCTTCATCTCTGCTCCATTTGTTGAATATTCCAGCAATTGCCTGCAATTTTTTTCAATTTACACAGCACTTAATTGTGAAAGCAATTTAATTTGCTGAAGATTTTTCTTGCCTGCAGAAAAACTTTTCTTTAGCCTTTAAAACATTAGTTCAGCAATTCGTTGAAAGCCTGTCTATGAATGACAAACTCCTTTTAATCTCATTTACCTGTTCATTCTTCTGCCTTGTCAGGCCTTGTCATGAGAACCCCTTTTTTTATATGGGTATTTTTTCCTTATCAGTGCTGAGCAAGTGCTTTGCTGTTTAATATAAAGCACTGAGATTTCCCTTTTACCATTGGGTTAGACAAGTAATTTCAACGAGCCTCATACTTTTTGAGTCTCAGGCTGGTCAGTTTTTTCTTTGCCGAAACAAACTTGTGACAGGTGAACAAACAGATGAATATGTAACTGCAGTAAGTAGGACAAAATCTTCCCTCCCCTTGCAGGAGGGAGTTCAAATGGTGAAGAACAGGAATGTATGCAGCAGTCCTCTGACTGGGTTATGTTATCAGGGCCAACAGCAATGCTGCATCTCTCAATCACAGCGGCTATCAGCTGAACATAATCTCCCAAGGCAGCAGAGAGGCTAGTAAGTGGATAATTGCCACCTCTAGATATTGAATTTGGGATGACTGCTTCTGGAGAACTGTGTCTAGTCTTGAAGTCCCTGGTACAAGAAGGAAACCAGCAATTTGAGAAGGTCTCCGGTGAGAGCCTTGCTGTGACTTTCTAAAGGATCTCACTTAGTTCAGTTGGTCAAGGGAATGGTTTAGAAACAAGCAGATTATTTTAGATTAGTGTTGCACAGAGAACAGAAATGTGAGGTTAGAGGGCTTTGTGGTCCAGCTGAGAAACGTATATAACAACTGGAAGCTAAAAAAAATTGAGAGAAATACAGTGATTAACACTGGCAAAATGTGCCACAATCAAGGACACTTTCTAAATTACATCAGTGATAGAACTTGACTCAGTATTTTCAAATTCAAACATACATTAGTTTCAGGAATATCAGAGGTTCCTTCTAACCTCTTATATGAAAGTCTTCTAAAAAATTGTCCATAATACGCCTTCCACCTTGCTCTTTAATTCTTCCATTCTTTTTACTATGGGATAACGCTGAATTTCCAGGCTCCCCAGCAGCTTCTCTTTCTGCTAGGCACAGAATCTGTGTTGGATATCTGGGGCAGTCAGAGTCCGACTGAATTTGATCTGAGTGCAGAAATAGCAATATAAAATGTGAGAGTAATTACTTGATTTTTTTCTGGGCTTTGAAACTGCTGTCTCAGAGGACAAATGAGAATAGAGGCACATGAGGGCATTTTTTATACTTTTTTCAGACCTGTCACAGATCCTACTTGACAAACAAGTCTGTGCTAGTGTTAGGTTTGAAGTGTTATCATCAGATTGCCCTACTAGTAACATAAAGGTATATAGAGCCTTCTGTCTAGCTTCCTACCTTAATTAAACATGAAGTTTTAAAATAATCATTCCTGAAGCCAATTCCTTCACTCTACAATTCACTTACCCTCATTGCATGGATCTCTTGGAAACAATCCTTTCTTCTGCAGTTTCCTGAGCCTTCTCCAGGCCTATGGATGGCAGCTATGCTGTGTGATTTTTCTTTTTTTTTTTTACTAAAGGTGGTTGAGTGCCTGCAGTACTTCATGCTCAGAATTGAGAAAAAGGCAACGTGCTCCCAGCAAGCATCAGAATATTTAATCCCCAGGGCTAGGAGTGTAGTGTATATATCTATATTTATTTCTCAGGAGGTTTTAATGTCTCAGGTTCCTTTTACAAAACAGGGATGTTTGCACTAGGTTTATTTTTTTTATGATGAGGAGAATACAAACAAGAGTAATGTCAGGCACGGATTTATGTACAGAATCACAAATGAGACGGGGCTGCTGTGGAACACGTCTCGAGCTGTTTATTTTCCATCATCAGTCTCATTACACGGTTAGGACAACGGGAAGATGCCAGCAGCTCACATCCTCGGCAGCAGCTGCAGAACTCGGTGTTACAATACACTTTAAAAGTTTTTTGACCAATCGCAAAAAGCAAAAGCATATCAACAGTAGTTTTATCCAACCATTATAAGCACACGTACTTTTGGTTAAAACTGCTCGCTTATTTTGAATACAATACCTGCTTGTGAGCCTTAAAATACAATGCACAGAGCTCCATTATTAAGCTTAGAACTTCCTAATATCTTGCTAGATATACTTTTCTGCAGTTTAGAGAGTTACTCTAGCCAAGCTTTAATACACAGACCATTGTTTTATTTGTCCTTGCTTTCTACATCTCATATAACTTTTCTGCTGATAAATCTTATGGCTACCACTTAGCTCTAATTGTAGTTCTGCTGTTTCTGAGACCTGCTTTTTGCAGCTTTCCCAAAACCCTCTAATTTTAAGGATTCCTACAATGACAATAATAACTTCCATTTTCATTAGCTACATCTCTGCCTGTCCTGACATTTTCTGATGAATAACCCCTAGAATTTCAGCAGCAGCAACAACAGCAAAAACTGCCAACTTGAGGTGTCTTAGCAGGTTGAGAAACAGGGAAGGAGAGAAAAAAAAGGAATATTCTAAAAGTATATGGACTGTGGAAGGATTTGGGTCTGCTTCTGATTAATATATCCAAAATACTCTTGAGAAATGAGTAGCAAATTATTTATGTTCCCAGACATACAGTTTGTATATCCTCTCTCCCAGTTTTCAAAAATATGAAACTGAGTATGAGAGCCACTGTAATTTTAAAGCTTCGTCTGCTCTGTGTATAAATTATATAAACCAGCTACAAGTGATGCCATTTGTTTCAAACACCCTCGTTTTATGGAGAGTTGGCTGACAAGTGGCTTTAACTAATGGCGGCGGCCAGGAGTGCAGCTACGCCTACGATTTTCTCAGCAGTGCTGAGTTGCTATTTGGTCTGAGCCCTCAAAATAAGTATGAGCAATTCCTGCAAAATAAATTTAGAGCCTAGACAAGCCTTTGACATTTTTTTTAAAGTATTTCCAAATTTGATCCATACAATTATATATCTGTCTCAGTGTTTCTGTCTCCAGCAGTGGAGAGTATTAGATCTTGGAGAAAAGTGCTAAAACTCCCACAGTGGACAATTATGGAATAAGCTGCTTGAAGGAAAAGTTCTTTCTTGACCACAGGATGCCTTTAAGTATTTCTGTTCTGTTTAATGTAATTGGAGATCTTCATATTAGTCTTATAAATGCCAAATCCCTTTATTAATCCTTTTGCAAGATTAGTTCTTTTAAAAGTCAGTTCTGCACAGTGGCTGTTCAAAAAAGTAGAAATTCAACTTTAAAAAAAATCCTTCTGTTTTCAAAGCAGGACAAGATCTAACTGATAATTTTAAAATGTATTTTTCTTCATGACTAGCCTGATATATTCCAGTTGAAAGGCGAGCATGATAATTCATGCTGGTTGTAGGAAACTGAATAAATTTTGTTGCTACAAGAGAGAATGTTCTTGAGACTTATTTTTAATGTTGCTATTTTTTATTTACCTGTTCTAGGTGTTTCTCTAATTCTTTGTGTAAGACTCATTCCCTAAGCCTTTGAAACGTACCTCAGATGCTCTCTTCAGAGCATTATGCACCTTTTTTCTTTTCTGCAGTTTCATGATCTAAGTTTTAAACATCTAATTCACTACTAATCTTTATAAGAAGCAGGATCATAAATTCAGGCATTAAAGATAAATATTAGGTAAATTATGAGGCTAATGTGTTCCCAGCTAAGTAATTTTCTGATAAGCATTGACATTTCCAAAGACATTTAATTATTGATGTGCAATAGATCAGGAATGATTAATCAAAAGGGTGTTGTAAGTTCAAATGAATATAAATTATAAGTTTTATAATGTTAACATTATTTCATTTCCTAGGACTTTAGGTTAGTAGTCATCTTGGATTAGACAATGTAGGGACACACTGTGGGAATATTAGTTTTTTTCTGACTTCACACAGATTCTGAACTGGCAGGAACTGGCCACAGCTGGCAAGTCTAAATCCTATGTCAAATTTCAGTATAAATGCCTGAAAGATTGTTTAACAGGTATAATGGTGTCAAACACAAGCAATCTTTTAAAAGAAAATTACATTGGCTTCAGTTTTCCAGGACTGGTGGTGAGGTGGTGTTTAATCTTCTAATTATCTTATGATCAAGAACTATATTGTACCAAAAGGTGGTGAAAAATACCATCATCTATTTTTATCTAAGATGGCATATTTTAAGGTTACACTGAATCGTTTAGATGCTGTAGATATGATTTTTCTAACACAAATTTTTCTCTGATAGTGTAGTGCTGATACTGCTTTCTCATGAATATGTAACAGCATAAGGAAAGAGCTGGACAGTATGTGTTCTATATTAAGAAATCTATTTTCTCATCATTATAAAACATAAATATGTTCCTAACAGAACTATCCATATAGTTAAGTATGTTTAAATCAGCTGTTACACAGTGGTTTTATGCAAAAATACTATTCTTGTCTATTCAGGTTCTGAACATGTTGTCTGTTGTGCATTCTACGTGCTATCTGACAGCTCCATTGTTGTTAGGGCTGGGGCTGTGGTGATGATTCCTCAGCCCTTGTGAAGGTTGTATAAAGATGTGGCCTTTCAACTCTGAAATGAGTTTGGGTTTCAAAGTCAAACTGCTCTCTAAAATGCCTTTTCTTGCTCAATAATCAGGTTACTAAAAATCTTCTAGGTTAGCACAGTACCAAAGTAATTGTGAATCTAAAGCTTTAAAAAACCAACCAAATAAACAGCACTAAAAAAATCCCAATCACTGAGAAAAAAAGGAAACATTTTAGTGCCCTTCAAGCAAATTTTTTTTCAGTGAAAATTTAGATGCAGATTTTTCTAGAGAGTCTGTATTGGGAAATGTCAGCAGATAAGAATGTTTGAGCAGTTTGGTATTTTCCCTCAATCTGACTTGCTCAATTATTCAAAGCAGATAGGAAGCCCACTATAAGGACCTTTGGTTATCAGTTCCCTTTAGTGTATTGGGGTAATATTGCTCTATCCACAGCTTCCATGGCAACTGAGGAATATTTAGAGGTTCAGTTCAGTGCCACACATCAGTGATAGCAAGAAGACAATGCCTGTCTGACAGTAACATGTCTGTTCTCAGCTACCCTAGAGAACAAGGTAATGGAAGAAGAAATGCCCCATTTCTGCTACACGTCAGGGTGGTCCTGGGTTTGCCGGCATCTCGTGCATGGGGATGAAGTATCAGTGACTTCTTAGGCATTTTTGTTTTCCTAACATACTATCCAGCTATTACTGGAAGTCATGCAGACGTCTATCAATTAATTACTTTTTTTGCCTTTTTCTTTCCTTGGAATAGGTGACTATGACAACTCTATAGCCAATATTTTGTTTAAAAAGGTCATGTCCTTAATATGGCAGACTTCAGCCTTCATGATAATGAAAATTCATATAATTTTTTTATTACTATTGATATCTGCACAAAGACTGTGATAGCGTCTTCAGTTTAGAAGAATTAAAGATCAAAGAATCTTGGAATTTGCTGAAAGGTCTTCAATAGTTTTTGCCTGTGAGTTTATAATTTTCACTAAAGTTTTTGTTGTGGCGGGCTGAACACTGCAGTATGACAGTTGTTCTTTTTCTTTTTTCTCATATATCTCCATTTAAAGAAGGAATATATTTCAGGGGTGGAGATCAGTGAATTTTTTTAAAATTGCATCCAATTGCATTTTTAGAAAAGATGGATTTCTGTATCAAAGTAAAAATCACCTGGCTAGAAATAATTTAACCAGCTGTAAGACCATGACTGTGTAACAAACCTTTCTGTTCTATAGCTATTGGCATGGGATTTTTTTTTAATTGTTTGACTTCAACTATGCTTTCTTCAGACTCCCTGTGCCTTTGAAAACGTCATGGTACAATAACATAATTTTGATCTGGCAAGTTCTGCCTGAGTGCATGTATTTTCAAGATGTGCGAGGAAGATCTCCCTTGTAATCTTACACATTGAGATGTGTGTGCAGATGCCTTTACAGAGATTCCTAATTGTCTGCTCTGATTCTTTCATGATCAGCAGGTCTGTTCCTGATGTCTGAAATTGAGTTATTACTTTGATAGTGGCCTTTTCCTGTAGGCATGACTTGATTTTTTTCAGGGGGGTGTGCTCTCTTCTCAACTGTGTGCTTGAGCTACTTTGGTGCACGCCAGCATGGCTGGGATTTTGCTCAGGGTCTTAGCTTGAATTTGGATAAACAAGGATTCTGTTAAGTGCAAATCAATCATGTAATACAATGAAGCTTTAACTAAATCAGCAAAGAACAGAGAAATATAATTCCCTCATGTGCATCATGTGGTTCACCTGATGATGAAAGGACCGAACACCAAGGACTCACTGAAGATGAAGGGTAAGATGATGTGTGATGAGGACCTTTTATGCTTAGTGTCACCCCAAACCCAGTTCTGATCTCTAGGGTTAAAGAATTCAACTGCCATGATTAACCAATGTCAAGGAAGATTGGGAACAGCAATCAATAATACTTAGTGGAATAAATCTTGAGGGTTGCATATAAGTTTGTATACAGTAATTTTTTAACTGCATATTCAGAAGAGATTATCATGATAGTTACTGTATTTTACAGAGTACCTGTTTTCTTCTTTTCTCCTTGTTTATTTTAAGAACTTTGAAGATTAAAAAAACACCATGATTTTTCATGCGTATTTAAGTTATTCTGTGGGGAGTCAACCTTGTATCCTAGAAGCAAAACCCACAAGCTACACATTGCATTTGGTCAGACTTAACTTCAGATTTTTGTTTAAGCTTCTCTCTGCAGGGATGAGATGGCCGCAGTATTCTGAAGTGGGCTGCATTTATCTAAAGAGGTTTTTGCTATTTTCTTGCAAAAAGGCTCATGAGCACAGAGCTCATGAATTTGGAATGGGGAAAAATACAGAAAAGTGTAAGCATTTTGTGCTTGAGAAATATTGGTGTATTCAAGGATGGCCTTATTTACCAGTAGAGATTTTCTACCTCCTTTCCTCTTACACACCATGAAATGTGGCTTAATACTGCTGATCTATTGCATGGTGTTTATGGTGCCTGGCTGCATGGGGAGGTGCAGGGGGCAGTGTGCCTAGCTGAAGGCAATCTAGTAACAACTCATTCCAGTGCTGCTGAGTTAAAATTAATCTGTTTAGGGAGAGAATTTGTCTTACCACTGTTCTTTAAACAGGCAAGAAAAGGCCACTTCTGTGAAGGGTTAGAGGCTTTTCAGTAGTCAGAGTTGTCAGCCAAGTGAGTGCTCTGTTTGCTTACCCTCTGCAGGGGCCTGTGTGCAAAGTGGAAATTCAAGGTTGAGGTGGGATCTCTGCAGTCATTTATGTGAAAGTTGTACGATGATGCCCCTAGATGAAAGAATACATAAAAATTCATAAGATACATGAAGAGCAAATTTCATTAATATTTATCAGCCTTCTTCTTTGTGGAATATACAGATGTTAGCTCATTGTTGCATTTAAATGCAGTATATTCAAGATAGGAAAGAAGTAATGGGCAGTAAATTCCAGCAACCTAATGCTTCTGCATACATGGCCATGCAGCCAGAATGATGGTATCCCTGCTTTTAAAACAGTATTTTCATCTACTCTTTTTCTCATGTGAGTTTGTGAAAATTAATCAACTTTATCATCATCCCAAGTTAAGTATAGCATTAAAGCACTTTGTTTTTTAAGGGTTGCCCTTCAGACTATACCAATTGCTTACCATCGCAGTGCCAGCAAGACTGGAAAATTAAACTGTGCTGGTAAGATACTGTTTCTGTTAACATACCTGGGTTTTAACCTACTGCACTGTTTCTGAGAGAGGACAAAAGTTCAACCTGTAGCTCATCATTCAGTGCTACTTTAGAAATGTAGCTGAAAGGGAGAGGGTTATTTGGAGTAATAATTGTGCTAAAGCCTATCAAATTCTGCTGTGGCTACTCATATTCTCATGCTAGGGGGTAATTACTTGGAACCAAGGTTCTTGGCAGATGTACTTTGTGCCATACCAGAAAAACAGGCAGAGCAGTGCAGTGTAATAAGCAGTTTTGTATAACACATTGCTCCAATTAGGTCGTGCCAGGACATATTAACAGCACTTTCTCCCATTTTTTATTTCCCAGCCAAACACAACAGTAATACCCCTGGAAAACACAGGAGAACAATTACAATCAATCCATCAGTTCTTACCAAATGACAACACATAATCAGTTACTGAGAAGTCCTGCATTGTTTGTGGTGACTGATGGGGCTGCCCTGAAGTAAAATCAGTGTGAGCAGTCTTACTATGGCAATTCTGCTTGTGCATCAAACTTAGCAGTTTCACCTGGCAGGGTTCTCACCTGAGACTTCCTTGAACAAAACAGCATTCTGCTCTCCCAGAATGTGGGAAAGATACCACCACCTAACTCCGTATAAAAAGGGCCTGTCTTGGTTGAGAAATTCATGTAGTGCCACCAACTTATTGTGATACCCTGCTGTCTGCAGTCATCATTCCCTGGTGTAGGCATTTGTTTTCAGGACAGCCTCCAGGAGCCACATGGTTTTGCTTTTTCTTTCTCTCTCCTTAGCTGCTGCAAGTCCTGGATACGTCTGACGTTGGTTTCCAACAGTGCATGCCTTCTCTTTGGGGTTTTTGGTTGAGCAAAATGGGATAGCTATTGAGAGAATTTCTCCTCAGCCCATGTTTTAGATCAGATATTTGTGCAGATCCAGGATATACTGAAGTGCCAGAAACATCTGTGTGAATTCCTGCGAAGTGGGCCCTCCAGTTTCACACTGGATTACTGTGAGAGTCAACTGTTAGCTCTAAGATAGCAGCTAGACCCATACACATTCTCCAGGCTATCCAACATACTTCAGAGAATTACAGCATTAATCTCAGTGTCAAAGGTGGAAAAAAAATTAAATAAGACAATCAAAATTGATGCTGTTCTCCCCACAGTAGAGGCTGGCTCTAATGGCCTGTCAGAGGCACACAGCTGTGTGTGTCAGACCTGGGCAATGCTGACTGCACAACAGGCTATTGCAAAAATAGTACCAGAGGAGCAGTTTCAAAAAGCCCTAAGGGAAAAAAAAATAATCAATGATCTAGAAAAACAGAGTTGAAGAAATTATGATAGGACTGTAAGAGTCCTGAAGGGATTGAGGACTCTGACCGTCAGAGGATTTTAACTAAATGGCTGCTTAGTTGATTGGATTTACTTGGGGACAGAGGGGCAGAGGAGCAGGGAGGAAAAAAGCTTAAATGAAGCTAGATGGAGAAAAGATTCTCTAATAGATCAAACTGAACAATAGTAAGAGCTTTATTACAGTCTTGTTAAAATTCCCCCAGCTGAACAGTTATTCAGTTATCATGTTAAGATCCCACTATAGCATGTTCCTAAGGGGACATTTTTCAGTCTCAGAGGTAGTATTCATGCCATAGTAGAAACAAATCAGTATTTCTCCACTTTATGTGCCAAGGGAAGGCTGAACTTGTTCCTAGTGAGACATCGGCAAAGCTGTGCAGAGCTCATCATCCCAGAAATAGCCAGGTATAAACCATTTAGATCAGACTTCTGCAACTATCTTTTCATCCAAGCCATAGAGTGTCTTTAGTTTCTTGCTCTTTCCTGTATACACTCAGTTTGCTTCTTTTTTCTGCTGTGAATATGTCACTCTGGTTTTCCTTTACTGAAAGGCACGTGAGTCACCCCAGACACTCTTGGATCTCACTTTTAAAAATCTGCTATTACGAATTACTGCTTTGTATCATTCTGAACGCATTCCACTGCTCTAAACATCATTGTCTCTCTCCTCCCTTCTCTTCTTCTAAACATTTCACTTTGACTGTAGCTCAAAAGCATTCTGATCTTACAGTAGGGCGCTTCACCTCAAGTGATGGCTCTCCAGCTTCAATGACCTTTTGCTTTCTCCAGCCAGGAAAATAAATGGTAGAATCCCAAATGTACAGGATTGCCTGCCTGTGCACCAAGGTGTTGCTCAAGGAGCACTTATTGCCTTACGTCATAGATTCCATGCAGGCAAATTTGTGAAGCTGTCACACTGGGTCTAGGAGGAGGGTGGTTAGGGGTTCCCATGCAAATGCGAAGATGAAACATGGTACAAAGGATGGTGTCAGATGAAAATGTGTTAGCAGATGGCAAGCTGCTCTTCTACTTGAACTACTGGTTTATTTGGTTCCATAGCAAAAAGTGTGTAGGAAAAAATACCTTTGGTCAGCTAAGTAAGCACAGGGTGCCATGTGGATTCTTTAGAGCAATGTTTTACCTCTTTATGAGAGTCATAATGGCTGAGTTTGTAGTGTGATATCAGCAGGGAGGTTCGACTAGATGACCTCCAGTAGTGAATTTTCAGTGATGTTTATACGAATTATTTCCTTCCATGATCTTAGTAGAAGCACTCTAAAATTGTTCTTTTTTAAATTTAGCATATTCATAAACTATTTATTCTTAAAATTACTAGTAGAAATTTTTCTGTGTTTGCTTTAGTGCTTTGTAGAATGCAGATGGACCATTATGCTGACAATTAGTTTACAAGACTTGTAAATATGGGGGTGGAGTCTGTGAATTTAAATACTGATATAGGAATTAAGCTTTGCTTCAGTGAAGACAATTCATGATAGTTCTTTTGGAAATGCTGCAATCTGTTAAAGCTGAAATGACATTAATACACATATTAAATATGTATTAGATAAATATTAAGACTGAAATATGCAAATTTTGGAGCTTGTAATTGCATTTTTTGTTTTTCCTGATGTGTCTGTTGATTTTTTTGATGACACCAAATTTTCCTCTTCTGATCTTTTAACGCTTAAAAAAAATGTAGCAGTACCCGAGTTTGCTGCATTACTGTCAAATCCTCAGTGGGTTGTTATGTTGAACTAGTGACTCACCTTCAGTATTTACAAGGAGCATTTGGTATATCATAGATATTAAGAGAAGTAAATAGGTATATAAAACCAATTTCCAGTCAAATGTCATTCGAGACTTTGGAATAAATATTGCATTATTTTATGCACTATCATTTATTATTTGCACTGAATAAAAATAAGACTTTGACCTTCAGTGATTCAGTTGGTTTCTAGGACACAATGAAGGCTTTAGTAAATGTAATTTAATGGTCTAGGACATGGGTAAAAAGATGTGCAGATAGAGGCTGTAAGGAAAATGCTAATTATCTTAAATTTAATTACAGAAAAAGATCATGATGAGAATACATAAAAACCCTTGAAATGCAGCCAAAACATTTTCCAAAGAACAGTAAAAATGATTGCTGTTTACTAATCACAGATGATGTAGACAAGAAGCTGCAGTGAGAAACACGTTTAAATTTCACCTGTCTGGGTAGCAGTAGAGATTCTGGGCCAGATATAGAGAAAACCTGGCACCTTAGTGCTATAGAAGAATAATTTGTTTGGGGCTGAAGCATAGACTTCCCCATTACCTCTGAACTGTGCCAGCTGAACATGTCAACAGCCTCCATAAATGACAAATGTCTCCACACAGACTTTCTCATCCATGAGGACTGATGCACACAAAAATTGCATGATCTTTGTGAGGAGTCCTGCAGCTTCCAGCGGTCTCCTTTTCTGTTTAATGTAAAGTCTGAAGAGTACAGGTAGGAAAGAAATGATGGTACATGACAGCAGCATTACCTACCCAATAACTGTGGGTGTTTAAGGATTACTCTCTCTTACCTGTAGCTGGGAGCTTCCTTCATCATGGCAAAGATGAAAAGTTTCAAAATCCTGCACTTTCAGACAAGAAATACATGGTAGCTAGGGGTGAAGCAGAAAAGTCTGTTTATTGAAAGAATTGTTTGTGACCATTGATTTTCATCTCAAGACTCTGACTTCCAGTTCCCTTCAAAGTACTGCTTCTGAAAGTCTCATTCTTACTTTGTTTTATCCCAACCTGAATGTTTCCTGTTGAGGCAAACTGAATCCCAGAATGCTGTTTTTTGTCCCTATTAAAGGTAATATTTGATATATTTGATAAATCGCTTAATTCAAATGAGGATTAGGATGTTCAAAATTATAGTTTCCTTTGAGACCTTTTGCTTATACCACTTCTTTTACCCCTGTTCCACTAAGGAAAAAAAAGTGTAGGTAATTGGGCTGGCTGTTTGTCTGGTTGGCTTCCAGCTGTCCTTCCTAGTTTGAGATGAATAGGAAGGAAAGACAGCAAAGAAAAATATCCAGAGACACACTAATGAGGATGGATTGGCTTCTCACTCCTGTTTAATATCCAGCTGGTTTGCTTGAACCTTTATTTTCTCTAGAATGTTACTGTTTCTCAGACTGCTAGGTAATCTGAACTTCCCAAATCTGAAAGCTAGGTAAGTACAAATAATAAACTAAGTCAAAGGAGAAATCTTGAGGTACCTCAAGGATGATCCTGAGACACAGGATCAGGATCACCTTCCTGATGGTCTGTAGCACAGTACTTGAAAGTATCACCTCCCTCATCCCACCCATTTCCTTTATTATTGTCTTGATAGATGAATTGATTACTCAAGTGCCATTTAAAATGAAGAAAGGATAGAGGCCTGAGATAGTGCAGGTGAGAAGGGCAGTAGTGGAAGGGAAAGAAGTGACCGGGGGGCAGAGTGTGGCCTGAATGTGAGTGCAGGTGAGCCTTGGTCCTGCATCCCACATGTGCTTTCTGCTAACAGCGAGAGCTGGCCTGTCACTAACCTACCCCTGACACCTGTTGAAAAAATGACTGGAGAGTAATGACTCGTGGGCCACAGTTAGAAACCTCATGCAGCCTTGGCTGTGGATTTGGCATGTGCTTGCAAGACATTTTCAGGGAGTTTTTGTTCTGACCTCTTAAGCAATGAGTGCTGTCAGCTGGTGTGGGGCTGGCCCCCATGCCCAAGTGGAAACAAAGGAACTAGGGGAGCAAAACAAGTACCTGTCAGAGCCCCTGGAAGGCTGCTTGGCCTGGCATGTCTGGGGAGAAAGGATTCATTATAATTTAGGCAAACCAGAAAACACTGTGGTTCATAGACCTTTCAGGCTGTGCAACAGATGGTGTTGTTTTGGCTGGCGCAGGAGGCAGGTGTTAAAGCAACTTCCAGAGATAATGGAGCTGCAACCAGCAGAGTTGAAAAGAGTGCAGAGAATTAGAAGGCATAACACATTTATATGGAGAAAAGGAGAAGAGGAGCTTTGAAACTAAACTTGGATTTTAAAAGCAGCCATCTGACTTGTTCAGTGCTTCTAGGTAGAGTGAGTGGGAAAAGGGAAGTATTGTATGTATTTGTATGTATTTTTTAAAAAGGTAGAAAGGAAAAAGAAAGGCCCTGGGGACTACCAACCTGTCAGACTCACCTCTGTGCCTGGGAAGATCATGGAACAAATCCTCCCAGAGAATGTGCTACAGCAGATGGAGAACAGGGACATGATTCAAGACAGCCAGCACAGTTTCACTAAGAGCTAGTCCTGCCTAAACAACTCAGTGGATTTATATAATGGAATGACTGTTTCAGTGGACAAGGCAAAAGCCATGGATGTCATCTGTCTGGAATCTGTAAGGCTTTTGACAGTGTCCCCCACAACATCAGCCTCTCTGTGTTGGAGCAATATGGATTTGAGGAGTGGACTGTTTGGTGGATGGTAACACCCAGAGAGTAGTGGTCAACAGCTCAGAGTCCAGATGGACATCAGTGACAAGTGGTGTCCTCAGGGATCCGTATGCAGACCACTGCTATCTAAGGTCTTCATCAATGACATANTTCAAGACAGCCAGCACAGTTTCACTAAGAGCTAGTCCTGCCTAAACAACTCAGTGGATTTATATAATGGAATGACTGTTTCAGTGGACAAGGCAAAAGCCATGGATGTCATCTGTCTGGAATCTGTAAGGCTTTTGACAGTGTCCCCCACAACATCAGCCTCTCTGTGTTGGAGCAATATGGATTTGAGGAGTGGACTGTTTGGTGGATGGTAACACCCAGAGAGTAGTGGTCAACAGCTCAGAGTCCAGATGGACATCAGTGACAAGTGGTGTCCTCAGGGATCCGTATGCAGACCACTGCTATCTAAGGTCTTCATCAATGACATAAACAGTGGGATCAAGTGCACCCTCAGCAAGTTTACAGAACACACTGAGCTGTGTGGTACAGTTGGCACAACTGAAGCATGGGATGCCATCCAGAGGGAACTGGACAAGCCCAAGAAGTGGGCCCATGGGAATCTCATGCCATTTAACAAGACCAATTGCAAAGTGCTGCACCTGAGTCAGGACAATTCCCTATATCAACACAGGCCAGGGGAAGAACAGATCAAGAGCAGCCCTGCCAAGGAGGACTTGGAGGTGCTGGTGAATGAGAGGTGGGACGTGAGCTAGAAATGTGCCTTTGCAGCCTAGAAAGCCAATGGGATTTTGGGCAGTGTGGCCAGCAGCATGAGGGAGGTGATTCTGTTCTTCTCCACTCTCATTAGACTGCACTTGGAGTACTGTGTCCAGCTCTGAGGTCTTCAGCACAGGAAAGACATGGAGCTGTTGGAGCAGGACCAGAGGAGGGCCATGAAGATGATCAGAGAGCTGGAGCATCTCTATTATGAAGACAGGCTGAGAGAGTTGGGGTTCATTGTGGCCCTTCAGTACTCAAAGGAGGCTTATAAAAAAAAGGGAACAACGTTTTTAGCAGAGCTTGTTGTGATAGGACAAATGATAATTGTTTTAAACTAAAAGGGGGGAGATTTAGACTAGTTCAAATAACTAAATTTCTTACAGCAAGGGGGGTAAAACACCGCAACACCTTGCCCAGAGGGGTGGTAGATGCCCCATTCTGGAAATACTCATGGTCAGGTTGGATGGGACTCCAAATAACCTGATCTTAAAGATCCCTTCCAACCCAAACTATTATATGATTCTAGAAGGAAAGGAGATATGATGGCATGATCTGCTTTGGGTTCCCTCAGATATGGTGTAAATTGCTGAAAATACACAACTTTGTCAGGACTGAGACATTGTAGTTATCATCTTTTATTGCTGATGTTTTCCATCCTCATATATCACTGAAAGAAGTGATTTGCTGTCTGGGAGAAGTAAAAGTTGTGAAAAACGGGTGTAGGTGATCCCTGTGCATGGTGATATTACTCCACCAGAGCAGAGAAAATATGTTCAGCCAGTGAACGGGTCTTCATTCTGCAGACGATCTTGTCTTCAGCAATTAATCCCAACCTGTCAGTTTCTGGGGTTTGTTTCTGTAGTTGAATTTTGGGTTATAAACCCTTGCTGGGCACACTTCTTCCAAGCCATAACTCCTGCTCTGATGGTGGGCCTGGCCAGACCTCTCTGGTGTCTGCACTGCAGTTTCACCCCTTCACTGTCCAGGCTCGATCACAGACCTGCTGGGCTGCAAGCCCTGGGGGCAAGTGCCCACACAGGGCCAGACACTGCCTGAGAAGCCTGCCCTGGGACACATCCTGTTTAGATCATGATCAGCATTTGCTGCTGTGACCAAATAGTGCTGGCTAGCTAACAGTACTCATTTCCTGATTAATTTAATGCTCGCTTGACTGCAACTATGAGGACATACCTGATATTCAAGTGAAAGTTCCAAGACTTGTGGTACAGGCTTAATAGAAGGGCAATATTGAATCTTATTAACTCTCTATTCACATTAATTTGCCCCTTGGCAAATACCTGCTGCCAGTCTGTCCAATTTATTTTGTGATTCAGGCATGATTTTCCACAAAGGGACACTTAAAATTANAAAGGGAAATTAAAAAAAAAAAAAAAAAAAAAAAAAAAAAGGCTATCACACTCTGCAAGAGTAAAGGAGTGCTGGATGCACCTGCAGTTTTCTTCCAGGTCAAATACAGATATTGTTGCAACCTCCTCAGGTGAAACAAGCCTTAAGAGTGCAGAGAGCAGCCCATGTGGTGCACATACAGTCATTGATGTGTGCCCAGCTTCAGAGCCCCTGACTGAGAGAATGACTTTTTAGGTATTGCTTTTGAGCTGTAATTTCAAGGGTTATTTCCTCTTCTTCTCTGTCTTATTTTAGTTAAATTTATTTTCATTTCATTGTGACGTATTTCATCATTGTTACGGCAAAAGTAAATAGTAGCATGGTTGCCATAATAGTTGCTATGTACAGATGATTAAAGTAGAAAATATTATTCTACTCATTTCCTTTCACTAAGTTAATGAAGAGTCATTGAAAGTCTCAAATGCCACTTACTCTTTAAGATGCACTTTGTGATTCTGTCAGCTGCTCACTTGGCAGATAGTATAAAGAAATATGAGCTACATGTCCCAGTTAGGGAACTGTAATAATATCTCTGCTATTGCATCATGGGGATTCTTTTTCTCCAAGGATTGGTGTGAATAGATTTTGCAAAATATTTTAGAACTAGAACTCTTTTTACAAATTTTTCAATCACTTGATCTGCTCTTGAACATATGCATGGATTATAACTGGTGTTCATGGATGAGCAGAAAAAATAATCAAGGAAATATAATGTCTCTTTTCTAATTTAGACTGCTGCAGTAAGTGCTGAATGTTGGTTATCATCTGCTAGGAAGATTGATGCTCAAATTGTCTAAATAGGCAGCTAGAAGTCTCCCTTTACAAAGAGAGCTACAAAACCGCTCATTTTCCAGTGAATGAATGATACAAATACGTATTATTCTTGAAGTATAGTTCTATATTTTAAGTAATTTGGGGACTTATCTTGCAATAGCACATTTTGTCTAAATTATGATGTCTACATACGGCAACGTTGTGATATCATGCATGTTAAAACAGATGCAGTACCAATTGCCTCTTAGACTTGTCTGTGGAGGGTGAGCAGTCCACTGTTGGAACTATCTCTGGTCTGTGCATATTGGTTTTGGCTGTATGCTGCCCAGTATTCCCAAGCCCAAAACTTTCAACATTTGAGACTGACATACCAAATGACAAAATAAACTCAACACCCATCCCGAGGGGGGAAAAGTCTTGTCTAGAAACACGATGAAAGAATATTTAAATTGTTTTTTTGTAGCGCAAAATGCTTACAGATTTCTTTTAAATTGTCAGTCTGCATAAAAGCATAGATATTTATACTTCATTTCTTGTTGTCTAGTCAAGCAGACTTCCCCTCTTTCAATTTGCAGTTACTATAATAGGAGCTTCGAGGAACCCTTTGTAATTTAATTTGACATGTAGTTTGTATATGCTGCACAAATGTAGAATATGTTTAGAATATTTATTTAGAATAAAAATCTTACTGAGTTTTGCTAGGCAAAGAAGGATGAACAAAATAATCTCATAGTGAGTCTTTGGAAAAGTCAAAATCTATTCTTCCTTCCAAGTAGTGCATTTGTCTTGCCTCTGGCCTAAGTTCTTAATAAAATGTGAGATTCCGTATGACAGGTGGTGCGAAGTTAGCAAGGTGCTTTATTTCTTGGCAAGTATTATCAACAAGAGATTTGAATACTATCATTAGTTTAGAAAATTTGAATTGGCTTAATATTCAAGAAGAGATGGGTCTTGTTTTCCTTTTTTGAAGGATGAGCTATCACAGCATAATTCAAGTTTGAAGAAAGATTAGGAAGCATCTACTCCAATCTCCTGCTCAAAGTAAGGGTGAACTGTGAGTTCAGATGAAGTTGCTCAGGATTTTTTCCCAGTTGGTCTTGAAATCTTCCAAGGATGGAGACTGTTCAGCCTCTCATAGCAGTCTGTTCCACTGCTTCATTGTCCAAGCAGTGAAAAAAACCTTTGTGTGGTAAACAATCTGGACTTCTCATTTCTGTTTATGCCTCTTGTCTCCCATTCTCCTACTATGCACCACTGTGAAGCGGTGGCTTTGTCTTCTCAATAACTTCCTTGTAGGTACCAGGAGCTGTTGTCAGGTCTCACCAAAGCTGTCTCTTCTCCAGATCAAACAAGTCTAGCTCCCTCAGTTTGTCCTCACGAGGCAAGTCTTCCAGGCCCTGACCATGTTGGTGTTATCTTCTGAAATTGGTTGTTTATCAGTGTCTCTTGTGTATCAGAACAAGTGCTGGCAGGAGAGGGGCTGTGGCTATGGTGTTCCTGTACCTGCAGCCCTGTGTGCTGCTGGCTGTCTCTGCTGCCAGGACACTGGCTTCTGGTCAGCTCATCCCTGCACACACCCAGGGCCAGTGCCCTGAGAGCTGCTCCCCAGCCATTACTGTTGCAGGAGTTATTGCTCCCCAGGTAGAAGGGGTTTTCATTTGTCCATGTTGAGTTTCAGAAGTCTTCTGTCAGCTCTCTCCTTCAGCCTGCCTAGGTTTCCTGGAATGGCAGCTCCTCTCCCAAGCATATTGATGGCTCCCACTGTTCTGTAGTGAGCTGCAAACCTCATGGCAGTGAGCTCTGCTACCTCCTCTGGGTCACTGATGAACTGGGTCACTGTTAACCACAAGAGGTCAAGGTTAACCTCCTGGCAGAGCACAACCCATTGACCCAACCCTCTGAGCCCAGCCAGACAGTAAATTTTGTACCTGCATAGGCTGTAACATCCTAACGTGGATTCAGGAGTATTGTGGGAGATGTGTTGCAAGCCTTACTGGAGTCAAAAGGCCCCACTTGTTTCCTTGTTTGGCCTTTTACTTCTGAAGTATCTGTAGTGTCCATGTTTTAAGTGCTGTTTGCTGACACTGTGTCCCTGTTCTTTGGAAATTTTTGAAGCAGCTCTTTTAACTGACTGGATCAGAATGTCTTCTTCTAATGAGTGACTTTTCACTTTAATTTTATTGATTGAAAATCAGAATGAATAATAGTTATCATTAAATAAAAGAAGTAAGATTTTTCTGAAAAGGTATACTAAAATTTCATAGTTTGTTCAATAAATAATGACTTGCGCTGTCAGACTCTCTTTTAGGCTTTTAAGAAATGCCTATCTGTAATGGAAGTTATTTTTACTAATTACAAAGACAAATTATAGCACAAACTAATGGAAGCCTTTATTTTCATTGCAGTATCTTTTTAAAGGTCATTCACCTTCAGGCAGAATCTGTTTAGGCTGATTTTTACATCTGTTCTTACAGATATCCTGTCCAGTTAAGTTCTATTAGAATAAAAAATTTCTAAATAATTGCAGTCCCTCAATTACATAGTTTAGGGATTTGAATATAATCTTTGGAGGTAAGAAACTCCGCTATGTCTGTATGCACATGCACAAAAACTTGGATCTTTCAGACCAAAATACTGAAGAACCTGAATTCCATTTCCCAATATGGCAGACACTGCAGTCAGGCTTCTAAAGCTGCCTGGGTACCAAAGGATTTATGCAAGAACTGAGATAGAAAAACAGATGCTTTTAACAATCTCCATCATATTTTACTTCTCTCAACTTCAGTGATCTTAAGCATGTAGTCAAATAGAATATCCTAGATTTCCCCAGCCATCCAGAGAGAAAGACAGATCCATCACAAAGTGAATCTTCAATGCAATCCAGATACCTCCTAGATGACTTGTGCTCTATACAGTTTTCGATTATATACAGATGCTGCAATTAAATATCAAATCATATTTTTGCCCAAATAAAATGATTGTATCTACTTAGTAATTTAATATTTAAGGCCTGAAAAATCCAATGCTTCTAAGCATTTATAGAATCATGTTTAAAAACTTTTTCAGCCCTGATTTTTATTGTTTGTATCTATTGCAAAATCCTGGCCTACAATTCTGGAAGACCTTGCAGACTCCCCTTTGCATGTAAAAGCAAAATGGAAAAAATAAAAAAGCATTCATAAATTATGTTAAAACATACTTTTGTGTGTATTGGAAGGGATCTTCCTTTTGTAGTGTTTATGTGGCAGTTTTCATGAGGGTAGCCACCTAGTTGTCTTCTGCTATGTATGCAAGAAAATGGGAGCTTGGACACTTTTCACTTCAGAACTGGAATTGAAAACTGAACATATGCACCAACTGCAGAGCAGCTGCCTTGGCCAAAACCCATTCTGTTTTATCAGCTCAATTGCATTTTTCTTCATGCATTCAGATAATAAGAAAACAATGTATTCTAATTTCTTCATCCTGTTGAAAAAGAAGTACATATGCATCAAAGACTAAGATTTTATTAATATTAGAGGGAACAAGTGTGCTTAGACAGGTCAGAGGTACTAAATGCAAATTCTCCAGAGAAATATTTCACATTATAATGAAATCTTTATGCATGCAGTAAAAGACTGCATAAACAGGCTCCTTTTTATTCTGTGTGGTAAATGGTAATGAATTTCTTACAGAAAGGTTTCTACCAGAAGCTATAGGACAAGATAAATTGCAGAAAGATTCTTGTTTGGGATTTCAGCTCTTCAAAATAACCGGACTGTGGGCTCCGAGTCCGCAGCCGTTTTTCAGGGAACAGCACCTAAAGCTGGAAAGTAAATAGGTCCCACCTGTGTCAGCAGGCACTGCAGAGAGGCAATGAGGACCCAGGTACTGCTGCTGTGAGCAGAGCTTGAAGCAGCAGCAGCCCTGGCTGGCCAGGGGGCTAGGAGAGGAGGGGAGTGAGGTGGGGAGGCACTAATGGATACCTGGAGGCACACTGCAATCAGGATGAGCAGCCAGTTCTCAGGCTCCTCAGTTCTGTCACCCTTCAACTTGAAAAGCTCTGGGAAAGAGATAAGTCAGTCGGTTAAACACAATAATTATATTCCTTCAAAAGCCAGTGAAAGTGGCACATGTTCAACACAGATCTCCTCCCCCCTTCTTGATTGTGACAGAAGATTTGGGCGGATTTCCTATTTGGAGGCAATCACTGACTGTGGAGAGCGAGGGATGAAGGATGCCCTGGCTGACCTTCAGAAGAATTATTGTTTCTTTCACTCATAGTTTCTCCCCCCAACCCCACCCCCATCTCCCTTTACAAGGCTTGGGAGCTACAGAAGCTTTTTATTTAAAAACAGGTGCATAAGTGGCGCTCTTTGCTGCGGGGATGTAATTGATTCAGGACAACAGTGCCCCTAATCAGACAGCTGCTTTTGTTGTCTTGCCCTTTTGTGTGAGGGAATAGGAAAATAGCTATCACTATGTGTCTTAGGAAATATTCAGCAAATATTTGTCAAGTAAAGTGTGCTTAGAATATCGCTTAAAATCAGATATGTTTAACACTTTCCTCTCCTTTTCTGCTCCAAACTGCCAAGCTTTAAAGGATACAATTTAATTAGCAATGGCATTTTAGTACAGTTACTTGCACTGGCTGTGCTCTATGCAAATAATTTATTTCATGGGAATTGTATTGGGATTGAAAACGTTTTTTTTCTTTCTGAAGAAGTATTATAATTCCTAATTGGCTGAAGCTTCGCCAATTTAGAAATGTGTTCAAAGAAACCAAGGCGCAAGTCAAGGGTGTAGAGGGATTAAAGTTACTGTCACTCTTATGCAAATGTCTGTCACCCCACACAAGGCTCACAAATTAAAATTGAAGTGCTGGTTTGCTGCTGCACTCATGCTTTTG
This sequence comes from Rhabdornis inornatus, assembly GCA_013397075.1. Lineage (NCBI taxonomy): Eukaryota > Metazoa > Chordata > Aves > Passeriformes > Rhabdornithidae > Rhabdornis > Rhabdornis inornatus. The sequence goes on along the minus strand of VWZS01003250.1, from coordinate 580,980 downwards.
GAATAATCAGTAATGAATTCAGCTACATACCACAACTGCTTCCTAAAACCGGAGCATTATTCTGGTGTAAAATGCCACATTTATATTGTTAGAGAAAATTTATACCCATTTCATCCTACATTCAGATCTTTAAAGTTGCTAGATATGAACCAAGCCTGCTCTGAAGATGAGTTTTCCATGTGCAGCACCATGCCTGTCATTACAGATTAGTGCACCATTTAGAGGGAAAGGGAATAGATAGAATAGATAAAATATTTTGCATATGCATAATCAACACAATTGCAAATAAAGGCAAAAGTCTTGGGAGGCAAAACACAGCTGTAATGCTAATGCTGAGTGAATAATTTTCTTGATGAATTTAGCCTCTGTGTCTGCTCACCAAATAGCCTCAAACACATTGTAATTTCTGAAAATTTGGTTATTCTTTAGAATTGCTGCTCTGTTTTTTGTGGAGTTTTTTGTTTGTTTTATTGTTTTCTTTTTAACTCTTTGGATTGCATTCAATTTGTGATTATAAAATGTTTGCTATCCAGCTTGCAGGCTTTATTAGGTAGTACTGTCTATCATATAAACATACCTCATTTCTATCTACTGCTTGTAGCTTTGTAATTCCTGTAGCAATACCCTCTGCAGTTGGCCCATAGAAAAGAGTTAAGAGTCTTATTTGTAGTGGTTCATGGCATGTCCTAGGAAGAGTTGCTTTCTCTATGGAAGAGAAAATTTTAACATTTATGTGGCTGCAGTCTTTGAAGGAAGCAAAAGATAAAGTGGTGGTATTCTTCCCATGGGACCTATATATTTATGCTTTGCTTTACCACATTTTCATCTCCTTGATCTGGTTGGACTTGCCATTTTTCTATGGAAGGGAATGTTGATATTTATATGATGTTTATAATTTAATTTATAGCCAAATTGATAATGACCACAAGCATTTTGGGAAAGACAATTCTTACAGATTCTATCTGACAAGTGTTTTTCTTTCTGGTACAATATAAGTGATTTTTTTAGCAAGGAATAAAGGAATAAGCATTATTTCAGAGCAGTTATTGTCTTCCCTAGAGTGATTAGATGATCCCTTGACATTTTGTGGTGGGAAGGATTTACTTTGGTGGTAATAAGTTTTATTTAACTTTCTTATTCTAGTTATTGGAAGCTCTGTGATGAATCCTATAAGGCAGTTCAGTACTGACACAGGCTGCCCAGTGATTTGGGAATAATTTCTGTGATTACATTCCAATGGATAGCAGACAAAAGTCATTACACTAAGTATAAAGTAATGAACCCTTTGAAGCATTTTTATACAAAAATGAAAACCTATATTTTCAAAAACAGTAAATCAAAACTATGTGTCCTTGCAACCTGAAAAAAGGTCAAGACAATAGACAGACTTTCATTAGTTCATGCAGTTTAAAACTCTAGGTGTACAAGCACCAAACAAAAGGCCACTTCTTCTTCCAGTAGTGTCTGTATTCTTGCTTTTGCTTTTCCATAAATCAATTAGTCAGGCACCACTGTGCAACAACAGCCTCTGTACTGGATTTTATAAACCATTACATCAGTTATTCTAAAATCAGCAAGTTATGTATACCAGATCAAACCTTAGTACTGTGTTTATCAGGGGCTCTCTGTACCAGTGGTAGGGTTGGAATCAAGCTCCCACGACTATGATACTGTTAATGGTTCTGATTGTGTAATAGTCACCCTCATAACACAGGAGAATGAATGATTGCCCAAAGCAAAACAGTGTATGCAAAGAGCTCATTGTATGCCATTTTCTTTCATGATGCATTTGATGACCAACTCCAAAACCTTTCAAACTCCATAGCTGTTATTCAGGAACATGATTTGTTTTGATGTGAGGCAGGAAGGTCAGACTCATTTAATAGCACTACACATTCCCCACCAGTGTCTTTGATATGTTTAGTGCATAGATCCTGATTAACAAATCATGTTTCTTAAGACCTTATTTGAGAAAATAATCTGGATGCAGCTTTTATACATCTCTGATGTGCACTGTGTTTTCAGGAGCTATTAGAAGTAGATCGACCAAACAGATTCATATAGCACCTGTAATTTTTGTTATCCATTTCATGGCTTGCTGTCACCCTACCCACAAGCATTGATCTCCAGTGAGGTACGCAGTACTGCTCTTTGTCCAGCAGCTCTCTCGCGTCTGAGGGGTTTGCTTGGAATTTATTTATAACTAAATAAATAACTTTGTAATGTTTTAATTAACAGTACACCGAAGTAAAGTATATTGGCTGTTGTTACTCTTCTACATCATGAACGAGCAATTTGCAAACTGGAGCTACCTTTCTTTTCTCCTGTGAAAGTAATTATTAGCTACAAAGCTGTAATAAATCAGAGCACTTAAGGATGCCTCAAGGGAGCTTTCATGTTGGTCAAACCTTGTCAGTCAGGGTTTAGTTTTGCAAAAACTCCAAATGAACCAAAGGTTTTTATTTCGATTTTATTTTAACTTTCAGAGCAATGAAGCCCAGAAGGTTTGGCTTAAAGTTTCTTGTCAGGGTTTTCTTTATTTTTTTTAATACTGTTATCAGTGATATCGCAGATATCAGATATAGTAAATTGGTTTTCTTTAATTCCTAGACTGGCCAATATTTAAACTGATATGAAGAAAAGATACATGTTTTATATCTTTCTTACAACTAATTAAGTGTACCCAGACCATTACTTGCTTATGTTACTCTGTATTTGAGGATTGTCTGCCCAGAGCAGAGAGATAACTTGCAGAAGGAGATGGATTGTACTGTCAGCAGAGTGGCAGAGCTCCTGCCAGGCTCAGAGAGCACTGGAGCTGAAGACATTTCATGTGTTCACAGAGGTTACTGCAAACATGGACACCTTGGGTTATTGCATTACAGCAGCAACTTTATTTTACATACTACAGGTCTACAGATGTATTTCACACATGGTAAAGTGCCTTGAAGTGCTTCTGCTAGAGGACACAAAATATACTGTAAGGGTGAGGAGAAAGAAATCTCTCAAAAGGAAAATTCTCACAGAACATTGGCAAAGACTGTGCAATTACAGTGATTCAGGCAAAGAAATGTGGCATCTTTATTCCTGATCTTTAGTTTTATCTCAGTAGAATGGATTTTCTTTTTCTTAATAGGAAAGTCATTATTTTTATAGTGAATTAGGTCAGAGTTTCCAAAGTTGATGTATGCGTTCTTTTAACAAACTGTACGGGACTTAACCTAATGGCAGTTTTTGATAGGGCAGACAAGGTTAAAAGCACGGATGGAGAGAGCAGAGTTTATAGACTATCTAGAGAATATCTGTTGGAATAGCTGGGGTTGTTTTAGCAAGGAGATTGTAGTTACGCCCTAAGTTGGTTTTTGCTGCTTACTGTCTTTCTTCTTGTTCAAGAAGTGTCTGGACAATACTCTCAGATACATGGTGGGATTCCTGGGGCTGTCCTGGGCAGGGTGAGGAGCTGGACTTTGATGAGCCTTGTGGGTCTCTTCCAACTCAGGCTATTTTATTCTTTAAGCCAGTGAATCTGCTAACCAGTTAGTACCTGTGCTGAAAAACACCCAAATGGGGTGTGGAGGCGGAGGGGGGGAGTACAGTAAGTTCTAATGCACTTATCAGAGGTATAAAGATTAATTGGCATACCTGCAGAAGAAAAATAACAGCTCTATAGCATGGTTCGGGGGGCACAGCCCTGATTTAAAAAAAAAAAAAAGAGTGGGACTTAAACTGGTGGGACTGTTAAAACTGCTGGAGGAGTGATTAAATGTATTTGGAAAATGAAAGCATTACTTTAGAACAATCTAGACCTGGGCATAGTGACAGCAATACTCAGGACCAGCCCTTTAAAACTAGACCCTCATTAAAATAGACACTTTTTTACTGTTATTGAGTCATTGAAGTATGAGACGTAATGGCAGAAGAACAATGAAAATGGAAAATTGAAGAACTGCAAATAATTCTTCCCTTTCAAATGCTTTATAATTAAATGCCTGGATAATTTCTACTACTCATTAACTGAGATCAGCTAATGAAGAGTCCATAAGACAGTTGGGCTGTAGCTCTGCAGTACGATTGGTTTTGTGAATAAAATTGTTACCCAACAGTAACAAATTGTTACTGAAACTGACTGATAGTAAAACTCCAGCTGACTTTGATAGGAAAAGACAACAGCCAAGATCTTGTTTCCCAAATTTAGCAAATGGAGAGACTTGCAACATTATTGAAAAGGGAAATATATTCTGCTTCAACTTTTCATGGAAACACCTTAAATAAATAGGTTTATACATGTTTTAGCTATTCTGATCTAAAATAAATTCATCAGACTAACAAGTGCATGCTCAAATATCTAAGTCTGTAGTCTGATTAAAGAGAGTGAATGGTAACTCTGAAATAAAGGCTAGGTATGTAAATTCAAATAGTTCGTTTTTAAATTTCTCTACATGAATATTGGGAGAACTAGTGAAAAAGAAAAAAGAATGGTTCTGAACTGCCAGTGGATTACTCATAAACATATCACAAATTACTAAAACAGACCCACATTGACTTTAATGGCATGTTCCTAAATGACAGGAATCCTCCTCACTTCTAGCATGTTAACATATACACACAAAGGCTTTGGATGAAAAGGAGCAAACATAAAAATGACTAGATGGAAAAGCAAAACACTGAAGAACTAAACTAATATTTTACTTTGGTCTTTGGGTTCCTATTCAACTGAGCAGTGAGAAGCACAAGCTCCTTTTTGTTTCTCCACAAAACTTCAGTACCTTGGTTTTGGTTTTTTTTCCTCTTCAGGCTCTCTTGGAGATGTCACTCCTTCCTCCCTAATAAATATTTGTGAGGCATGCACATGCTAACTCCAGGCTCAGCAATCCTAATTTATAGGCTTTGTAGCTGCATGTGAAAATGCGGTGCAGCTCCCAGCTGGCAGGCTGTGCAGCTGCCTTCTGGGACAGCCCCTTGGACTGTGCTCAGGCTGGACTGCTTCCAGCAGCTTTAGTCACCCCTTGCTAAACCTGCTAACAAGGATCTGGTGCCCATTTTTGTGTGAAGGGTGTAGTGACAGCAGACACAGCTTGTTAGTTTTGTTTACTGCTTTTTGGCAACTCCCTTCGCAATTCAAAGGGGCATCTGAGAGGTCATAGTTGCAGACCTTCTGCTTCCCTTCTCCACTGCAGGCACATGCATCATCTGTTTGCCTTGCTTTAATAAGGTGAATCTTTTAATCTTCCAGTTCAAAGCCAAAATGAGAGGGTGTTCAAAAGCAGTAATTACTTTGCATTTTTCTATAATGTCATCATCTTAAAAATTGTATTAATCAATGAGCTTCTGTAAGAAAGTCAAGAACATCTGGTCATGGAAAGGCAAGTATTAGGTGAACATCTAGTTTGACCATTGTTCACTATGAGAAACTACTTTCTGTCAAAAGAAGATATTTACTTGGCATTGCCTTATATTCATAAATCTCAGCTCCTTTCACACTTGCCAAAATAGTTTTTATTTTGAAAAGAAAATGTCAGATAGTTGAGAACTTGAAGACTATTGTCTGAATTTGTTGCCATTGTATGGAAGATGCATGAGCGTCATAATGATGGGGAGAAATGTAAAAACCTTGAAAGAAATTTCTTTTGGAACTGGAATGATCCAATGAAATGAGTAGAATTACTATGGTATGAATCATGGTTTGGCCCAAAGTCTGAGTATGTCTGCTGGTTTTGGCAATTGCATGTAAGGCCCTTGTAATTTTGTCAGTGCACAGTGCGTGCAGTCAGTGTTGCCATTTCCTTCAGGCTAGCCCTAGTCATGCTTGTTCCTGTTATTTTCTAAATGTGCTTTGAGGGTTAAATGGTGGCAGGCTTTTTCTTCACCTGTAAAGAAACACAAAAACAGCAAAAAGGGTCCCATAATGCTTCCTTAAAGTGGATTGTTGACAAACCCTACCTCGTTTCCAGAGAAAGCAAATATTCTCTTATGTTTTCCTAGCACAGAAGCTATCATCTCAAACCAGGAACGGTGCCAGCAAACTCTGGCACTATAGAATAAGCAGTTTACTTGCTTAAACTCCCAGGCCATATGAGAATTGGCACTCTTCTCTCCTACAAATACCTCTGTGACTTGAAAGAAGTAGTCTCTATGTTGCATATATTGGTGATCAAGGGTTCATACTTTGAATTCCATTTGAGAGGGTTATTTTATGTAAAGCCTGATACCTTTCCTTCGCTCAGTCTTGTATTCCAAGTTGATTAATAACAAGGTGCAACTATACAAGTATGGGATTTTTTTCACATGTTTTTGCAGGATTAGATTGGATGTAGTTAAAAGCATGAAACCATGGAATTAAATAAAATTTTATCTTTGATATATTTGGTATGCCTGATTTTAGAGTTCAAGATTTTGGGTAGGCCCAGAACTGCTTGAAAGCTGCTGACTGGAGGAGGTGTCAAATCCTCTGTCATAACTTAAATGAGAGCGTCAGTGCAACATCCAGCATAAAATTTCTTTAAATCTCCCTTGGTCTGCTTCTAAGATCATGACAGAAGATGCTAAACAGGCTCAGGCACAAGATCTGGGGGTATGTGTTTGGTCACTTGCCTTTAAAGCAGCAGGAACAAATAGAAGTGTCAGGGGATCACCTGAGACCTGTTAGGAGCTTGTGACACAGCTTGGCACATGCTGTTGCAGTTCAGTCTGCTTTGGACCACTGCCAGGCTGGAAGAGAAGGTGGGGGGTGCTGTCAAGAAGCTGCATACATCCTCCTCAGTGGTACTGTGCAGCTGTTTTTTGGGAGGATTGGAGATTTTTTTTATCAGTTACCTTTGTTTCTCTATTGGCTTCCTGTAATTCTCTGAAGAGAATAGAAAAGCTTTAATAGATAATAAATTAGCCTTTTACAACAACAATAGTGAAAAAATTACATTCATTTCTCCAACTATGTGGTGTTGGGGGGATTATGTAGTACTTGGGGGAGGATATTTTAAATTTTTTTTAGTATTTATATTTTTCAATACTTATTTAAGTGAGAGCATGAGAAACTCAGGTGTGATTCAGAGTGATAGGGACTGTAATGTCCAGGATTGCAGGTTATTCCTGCTATGGGTGAAGGCACTGCAAACACTCACAGACTTCACAAAGGTGCAGGGACATTCAAAGTAATTTTCTCCTGGAAAAGAGTCAGAATTAGCTGTCTTGGTGCTTATCTGCAGGGAAAATTTGCCAGTGTAATTAAACTGCTCTAGTTACACAGGTATAACTCCTTGCTCAGTCACTCTTGTCTCAGGAGTGCCCAGGCAGGCACTTTACACCAGAGTAACCACAGCAGCACGCTGCCCTACGAGTACAGCTAGGCCATTTGCCAGCTGCTGCATGCCAGGTGGTTGCCATCTGAAATGCTCAGGACAGCACTGCTCATGGTGAAAAAAGTTGCTGAGTTGTGCCAGGGCCTTAGGCGGGACACGCATTCCCATCAATGTCCTCAAAAATAAACATTTTAAATCACAAGTCAAATTACTTCTCTATGTGTAGAAGCTCCAGCTGCCATTGAAAACCTCTAATCACAGCTTTATTTTGCAGTTCAATTTGAGAAAAATATTAGTGTAACTTAATATTCAACAAGGCTTCTGAAGTCTGATCCTTAACTCGATTTCTCACCACCCCTCCTTGCTACCACCCTTATTTTTCTCTGCCTTGTCCTTGGTCGCAGAATGATTCCTGACTGAAGAAAAGGTTAGGAAAGACATGAGGTGACTAGCTGGAAGTATGGGCCACCTGGCTCCAAGTCCTTGCTTTGCTGCAGAATTTCTGTTTGGTCTTGGGTGAGACAGTCTCTCTGCAGTTTGATTTCTGTCCTGCAAGGGTGAGGAACAGCACGTACACAACTCTGTGGAGAGTTGCAGGTTGTGGTAACCATGTCAGAGAAGGTGAGTTATACAGGTTGCGCAAGATGAGAGATATTGTGTCAGTATCTCAGCTGCGTTGCATTTCACAGGAGATAGGGACTGAAAAGTTGTTCATTCCCCAGCCAGGCTGCTTTGCTGGAGCAAATCCAGAGCTAGTCCCCCCTCCCCTTCTTCTACTGAGCAGTCGTCCAGAGCCTTAACTGCCCAAAGCATGTTTCTTTTTGCCCTAATGCACTCACAAGTATCTTTCTTAACAGGGATAATGCCCTTTGGAAGCCCTTGCGACCTCTGATTATTACAGCCTGGAGAAATAATTGATTTTAAAGAAGGAAGGTTCATGAAACTTCTCAGGTCATTTGTCTTGCAGTGAGATTTGGCTGGAGAAAGACTCATTCAGAGAGACGGACTGAAAAAGAGAAAAGGAAAAAGTGGGGAGTGGAGGGGACACACTAGGCTGGTCTTCATTTCTTCCTCATCTGTGTGTAGCAACCCTTCTTCACCTTGTCTGGACTGTAGTTACTTTTTTTGTTAGTGGGGTTTTGCAGAGTATTCCTGAACTGCTGAATAATTGTGTTTATCATCTTGCATAATTTCCTCTTACTTATCTTACAGCAATCTGTCTGAGGAGAAAAAAATAGCATGTCTTATGTGGGAACTTTATTATACAGCTGATAAAGGCAGCTGTTTGAATCTGACTATCCAGTCTTTTCCTTCATTTCAAATGGGACAATTCAGATTGTGAGTTTAGCTCAAGGATATATACAATGACTGTAATCAAACGTCTTTATATGGCCTCAAATTTGTGTCATAAAGAACTGCAAAAAAGGCATCCAAACACAACACTGGAAGTTAGATGGCATTTTATGCCTACCGTGTAATCTGGCAGTCATTTCCCTGTCCTACAAAGGGCTTGGAAGTGCTCTGCTGTGGTTTGTACACCCTGTAAAGGAAGAGATCCTCATGAACATACACACACGCTGATGTCAAATGTACCTTCTGTGTTTCAGAATTTGTTTGCTTGTGTCACTGTAGGCACACAATATCCCTGACACAAAAAGGAAGGGATAGGCTAGTTCTTTAACTATAATCATCTGTGTTCCCTCCAGCAGCCGTGCTGCTTTTTCAGCTTTGGATGTCTGGTGATGGGACAAGCCACAGACAAGCCATAGCTTATTAACAGTACACAGATTGTGCTGGCTCTTCAATCTGATCCTTGGACAGAGTAATGGATGGGGTGATGGAGAATACTTAGCAGGGGGGAACTGCTGGTCCAGTCCTTTTCCTTATCCAGACTTTGATCAGGTTTCCCTCCCTCCACAGATTAGTGAGTTTTCCATTGGGGGCAGGGGCACCCACCTCTGTTTTCTCTTAAAAGCTGCCTCTGGTTAAGGGTGCCTTTTATTTTTCTTTTGTTCTTACTCTGCTGAGATTTTCTTTCTCCAGAAATAGTTATTTTCTCTTATTTCTTTCAAGATACAAAGCAAAGCAGCACTCTCTGCTTCAGGCTAGTGACAGACCTTTGTTGCTTTTGTGAGGAGGCAGCCCAGGGGAGCACAGTCAGACCCCAATCCAATCGGCATTATTGTCCAGAGAAAAGGAATAAAACTGGTGAAGGATCTGGAGCACATGTCCTATGAGGAGAGGCTGAGGGGAGCTGGGGGCATTTGGTCTGGAGAAGAGGAGGTTCAGGGCTGATCTTATCCCTCTCTACAACTCCCTGAAAGGAGGGTGTAGCCAGGAGGGTCAGTCTCTTCTCCCAGGCAATCAGTGACAGGATGAGTGAACATGGCCTCAAGCTGTGCCAGGGGGCATTTAGGTTGGACATTGGGAAGAATTTCGTCATAGAAAGGGCGATGAGACACTGGAATGGNCGGCCAGCGCCGGGCACCGCGCCGCGGCCTCCGCGCCGCCTCAGGCGCACCGGGCCACGGGAATGAGAGCAAATGGGTTTCAAAGGCAGCAGGCCCCAGTCCCACTGGCCAGGCTTCCCCCGGACGCCGTGCGTGTTTCCCGGGGCGGGGAGGGGTGCTGTCTGGGCTGCCCACCCTCTGGTGGCATCTTTCGGGATCTCCCGCGTTACCGGGTGAGGGATCGGCTTTGCCATTTGCTTTTGTATTTGCCAATGAAGTAGATGGGTTGAAGGAATTTGAAGGAATGCTCTAAGCCCACCGGAAAAAGTCTATGCCAAATAGTTTCTTCCCCGAAAAGCTCCACCGGAGTGGAAAAAAATCGTAGAACAGCTTAAACACACCGTCCCTGGAGGTGTCCAAGAAAAGACTGGACATGGCAATTAGTGCTGTGGTATAGCTGACAAGGTGGTGCTCGGTCATCATACACTGGACTTGATCTCAGAGGTCTTTTCCAACCTAATCGATTTTGTAATTGACATGTGCATAAAACTAGAGCTGCTTTTGCAATCGAAGCTACGTAAGGGAAAGCCCGCAGCATAGTCGGAGTTTCGTGGGATTTCATGAGTGCGCTTGCTAGGTCTCTGTTGGCTTAAACAGCGATGAGAGGGCGTTCTGTTCAAAACTTGCTCTGCTGGAGAAAAAAAAAAAATAATAGTCTCCGGAGCGCTGCTAAGTTTTGTCGGCAGCGTTCNAGGAATTTGAAGGAATGCTCTAAGCCCACCGGAAAAAGTCTATGCCAAATAGTTTCTTCCCCGAAAAGCTCCACCGGAGTGGAAAAAAATCGTAGAACAGCTTAAACAGGCAGCAGAAGAAATTAAACCATGTTTTGCTTGTGTGCAATCTACAAGATCACAACACAAACACAGCATAAGGAGCTGATATTTTGTCCTGACTTAATAACCATAATTCTACTTGCAATTTGTTTTTTCAAAAAATGAAATATTTCCAATCAGGATGGTGATGTGGCATAAACAATTTAGCCATTCAAGCTGTTCTTGCAAATTACCTGTCACCTAATAATTGAAATAAAGTTCTGCCATTGGCTTTTTATAAGCCTAGATTTGAAACTACAGATTTATTAGCCATTTACAGTTGCTTTATGTAAGAACATCCCTACTGTAAGGTTGCCAGCATTTGCACTGTATTTTAGTATTAAGCTCTGCAAGATCGCTGGGCTGTTTGTTGCACAGGAAAGTTGTTTCCTTGTGTGCTTCCCATTCTGCCACACTACTGTTCTGAAAGCAGTGGAACTCAGCACGCTGGAAGACAGAGGATGTCTTGAGCTGTTATGATATTCTGCACAGATCTGGACGAAACATAGAAGAGGCAACCATTGTGGTTTATGATAGAGAGTTGTAGATATAAACAAAATGTTAAGGGGTTCTGTTGGTACTAAGAGATTTTGATTTCTCCATTGCTAATGCCAGATATGAAAAAAAAACCCCAATTTAATTTACCTTATTGCATTTTTTACCTTTTAGGTGTTAGAGTTTGTCCCTTCTCTGAGATCCTGAGTAGTTAAAACAACCTGATTTTCTTTATGAAAACTGAACTTCTCATAAATAGTGTGATTCCAGGAGCTGAAGCTTCAAAAATAAAGCTCTGCTTACATATATGTATGAGAAAGTACAAAGTTATGAAAGTTATATTAATTAAATTATAGTAATATTGTTTGTGGGGCCTGTGTGTCATTTTTAGTTATCAAAGCATCTATGGATATTATATATAGATAAACATATATAGATAAGGAATTAGACTTGCCAAAAATACTGCTAAATCTTGTTCTTTTAAAGCCACATGCTGGGGGAGGGGTGGGGGCACAGCCATTGCTTTTGTCAAGAGATAGGTTGGAACTATATTGTCATCTAGCCTTGCACCCTTTTTCCCCCATCAACTATCAAACCCTGAGTTAGCTTTGAAATAGTACTGTCAAGGAGTTTGATAAATATCTTGCTGATTATTTATATACTTGGTATAATTCTGGCTTATTTTTGACAAGTAATCAGTCTTTGCTGCAACCTAGCTTAGACTATAAATGTTTTTCTTGTGCTGCCCAATGTTAAGTTGAACACAAGGACTGTCTGGCAGCCCTTGTGATGGAGAGAAAGTGATGCTGCATGAGAAAACGGTGTTTTAAAAATCTGTGTTTGCAAGTCTAAGCAAGAGAGGAAGAACATTGCTTCTTTACAGAAGAACAAATCGATTTCTATTTTATTTCCAGTCAAGATCTGTTGACTGAAATCTCCTTTACCTTCTAGGATTTAGAGTTGTAAACCCAGTAATTGGCAGCAGCCTCCTAGTAATGGGTAAGAAAGTTGTGTAGGAAGCCAGCAACATTACGATCAACACAATTTACAGAGCCATTGGAAAGTTCAGAATAAAATTACTTTTTCCTCTTTCTTTCTGTCTTTTTTTGTTAAATTAACTGAAAGCTTTTTTAAAAAAATCGTTATCAACCTTTACTATATTTTTTCCAAAAAACCACATAATGTCCATGTGTGGGTAGGCCTGAGTGTCAGTGTTTTTCTGTTCTGTCTTCTAGCATGGGCAAATTACAGAGTAAAGTGCTGTATAAGAAATCCATGTAAGCACAAACCCACTTTTCCCAGAGATTGCTGGCATCGCTCCTGCAGAAGTAACAGAGCTGTATAATGACTTTTCTCTTCCCCCTCTGAAATGGCAGCGATCTGTGTACATGGTCTGCAACACACGTCACACTGTATATTGTCAGCAACCTAAGTAAACAAAACTTAGGTCAGATGTAAATAAGGCAGCTAGCAGGCATCAAATATTTTCAAAAGAAGTTTTTTCATTCTTATTTGGTTTGTTTTGGTCTCTGCCTAAGATTAAAATTGCTGTCGTTAGTCTGCTCAACATGGTGAACTCTGCTAAGGAATAAATACTGAGCCACTTCCTTGGAAAACAGCTGAAAACATGTTTTTTAAAAACAGTGAGTATTTCATGTGCACTCCTTTGTTCAAAACAAGCCCTTTCTTTGGTTGTATTGATGCCCAAGTGTCATGGTCTGTGCACGGGACATATGTGCACAGATACACTTCTTGCATTAGTCTGGCTGCAGATGGAGAGCAATGTCATCTGCTACCTTTAACTCACAGCCCCAAGGACCATAGATTTGATCCAAGGAAATGACTTTGTGCTCCTCTGCTTGCGGTATTTCCTAAGTGTTTCTTACATCTCACACAGGAGTTGACCTTGAGGTCCCAGCTTCGTTTTAGCAGGGAAAGGTTACCTGCTACTCCAAATTCTTATTCATACCAGAGTTTTCTGCTACAGAATCTGTAAAGAAGAAAAGAGCAATGGGAGCTCTTCCTGTCAGCATCCGGATTTCACAAAGTATTATTGTTACTGCAAGGGAAGAGAGGGAAAAAAGCCCAACATAAATAGCTAGAAAACTAAAAACAGCACTTCCCTTCTCTTCCATTTTGGCAGAAGTATCTGGGAACCTGACAAAGTTTTAGTATGTGTCAATGCTGAAGACCTGTGTAGGGTTCCTGCAGGATGAACATCTTGGCCTCTGCTTTGAATTCCCAAACCCGCCATGAACTTTACTGTCCTCATTAGTGTCCCAAGTCCTCTGAAGACTCCGTGCTCTTATAGTGTTGTAAATTAATGAAAACAAGAATTGAAGAAAATTGAGTGAAGAGATTATAAAGTTTTTCCTAAGCAAATTTTCTTCTGACCCTTACAAGTCGCTGTAGTATAACAAGCAAGAATAAATGGTAAAATGTAAGGTTCCCTTAGCACAGCTGTGTCCTGATTTACTATATTGTTTGCATTTGGAGTCGCCATCAGACATGTTGGAGACCTTTTTATCCCATTTTGTCCTTATTATAACCAGAGTCCTTTCTGTTGTATTCTCATATACTCTTCTGTAATAAATACGAAAAATATTTCCTCACCCCTCTGATTTTTTAGTTAGAACTGTAGCAATTCCTTGTAATAATTCTCAACTGTATAATTGAATCTAGTATTAGAGAGTTTACTTAGAGTTTAGAACTGTGCAATTTTATGATCAAAACTTGATATTTTGTGACCAAGTTTTATTTTGGTGTGTCAAGGAGGTCATGTGCACATAACAGCAGGGACCTATAGCAGGGTTGTGTTTAACCACTTATATTTGTCACAAAGATTCAAAAATAATTATTTCCAAGGATCTTCTAGAGTGGTACAGAGTGAGAACACAATAATTTTTAATATCCAAGGTTAGAATCACTGTTGCTTCTTATGCCCATACTACACATTTAGCTCTTCTCTTATATTTTAGTTTGATGAGTCTGATTCAAATTCCATTGGTATTAATGAAGAGCACTCATTGACTTCAATAATCTTTGAATTGTGTCTAGTATCAACTATATTACCATAATCAAGTGACAGGCAATTGTTATGAGTGCATTATTTAGCACTGATTGGGAAGGTACTGTCAGCTCCCTTTGTCACATGGTGTTAGATGTTATTTTATAAGGACTTGATTATTAAATTAGTATTGTAGGTTATAAATCTTGCAGTTGTGCTTTCACTTCTTATTGTGGAATAGTCTGTATTTGTATTATAGTTCCTCTAAAGTGTATATTGGAAGAGTTCAGCCACTTGATATAATTTCCAAATCTGTAATCTCTTCTGTGAAGTGGCATTTCTTACAAACCAGAGTGAAGTGAGGGCCGCAATGTGCCTCACATTCCTCTCCAAGTCCCATAACGAGATGCACCCTGCATTGCTGCTGGTAAGGCCTGACAGCACTGATTTGGGCATAAAGCATTAAAACAAAGAATATCAGTGTATTGATGGCACATCCTGGAATAACTACCTCAAGCCCTGTTCGGGGGGGTGTGATCAGCAGTCAGATGCAAAACAGGCAGTTGCAATTAGGAAGCAGGACACTGGCAGGTCACACATACATGGCAGTGCTCTGGCCCAGCTCTTTATCGTGATGGTGTTAGATGTTGCCCTGTCACAAGAGGATCTGCCTGTGCCCAGGATGGGTGGGTTTAAATTTTAATCAGCATTCAGTATTCAATTCATAATTGCTTAAGTAATATTCATAATTAATATTATTAATACTATTATTATGTATAATTATAATATTTATATTTAAATTCATAATTCATAAACTGCATTTTGAGTGAGCCAATTCAGAGCCACAGTGGTGTAAAAATAGGTGTCAGGATACTTTCTACAGTGATAATCTCAGTTTTGTTAATATCTATGGGGCAGTTAAAAGTAGTTTTGTTGGTGAACAGAGTTTTCCTTCAAAGAGCTGCAGG
Source organism: Rhabdornis inornatus (assembly GCA_013397075.1). Taxonomy (NCBI): domain Eukaryota; kingdom Metazoa; phylum Chordata; class Aves; order Passeriformes; family Rhabdornithidae; genus Rhabdornis; species Rhabdornis inornatus. The sequence continues at coordinate 565,893 of VWZS01003250.1, read as the reverse complement.
GGACATAGAACATTTCTGCAAGTTAGCTGTAAGTCAGCTATTTGCCTTAAAGGAGCACGTAATTTGGTGTTAGTGAAGTCCAAAATTATTAATTGTCATGTTAACCAATTCATAGACTTGTTTCAGCAGCTAGAATTTCACTTTAGATTCTAACTTTCAGACTGATGGGCTTCTGTGCCGGTGCAATGCTTCTTCAGTAAATAAAAGTCTATCTGCAACTTTATTTCACGTTGCAAAACCCAGACCTCCCGAAGTAAATCGGATGCAAAATCTTCTGCTCATCAGATTGGAGTGACGATTCTGGGGAATAACGTGCTTTAAATTTTGGGATAGAGAAACATGTCCATGTTGTACTTAGAACAGTAGTATTACAGTGAACTGTCTTAATCACCCACAAGATAAGGCAATTCTGAAGTGTGACAGCAGTGGGTAAAGAGGGCCTCTCACTGGGGTGAGCTGCTCCACTTCCACACTTCCACACAAGGAGTATGTGACTGCAGAAACAAGCTCTGCTTCAGAAATAGGGCATGAAAAAACAGAATATACTAGATGATGAACATTTAAAAATGTTCAAACCACGTTTTCTGGGGGGGATCAATATAAAAGAACTTCAGGAAGGGTGCATAAAGGTGATTTATTTTTCACCTTTCTCTGGCTTACTGCAGAAAAATGTAATTGAACTTCAACTGGTCTCTGAATTATTTGGTCTTCTGTTAAGGCAGCAGAGAAAGATCTCTGATAGATGTTTATTATGATCTTGATGAAAGATTTTATGCTGTGTAGCATGAGAATCAAGAGATTTTTAAAAAATTTTAAAAATTTTAAAAAAATAAAAGAAAAGCAAATAAATCACTCACCCTTTGCTCTCTTTTTCCACTCTCTCCTCCAAATGTCACTTCAAAACTAAGAACTCAGTCACTTAGCATTTACATCAAAGCTTTTCACCACAATATTTCTAACTGTGAAAATTGTTTCCTAGTTTTTTAAATACCTAATCTAAGATGAAGTAATTCTCAAAGTAAATTAAATTTCATAACATGGTCTCAAATGCTTCTCAAAACAAAATGACTTAAGTAAAATAAAGTAACGCTATCATGGTAATGTAATGGATCTACAAAAATTCCTTAGTGCTTACAGTGGAGACATATTTCCAACCCACTGGGTTTAATGAACATGGTTCAAAGCAACAGATAAGATATTGGAGACATTCTGTTCGTAACTGGGAAGCCCAGAGGGTTAAGGATCTTTTGCAAAAGGACAAAGAGGTCTATGTTCCACAAAATGCCAGAGTTATATTAATTTGCTGAGTTGCAGGATTCAGAGAAAAAAGCAAGAAAAACGTACAAACCAGTAACAAACAGTTGGCTAATTTTTGAAAATCAAAGAGCTTGAAAAGCACTTATAATAGCTTGATTGCTGAATTACATCCTTTGAAGTTATTTATTTCTGGACAGATACAGGATGATCAGTATCCTGTTTTGTTTAATTTTGTTTGTATAAGTAGAACATGGAAACTATAAACTGGGGACAAAAGTGCTGATTAAAGGTGCATCTAAATTTATTCCACATTGTTTGAGGATGGCCCAGATCAAGATATCTGAAATCAGGTAGCTGGATTGTAAATTTCATCAGTATATTAAGCAGCCAAAGTATATCCTGGGCCAAAGTGTGCAGTCAAAGTCCAATATGGATGTTTCACTAGCCTGGGAAACTTTATTGGATGTAAATACAGCATTTCTATTCTCCTTTATATTTTGGCCCACTGCTCTAATTAAATGCTGCCTGAGAGTGTGTGACTAGTTCAGGTTACAGTAGCATAGATATTATGCTGTTTTATATTTATATTATTAGGTGTTATGTAGAATTTCCTAGGCTGTAAGAAAGGAGAAGTTTTTTCTTATGTTTTTAATTAAACAGGCCTGTAGCATTACTGCTCTCTCACCCAGTGAAAGCCACCAGGTAGGAATTTCATGCCCCAGCTGTTGAGGAGTCACCCCAGCCATGAGGATGAAGTGCCACAGACCGACCCAGCTACCTCCCACCACTCCAACCCCAGCAGAGGGTGCTGGGGCTCCCCTAAGAGCCACTGCCTGCTTTAATCCACGTCCTTAGCTAGTTTTGCCTGCCTGCTTCTTGGAGTTGTGAGAAGAACCTGCAAGCACGGCAAGGGCATCAGAGGAAGGTATTTAAGATAGAAGCTTGGAAGAAAACATGAGCTTTTAAATATTAAAACTTGTAGCTGTGGAGAACATTCATCTCAATGCAGTTTCCAAGGCAGTAAGGGCTGCAGCACATGCAGTGCTCCCAGCTCGTTAGGAAACGTCAAGTGGTGTAGAGGGAATACTACCTCAGACCTTAGTGTGTCAGAAAAAGTAAAAAAAGGAAAAAGGGTTATTCAGTGATTCCGATGAGGGCACAATGGTCATGTAAAGGTCTGCATCAGCGTTTATTTGTTGATGTCTGGAACTTGAAAGATTTTGAACCTTCACAAGGTTTACCTGTCAAGGCAGCTAACATAAGCTTTAAAGATTGATGAAATAAATGACACATCTTGCACTGGAGGCTCCCACCTATCAGGCGGTCATTAGGTTGTTATGGATTTCTCCCCTCTTCATCTTACAGCAGAGGTTTTTTTCTAAACTCTGCCTCTCAGGGCTCAGACAGGTCTGCACCTCTATGGAAAGGAAGACATAGCATTTAGATTTTCCCTGGATCTTGCTATCTCCATTTTTTAGAAAATTACCCTGCAAATTCTTCTATGCTTTTCATGGCACTTGAGAGAGGAGGGTGTTAATTGTTAAAAGTTGCAATTATATACCTATTTAAATACATTTTTGTAACTTCTTCCAATCACAGTAGTTTTGTGCATTAATCTGGTAATGCATTGTGGCAGACTCTATGCTTTTAATGCGTGTTTTATGATGAACTTTATCATATTTATATATGCAGCAAGCAGGAATCCCACAGTTACATTCCATACACGGAATGTAACTTCATACACCTTAGGGACTTAAACTTCAGAGACTTTTAAATACAAGCCTCTGGCTTGAAGCTGTCTTTCTTTTGGCTGCACATAGCACCCAGTAGAAGTCTGTATCTGGCTCGTCATTTTTGAGGTGTGGCAGACTTAGAGATGGTAATACGAGTAGAAGTTTTACAAATGATTGTGTTAGAGACGTGTATGAATCCCTGAGTTCCTTTATTATACGTTGTGTGAGCGTTCAGTTAGCTGAGGCATACTTCACTTTTGAATCATAAGGAAAATGCCACTACCCAGCTTGCTTGCAAACTTGCTCGTTTGCTTAGAAGCCTCATTGCATCAGCAAAAACAACAGTGCATGCTTAGAGTGCTCTGTGGAGCACAATGTTTCCTTTTCTACGTTCAGTAATTTAAATGATTGGAGTGATACTTTTGACAAGGAAGAAATAATTTCATTGTTATGGATCATTCTTCAAGTGAAACTGAGTTTTGGAATAAAGTGATGGTGAGTAAACCATGTGAATGGGGAAGGGGATTTTTACTGTTCTGAGTTTTATTCAGCAGTTTCTGAAAAGTAGGATGGAAGTGATTTTGCTATTCTCTCTGCAGGGTTGTATGTCTTTTATTAAGCGGAAAACATAATGTAGCCATTATAGACAGTAACAGGCACGTTTGCTGTTGTGTTCCGTTGGGAAGTGGAATGTGATTTCTCTTTTAATATCAAGATACAGATCTGATTCACAGTTAGTTCATATGGCTTTCAGAAGAATCTGAAAGGGAAACACGTCGACTCATTAAAGAGATGTATTTTGTCTAAGCAGCTGCTTTTAAGATAAGTGTAACACAGATTTTCAAAATCATTTGTGGTATTGCTATCTTGATATTTATAGACGTGGGTTTTTTACTTAGGAAAAGGAAAAATAAAATCATAACCTAATTTTATTTCTGATGGGGGAAAAATTTTTAAAGGTGACTAATTATGACTGTTCTCTTTATGAGAACAGTATTCTGCATGTTCTGTAAGTAGCCATTTTCTTTTTTTCTTTTTTCATTTTTTTGCTATCAAAATGCAACTGATAGTCATTGAATTATTGATTTCATCCAAGGAGAGACTGTAGGTTTAATTCCAAGTTTTGCCCATAAGAGCAGAAAGGCCAGACAGAATAATGCTACTTAAGTAAAGGGAGGTACTTATATGCATAGCTGCAGGTTAGGACAAGTAAACTTTATTGTGCCTTTTCTTGTTGCTGATGTTAATCAGGACATTCATATTAGCCTGGCGAAAAGGAAAAATCAGCTGGAGGCTTGATAAAGTAACTTAAAGAACACTTTATTTTCTGAGGAAGAGAGGGAGCCTGATCTATCTGGTAAAGCTTATAATCAGTATGTCTGGCTTATTGTCTCAGGCATTTCCACAGGCAGTCTTAGATCAACTATAGGAAGCCACAGTACAACCCATTTTACTACACTTGCTTACAAAGTGAATTTGTACTTTGTTTGTCCCACAAAATCTTTCAGTTTCCATATTCTTAAAATGTCAGTAATTTTTTCTTACTCTACTGGTGTATTTAGTCTGACGACACTGTTTCATCTGTCTCTAGGTCTTTCCTCCATGGGCAGCACTGCAGCTGGGAGAGCATGATTAATATAAAACTGCTTCAAATTTGTGAGGGCTTATTTGTAGTTCTTTCTTTTAAAAAAGGTAACTAAAGTAACAGTTTGGCTGTCCCACTGCTGAAAATACAGGAGTACACAAGCAATCTGTATATTAGGGAATTGTGAATTAAGCTAATCTTTTTCCATATAATTTAGCTAAAGTCTGCAAGCTATGAAGTTCTTCCTTTTTTTTGTTGTTTTGTATATGTGATTTGTGCTAACATCATTAGCTCACAACAGCAGGTTTGCAAGTGGAAATGATTGTCCTGTTGAACCTTAAGGCCGCAATCATGTAATCTGGTTGTAAACCAAGAGTTTTATGAGTAAAGACAACCTCTGCGGCTGTCTGAACGTATATATATTGAACAGGTTCCATTGCATGGAAGTTACCTTTGCAACTTAGTTATATCAACTTCAAGTCCAGTGACCACTTAGGAAATGTTTCATGCATTATTTACTTTCAAGTGGCTTAAATATCTCTTTAAAAAAATGAACTAGGAGAAAATCTCAGTTTTTTCTTTTTTTACAGTAACTGGAGGTTTTTACAACCTTTCTCCCAGAACAGTAGCACTTCCATCATCATCTCGTTGTACTCTCTTCTCAGATGAGCTCTTCCTGCCAATAGCAGAGTCCTGCACTCAAGACTGAACTTTAGAAAAACTGCATGAAAAAGATGCAGTAAAATCTTTCGTCTGTGGAATTTCCCTTTTCTTGAAATCAAAAATGGGGCTGCATTTGTGTGAACATTGTGATTTTAAGTATTTTAAAAGAAAGGGGCCTGGGAATGTTGGTTGTAAATTCAAAAGAGAACAGCAAATGCTTTGCATTCCTGTGGAGGAAGCCAGCTAATTGTCATGAAGAAGATGTGCTGGTCTTCACACTGGTAGAGATGTTTGCAGTAACACTGATGTGCTGAGCCAAGATCTGGAGGGGATTCTCAAGTTGTTCTGCAGAGTATCTCAGCAATGGAACTTGGTGAACTGGTTCCCCGTGTGTCTTGACTACAAGGTTATCCAGCCAGCTTGGTGAGAGTGAGTCAGGATATCTGGTCCTTACTGGATCGTTCGTCTGAGCCAAATCACCTGTCAAAGATAAAAAGAAAACACTTTTGAGGCATGCTAAACGTTTCAAAGGCAGTAGTGGACCCATTCTCCTGATCCTCAGGCATTTTGCTCTCACTTTTGAGTTTTAGTAACAAAATACATAGAATATGGCTTATGATGTCAGGATAGAAATGGTAACAGTGGTAGAAAAGTGTTGAGCCATAAAGTAGTTTTCCTAGAAAACTGGGAATGGTAGGGACATCACTAGAGCAAAATGACTGTTTGGTGCAGGGACATCAAATCCTGTGGAAAGATTGCGGTTTTTTTTCTTTGTTTCATATCAGATGCTGATTTGCTGCCTCTCTTTATATCCATGGATCAGGTCTGGACTGTGATTCTCATCAAGGGATGATGAATGTGGAAGGTCTCATGACTTTCTTCGTGGCTGCTGGTGTCCTGAGGTCAGGAGTCACTCCTGTGGACTCAGAAATGCCCTGCCATCCTTATCATTGGCTGATTTCATTTGGGGTGCAGGTAGTCACAAATAAAATCCCGTGTTGATGGGGATTTTCTTCATGTAAATTCAGAACTGCTCTGTTGTGCCAGTTGGTGTCAATGTAGCATTTGATGCAGGTTGAGATAGGCACAGAACAGAAGGAGTGTTAATTGCCAGGTCATGGGTTCTGTTACGGGGTCTGTCTAACCATATGAATAGGGTGTGCCAGTGTTTGCTATTGGCAAGTGCAGTGTCACTCTGCTAAGACTTTTGGGGTGTAGCTCAGAAACTTGGCTCTGCAGAACTGTAAGTTAACTGTGTGTGTTGCCAGCTTCACCACACAATGGGAAGAGTGATCACACTTTGCTTTAATTAAAGTGCTTGAAGCAAAAAGATAAGCTAAACAGTTCTTTAGCAATAACATAAATAAAAGCACTAGTAGATTTAAAACATGAACGCTGAAGAAATCATGTTTTAAAATGAAAGCAACCCTTAGTTCAGGTGCAGCAAGGGAGCAGACTGCATCTTCTCCTTGTTCCAAGTTCTGGACACAGTGACTGTATCAGCTTCCCTTACAAAGCAGAGGTCCCATCATTTTTTGAGAGGCCTGTTCCTGTCTGGATATAATACACCAACATCTGAAACGCTTTATGCACCACTGGCCAGGTAGAAAGTTCAAATTCACATGCATGAAAAAACTGCTGATCCATTTGCATGATAAGCCACAATCAAGCTGGTTTTGTGTAGTTAGTAGATAGGAATATATTCTTCCATAGTGATTGCATATAGACTTTTTTTCCTTCCTAATCATCTTTCCCATTTTACTACCTCGGTTTGTATTTTGTGTCTCTGTAACCTCATCTATCAATCTGAAAGTGCTGTATCTACTGCACACCTACATTTATTTTCTGTTGAGACATCCAAATTCTAAAAATCTAAACCAAATGTTAGCAGGTAATCTGCTCATCTGGAAGGCAATGATTTTTTTAGCATCAAGGTGATGACTATACAGAGAAAAGACATATATATTGATGTGTTTATGCCTTGCAATAATAATATTTGTCCATATGAGAAAGTGTGAAGTTTTTTTGTCCTGCCACACCATATGGCTTATTACTATTTACAATCCAAACAGTAACAGCTGCTGCTGTGTAAGAGAATCCATTCTTCTGAGCTGGAGATGTGCTGAGTAGGGAATGACAAAGTGTGCATCTGCAGATGTATTCCAAATATCATCATTTACCACTCAACAACCTATCTTTCTCTTCTTGGAAACCATTGGAGCTTTTTCCTTATATGCATAGCTGATAGGGAGAGCTTTGACAGCTTTGTTTAGGAGTTTGGGAACAGATAGGGAAGCTGTGTTCGATAATGACTGTCCAAATGAGAGAAAGGAAGGACATTCTAGTTGGGTGCCCAGCAAAATGATGAAAAGATGAATCATGCTCTTAACACCTTTCAAAGAAAAACTGATTAACTCTCTAAATAGTTGACTCTCCTAATCAATAAATTAGAAATTTCTAGTTGGAAGAATAAACCAGGTAGTCTCTAGAACTTTAAAATCTGTGTCACTTCATGCCCTTTATTGATGGCATGCTTAAAGCTTGGAATTTCGTATTACAAAGGTGTATTTTGCATTCCTCAGATAGTATCAGTCATTTTGAATTCCTATTAATTACCTGTTTGAACATCTTTTTCTTTCCTGCATTCTTCTGCTAGCCACTTCAGTTATTCCTGAATTTTTGTTTCAGGCATTGTAAGAAAAGACTTTCCATTGTCAGTCCCTCCTGTCAACAGCAAGAGGACACTTTCCAGATATTACACAAGTGATGTACATGCCTGGCCTTTACCTATACTGCTGTCATTGTAAATGGCATTTAAACCATGTTTATGCCTGTCAGCAGGTTCTCCCATATTTGCACCAAGCTGTTCATGTACCTGCTCTTTCCCAATAGGTTAGACAACTGGCACATTATATTTATTATGACTTACCTCACAAAAGCATATTCCAGGGAGAATTAAATGTTCAGCAAGGTATTCCCTGGACATATTCTTCCTGTCACACAATAATCTAGCAATGCTCATTAGCAAAGAAGAATTGCAGGTTCCTTGCAGTGGTTGCTTTATCTGCCATGAAGGTTTGCTGGTAAATAAAACCCACTGGATTTTGTCCGACTTCAGAGTGTGCTATATGAATAGAAGTGAGCACACCTAGCAACATTTTCTGTTACACTGAGCCCTTCTGATTGAAAAGCCTTAAGATTAAACCAGATTAGTTTCCTCACAGCATATAATGATATATAAAAGATTTGCATTTCAGGTTTCTTAGTGTATCTGCAGTAGTCCTGTGCCACTGGGATTTTTTCATGTCAGGGCTACAGCTACCATAGAAACAAAAGAACTAAAATGAACTTTCTGAGTTTTACTGGTGGTTAGGCTGGCCGCCCCAAACCTCACTTCTTCAGCAATCGTTTAATTTAGATGCCCTTGTGGTCATCTTACAGATATGTTTTTAACTTATATAGTTTTCTTCCCTGTGCTTGGTGTGAGTGAGTCTCCAGCTCAGACTCCACTTAGCAAGGCTGACAGCCTCTGCTCCTCTCCTCATGTTGAATAGATGTTCTGCTGCCATGATTACACTGCCTGCTTACACTTTCTGTCATGGCTGTGCAATGACCAGAAGGGTTTTGAAGTAGAGACCCCAAGGAATGAATACAACCTTGTGACCACTGATAATGACCTGTAGGCCACATCCCATGTGCCATTTCAGCATATAAATAAAGTAGAAGTCAAGGTAGCTACAGATCAAATCCCTTTATTGGCCAAGCAATGCTGCTTATAGTTAAGGCAAAATCTTGATAAATCTAAGCACTGTAGTATGGCACCATGTAGTTGTGACTCTATAATTCATATGCTGAGTCAGCTCATTCCCATACGAAGAAAGAAGTTACTTGAGAACATGCTCCTTGGTGTGAATTTCATCTTGCTTGTCACATATAAAATGAAATTACCAGAAATATTTGTATCAAAAGTCATGAGTGCAAGCTTAATCTATATCAGTTACAGCAAAGAAGTTCTAACATATTCCTACCAGAAAAAAATATGTGATAGGTGCCATTTTCTCCCCCATTTCTGCTTCACTAGAAGAGAGAAATTACTTCACCTTCCTTCAGTGCAGCTGTGCCCAGATTAAACTTGGAACTGCATGGAAAGAAATCAATATAAAACAACTGACAACAAAAATGGCAGATGGGAAGAATTTCTTGGTATAAACTACAGCTATGTTTTGTCATGGCCTTTGCATGCCAAAGCTGTTCTGTGAGCAGTAACAATGGGTTGCATAAACAAATTTAAGGGATTGATGGAATTTGATTTCATGCTTTGTTCTGGCTAGCTGTCTGCTGTGTTAAGTAGTGAATCCATTTCAATACTCACTATGCAAAATTCTAGAAACAGCTGTGAGTACTTCTAGAGTGCTGCCTAGGGATAGCCGAGTTTCTTGGCAACTATGTTAGAGCACACTGTCTAGAAATCACCTGGAGAATAAAATTGTTTTGCTGACCTCTGACATGATTTGATTCCTTCAATACCAGATATTAAAGGCTGTGCTCTTCCTGCAGTCCTGCTCTTAGTTAATACAACACTGAAACGAGAATTTGCTGTTGAAAGCTGTCTCTTCTTCCTAGCAGGGAGCCCATGAGTGGAGATGAAATTACACTCATTCCTTTCTGCTGCCCCTTGGCTTCAGAAAAACTGAAGAAATAAATTGCAGAGGGTCTGTGCTTTACTACTAGCTTTATAAGCAGGTGAAATTTGCCTCTCCTGCACAGTCAGCCTTGAATACTAAAATTGCTTAGCTTTGGGACTTCATAGGTGTTGTCTGCATTTTGGCTTCTGACCAGCAAGCTAGAATCTCGGAGAGTAATCTCGCAAATCCCATACACTTGCTTAGCATAGCAAGTTAGAGCAAGAAGCTGTATTTGGATGGCATCCCAGTGAGACACCATGGAAAGTATGGAACTGGTTAATGTCAGAAACGTGTACCTTGATGTGAATCCTAATGCTGCTGAAGCACATCTCTCAGAAACCTCCTCCTGGAAGTTAGACTCATTGATTTGCCCAGAGACCTCTGCTAGGACCCAAGTGAGAGATATAAATGCACTTACACAATAACCCAGTAGCATCAGGCAAGCACCTCCAACAGTGATTGTATGGTTTTTCCTGCCATGCCAGTAAACCTTGAGCAAAGGATGAGGTAAAAGGGCATTTGGAGAGGTCTCTCTGCATCCTACTCTAAAGCAAAGAAAGTCCTGCTCCTTCCATCTCATGTGTGTAAGGGATCTTCTTTCCTGTGCTTCCACAGGCTGATGATATGAGGTCTCATTTTGTTGGGAAATACAAGGCAGGAATAGTAAGACAGTGTGACAGCAGAATCTTACAAGAGAAGAATTAAAGTGCAAATGCTGTCTCTTCCTCCTTTTCCGTGCAGAAATGCCCCATCTTAACTCTGCCAAAGAGCAGGGATGCCAGCAGCAACAAAAGCTCAGCAGGGCTGAGACTCTGGGATCCTCAGGGAGCCTCGGGCCCCACCGTACCATAGGGGAAGCATTTTGGGCCATTTGCCTCAGTGTGGCTGTCACTCCATATCTCAGTAGCACAAAAGAGTCAATCAGTGGTCCAAGTGAGGGTCTGACAGGCTGAGAGCTGTGCCCGGGCAGATGGGTGTTGGGAAGACTTCAAGTATCTGCATGATCTGCTTTAATGCAGGCCATTTTACATTTAAAATGCACTTGAATGATCATCCTAGATTAATTCCTGCAGCATGAATTGCACTTTATAGTGTCATTGATCTCATTATTTCTTCAATTTAATTCCTTTTACTGTGAATTTTATCTGGAAAAAAAAAAAACAAACTACTGTTCCCCTCTTTGTGCTGTCTTTGGATAAACTTACTTTCTCCAATACCTGTACAAAACCAGTGGTGCAGATCCTCTGTTAAAAACCTGCAGCTATTACAAGATTTTTGAATTTACATCTTCATCCATCTTTTGCCTCTTGATTTAATAGTCTTCAAGTCATTACTTCAAAAAGGGATGTTGCCTATTTTTTATTTCTCAGGTTCAGTAGCTAGTGATAAATGAATCTCAAGAGAGAAAAAAGCTGAAGATGATGAATAGAAGAAAAATGTTCATTATTAGCTCAGGCAGAAAATGAATCCCTTTTCAGAAATTCAGGAAGTTGATAATAGTGGATTTTTTTTTTTATAGATGATTACCCTCATGACAAATCTATCACTTTGCTTTCTCAAACAAATATGATATGTTTTGTCTTTTTTTTCTTCTTGACAAGGGAATTCACGACATAATGTCACCCTGTTGGAAAATGTGTATGTTTCTGGTGATTACTGGAAATGATGATGTTCTTAATTTCCATATTATGCAGGGTGGTTGTGATTAAAAAGTTAGACATTGACATGCAAGAAAGTGCTGGGATAAGTCAGTTAATTTCTCCTGGTTGTTGCAGACATTTCTCTGTGAGGAGACAGACTACCACTCGTGTGTGCTTTTTTTAACTGTTTAACAGCAATCCCTGTACAAAGCAGAGCTGTGATCTCTCAGAGATGCTGAATTTTTTTGCCATCTTCAGTGGATGTACCCCATCCCTCATGTAAATTTGTTCAGGAACTCTGGGGCACTTTTTTACTGTTGCCACACAAAGCGGAAAAAAGAAAAGAAAGAACTGTCTTCTTGCCCATTTCCAGGTCTATATGTATTATTTTCAGAGACACAGAGGTGAAATTCCTTCTAAGCACCTCCCCACACAGTGGTGTGCTGCAGTGGAAACTCAGGCAGAGAACAGGGTGCCAAGCTGTCCTTATCTGTGAATCAAAACAGGATCCCTGCCTTCTTTGACATACCCTGCCTTTGGACTTCATTTAGTATTTCTCTCCAAATTGCTCTGTTAAAAAGTCAAAGCCAAGGGTGACAGAACCACTCTGTCACCACGTGTGTTGATCACTCCTTGCACTTAAAGAGTGAAGTCACAGTTTGTGTTAAATCTTGCCCAACCCTTTATAACTCCTCAGCCACATTTAACATGTCACATCTGGCCACCCTTAGGCGTGGTCAGCATCTTTATTCAAAAAGTGTGATGGAATGCTTACCTAAAAGGTTTGCCAAACTAAAAAAAATGAAGCAAAGCCAAGATTTAAGGCTCCCTTGGGAAATGGAAAGAGAGGCTGGCAGCAAGGTTGCTTCTGAAAACTGCTGGGAGAGGAGTATTCAGTAAAGGAGAAGGAATCAGAAGAAGGGATGATCTTCTTACCAATATGTCAGAACAAGGCAAGGTTTGTCTTAATGGGTTGGTGCAGCACAGACAAATCCTGAGAGCTTTCTGAACTTAGAAAAGGGCTTTTTCCTAATTTTTTTTCATTAAAGGATTACTTCTCTACTCATGGTAGAGAAGTAATCCTTTAATGCAGTGAGAATTTGTAGTATTGCAACACATTTTTCATTCTCCAAGTAGGGGGAAGAGCCTAACTCCTGAGAAGAATTATAAATTCACAAACTAAAAGTAATTAATTAAAAAATTAATCACATCATTTCCTTGTGTTTTCTGCCCCTTTCCTTTCCGTTTTGTACCTTGTTTTGCCAGTTTTTTTCATTTTAAATTGCTAATCCTTAAAAAATTATTACAATGGGTGTTGTTCTTGGTAAATTGAAATATTTTATAAACATAGGATGTGTTTATTGAAAAAATTGCTTTTGACTCAACTTTACTCTTGAATATAGTCCCTTTAAATTCATGCAGAATGCAGATAATGACCCCTTGGTAGTCTCTTCCCCTTGAGGAGTCTGGGTCCTGTGGGCTCAGAACACAAGATAAAAATGGTTATATGGTTATACAGACTAGACCACAGTATGATCTAGCTTGAGCAATGGCACTGATTTTTACAGCATGTAGCCCAAAATGTTCCAAAATCTCCTGTCCAGGGGGAAAGGAAGAGCAAAGAAACATTGTGTTAAGTGCCTAGATTAAATTCCAGTAAGCCACTGTTTTATAATTGATTGATAAAGGAATAATATACTATAAAATGATGTGAAAAAGATGAATACTGTTCGACAAGATTACTATGCTAATTAAAAGCAGGTTTTGCTCTGAACTAGTTATAAAATCCACCTCCTGCAAATGACTGAATAGGCTCAAGTTGCTTCTTCCTAGAATTTCTTTGCCGTTGGTTATCTTTTAGCAGGAAAGTTCATTATGTGCGGTGTAGTAGTATAATGAAAAGCAAGAGAAGGGATTGTCATCAGCTCAAGAGGATTTTGTTGTTTTTAATCTTGACGGGCTTTCTGGCAGTTTAATTTACCTTTCGAACACGCAGAAAATGTATTTAGATCTTGGATGCAATGTAAAAAATTTCAAGCAGGTCTTTTTAGCATGAGCAAGCACCAGTCAAGAGAAGGGAAGTCCTGCACATATGCTCTGGAAGCTGATGTGTGATGATCCCTGCCTCTGCTCCAGGGTGCGCACTGGATCACTTTGGCTTATTGAAAAGGCTCTTTCAGGTACAAATGACAAAAATGCCATTCTGATACGATTCCTATGAAACTGTGAAGCACAAGGAGCTGTCAGGATGGAGTTCGTGGAAACACAAGACAGCTGAGAACACAGGACAGAGAATGTCAAAGACCCTCCATCCAGTCCTTTGCTAGGAAGGTAGCAGGATGCAGTTGGTACTGCATAAACAGGACAGATGTGTGGCAACTCTCTCAAAAGGTTTCTTTTTCTCCTGCAAGACCCTCATTTGCAAAGTCACCTTGCTTTCACACAGCTTTTGTCTGATCTCACCTCTCTCATCTAGCATCAGAGGCCTTTTGGTCCTGCCAAAGGCTGCCTAAAACTGGTGCTGCCTGAAAGAAGCCCTTCTTTATCTTTCTAAAGCATCTGTTCACCATCTAATTTCAAAGCATAGCTGGAAATCTTTTTTGTTTGTTTGCTTTTTTTCCCCATGCCAGTGCTTTTAAATTTCTTAATCACTTTGTTGTTGTTGTTTAATTTGTAAATTTTTAGATGTGGTCCCTTTTTTTCTTTTGAGAGCAAAAAGACTGCCTCAGGTGCTGCCTTATGCATAGCAACATATATCAGAACCTTATTAGTTAATAATACTTTTAAAAACCCGCACACAACATAGTCATTCTGTTTAAATCAGTGTATGATTTGGACCTGCTTTGTTTCACCTAACAAAAAAGCATAAGAAAGAAAACAGTTCTTTGAGAAGATGAAATAGTTAGCCCTGCTGGATTTTCACACACATCAGTTGTGATCAATTTTTTTAAGATTTTTTTTTTTTCCCTAATGCTATAACTCCCCTGTCTGACACGGAGATGCTTGTCAAGACTCTGTAATTCATGGCATACAGAGAATGTATCTGTTCCTTAGGGCCTGGAAGAATAACTTCGGTTTTCGTTTCCCCGTCCCTTACCTCCCCCTCCACCTCACCTTTTTCTTCATCCATATTTATACCAACAGTGACAAAATAAGGAGAGTTACCTCCTACCATTTACTTCAAGGCTTAAGAAATTGGGGTACATAACCAGTTGGGTTACGCTTTTCAGTTTATGGGGATTTTTTTATTCTCTCAGTTTATAGACTGAAGTCAGGAAATGCCTTCCTCTTACAACCAAGGCTCTTAGAGAACAAAGAGGAAGGGCAACAAAGCTGGTGAAGGGGCTGGAGCTCAAATCTTAGGAGGAGCAGCTGAGGGAGCTGGGGTTGCATAGCCTGGACAAAAGGAAGTTTGGGGAGGATTTTATCACTCTCTACAACTACCTGAAGGGAAGGTGTAGCCAGTTGGGGATTTGTCTCTTCTCCCAGGTGACAAGTGACAGGACAAGAGGGAATGGCCCCAGGTTCCACTAGGGGAGGTTTAGATTGGGTATTAGGAAAAAATATTCGTGGAAAGGGTTGTAGCATTGGAACAGACTGCCCAGGGAAGTGGTTGAGGTGCCATCCCTGGAAGTGTTCAAAGAATATGTGGACATGGTTTAATGATGGACAAGGTTCTAGGATGGTGGTTGGACTCAATGATCTTAAAGTTCTTTCCATCCTTAAAGATGGAATGTATTATTCTATAACTCTCAGAACTTTTTCTTTCCCTTCCTTCTCCCCCCACCTCTTCCTCTTAAAACCACTAGTCCAGACATTCTCATCTCAGCCAAACACATCTTTTAAATGGCATGCATACATACCTGATCTTACAAAATTCATTTTTCAAGTAGAAGGATTTCCAAGTAAAATTCACAGTCCTTAGTGTAGGTGGGAAAAGCCTTGAGAAAAGATATCCAAACACACCATGCTGAGCTTGTCAGACACTGCTTCCCCTAAGCACCTTCTGAGCTGTGTTATTTGAGCCTGCTTTCACCAGTGCAGCTTTCCTAAACATTTTGCCATATGGTTGGCCTGCAAGTTGCACCACTAAGTACGTTCGAAATCTGTGACTTAGACAAGACAAACAATATTTTCACCAGAAGACGGAAAGTTTCATCTTATTCCTCCTTAAATAATATTTTTGTACAAAATACTTTTCTTCTCCTACCAAGTATTTGGGGATAAAATCTCCTTCTAAAAAATAATAATAATTATGAAAATAGCATTTAGGTTTTCATAGTTCTCCAAAGTGATTGAACTATGGAAAATTCATCCTCCAAGAACAAGGAGTACAGATGATGTGAGTGTAGCAGTAAAAGTAATTGAAGTTCTAAAGGTATAAAGAGCAAGAAACTCCACTAGAAGTATTCGTGCAATGTGATGATTGCTGTTCTTCGCTCTGTAACAGATACCAGTGGCTGAACATCAGGGTTTGGATGTATACACTCAGTTACTGTAAAACTCGTCATACTGAATCCAACTGTCCTAAGAATTCAGTTGAAAGGTTTGGAAAAAATATGTGAATTGCTGAGTTACATTTGTAGTAAATGAGAATTCTGTACCTATTGTCGGTCCAGTAGTTTAGAGGGGAGGAAATCTCATCTAAAGGCAGGTACAACAAGTATGATTTGCCTGAGTTTCTCCTTTGAACTTGGAGAAAAATGGTCTCCACCTTGCTGAGCAAGAGCCAGGTGCCTTCTTGCTTATACACATGCATGTCTGGTCCTGTAGAGTGGGCAGAAACTGAGCTGATGCACTGAGCAAGTGTAATTTAAATAACAGGTTTAGTTACACGCCTTGAACTGGAGTGTCAAGTTTGTGACAAACGTGTAGTAATTTCCACTGTACCATATAGAGTCAGCAAATGTTGATCAACAGGTACTGCTTATTTTGTCTTTTTGAAATTTTGATTTTAAATAATTGAGATCAAACCAGTTCTAAGAACAAGATATGCCTGCTCTGGATTCTTAGTTTATTCATTTTACCAATGTATTGTTTTTCACGGTACATATCCTTAGTAGCAACAGAAGTTGCCAAGTAAATGCTCTGAAAAGATAATATGGTTTTTAAAGGCCATATTGTTGAGTGGTGGAAAAAAAAGAGAAGTTTGTAGCTTTTGTACAGACTTAAAACTTTTGTATGGTGACAGTTGATTTCCTGGACATCGGTGGTTGTCAATAATCGCGTCCTATTCAGGGGATAAGTTATCAAACAATTCTAAAGGCTAAAAGCTATACATTTTCATTAATCAGTTAGATCTGTATTTCCATAGCATTTGATAAATCTGTCCTTAAATCTACCTTTTTGTTTACATTATGAAGCAAGCCTCTTATATTAAAATTATTTTGCCTGCGGTTACCAGAGAATAATGTTGCTAATGTAAAAAAAAAAAAAAAAAAGAAATAAAATGGTGTACCAGCAATTTATTTTTAGAAGTAATTTTCTAAACATTTCATTTGTTTTATGTCCATTACCTACACTAAAAATGAATGGTGAATTGGGAATTATATTTTAGAAACAAACCTTTTTTCCTCATTAAAATATACTTTATGCGTTTTTAGGCGCTCTGGAGAATTAAAGCAAATAGCCGATCCTCTGGAGGACTTTAATTTGCTTAAAAGTGAGGATTTTTCATTTTCTTTCTTTTACAGAACATGGTAGTTTAAAAGAAGTTATTCAAGCAAAATGGGTTGTTGAATTACTTTTCCTTTGTTTTTCCCAGTATTTTTTGCTTTTCCAAAAGACTTTCCAAGAATCCCACTTCCATGTATTTAAATATTTATTTGGTACTGTTAAATCAGTGTTAGAAATAAATAAATTTTAAACTCCAGAAGATATTTTGAAATTCAAAACCTTTCAATTTTATTTTGTCCTTTCTAACTCAAGCACACTTCTGTTCCCTTGATTTTTCTTCCCTCTTCACCTCCCCTAAATCTCTGGATCATTTCAAAGTAATGCATTCATGACTGCAGGATTTTTTGCCTTGTTTCTACTCCAATATGTGCATTCAAGAAATAGGTTGTGTCTAATCTGTTCAGTTTTGATGCCTGTGATGTCAAAACCCAAGGGTCATAACAATGCATGCCACCTTGGCGTCTTCAAGATGAGAAGCCCGTTTTGTATTGTATTGTATTTGCCCCTATGTTTTCCATAAAGTTCAATTAATAGAAAAGGGCTTGTCCCTCGTGCTTTTAAATTAATCAGTTTTCAAAAAAAATTCACTGAGGAAAAAAATTTACTTTGTTTTAATTCTCTGCTCTTTTCCTTTAGCAAATTTTAGACAACCTTGCCAATTTCAGTCATACTTGAAAAATAATACTTGAAAAATACTTGAAAAATTTTGGTTTTAGTTTTCCAGCCATGTTTGTGAAGACCTATGAAATAACTGAATAGAAAACATATGTTCCATTTACACATGAGCAGATTTTTGCTTTTCTACTTGCAGTATGAGGATAAGCAATTCCATTAATCAGATATTGAATATAGGACCTGATGGCAAGACAGACAGTGAGAGCTTGATGAGCCCTACTGATTGTGAGCCATTGCAGTTAATCACAGTGAAAGGGCTGTGGCTCTACACATTCTGCAAGCCTTCTGCCTGGTTCCCTTATTTTTATACCTTTCCATTTGAAAATTCCTATCTTCAGATAGTGTCTTAGCAGCCATAACTGACAAGATTGTGCACTGTCTTTTGGTGTGTTGGTTCCAGCCATCCGCTACGCCACCCCCCAGAAGGGACCCTCCCAAGAAGACTTCTGTCACTTCTGCCCCAGAGTATCCAGTGTGAACGTGAGGCTTGAGTTTTTCCCCACACATAAAATGTCATGAACTTGTCCCAAGATTTGACTTGACAATTGCTACTCCATAGTGTGATATGACTTTGTGACTCCATGCTCCTCTTGGGATTACTTCAGAAAGAGAAGTTGCAGTACGTGCCACTGTACCACAGGGAGAGGAGAATTATGAATGGTCCCTCCAGGCTTTCTGCTTCTCTCAAAGCATTCATCAAAAAGCAACCATGGAACCAGAAGACTTAGGGGATGATGCTTTGGAGGTGTTCATGACTTTCTGTTGCAAAGTGGAAGAAAGATCTTCAAGAGTCACAGCAGGACTATTCATGCTGGTTTTGCACTCTGATATTATTGTCTCCTCAAGGGATGGTAACAGCAATAACTCTGTTATGTACCAGTGGCCTTTTTCTGTCACTTAAATAAATCTTTTAGGTGCTATTGTTCACTCAGAAGAAATCCAAAGAAAGTCTGGCTGATAAAGAAAGACCCAGTTGTCCGGTGTTATAAATACTGGCTTATGACTTTGCCCTTAGTGACCTGAGAGGAATCATAGGTTGAATTTTTATTATCAGTACTTCCCCAATAAAGCTATTTTTCCTCAAACCTCACATATTAAATTGATTATGCACCATGTCATTTTAAAAGTATGCAGTTGCTGTTGATTTATATGGTCAGACTGGCTGCCAACTCAGCAATTTCCATCCTAAAATAACAGATCCAAAAAAACCCCAAGTCCCACAGTTGGCTGTTTTATGTTGTAATGAGTCAGCTGCAGATCTGTGCAACCACTAATTTCAGCCCGTTTGTCCAAAGGGACAAGCAAAAACATGCAATTTTCTAGCAATTATAATCAGTGATGAACTCTACATGGAAATGGTCAGCAGAAATATCAAGAAAATCATTTAGACCAGGAAACATTTTCTGCTGTTTTCTACGTGCGCTCTCTCTATATCTGTATATATGTTTCCAGTAAACAATTAGATGACAATTACAGACCTAGCTGGCCAGTTTTAGGAAAAGAAAAAGAACATAAAAAGCTGAAACAACACAGCCTAAAAGAAAACCCAAATCAATGAAGTTGCTGAAGGTTTTTGCAACTAAGTGTGTAGTTAAGGGAATGGGTGCTGGCAAAGCAGTGCAAGTTTTAGTAGTGTCTCTTAACACCGTAACAAAATTAATTAAAAACTTTCTATACATGGTTGTTTCAGATGAAAACCAGTGAGGCCTTTGTGTCATGTATGATTCTCTGCCACTGAACAGCACACAGACTAACAGAGAGTAGTAGTAAGCGTGGCAAATGTACAGTATTTCTAAAAGCAAGAAGAGATAGAGAAGCAGCCCAAAAAGCTGAATAAGGCTGCTACACTCTTCATGTGTAGAATATGCATCTTGGTATTAATTAGGAAGAAGTAAGAGAAGAAATTAGTCTTTGCATACTTCTAGTAGTTCAAGATACAGAGCTTGCTGATCTCTTCCAGATATTGTTGTAGAGCTACCATGTGTTGACCACTTAAAACCCACTCCACTGTAGTGCTACAGTGACTGGAACATGAAAAGCTGTAAATTCAGAGAAAGAAATGGCATCCTCAGAGTTTTCTAGTGGCAGCAGGAAACGAAAGAAAAATCCGACCTGTAGTGTAATACAGCATCTATACTAGTGGGAGAATAGAACCCATTTCCATTATCTTCCCTTTTGGCACAATGAAGGGCAGCAGGCACTGGGGTATCCTTTTTTGTTGTGAAAGAGCCAACGACCATCTGACAATCACTGCGGACAGCAGCTTTCATCATTCCAATTACTTATGACCATAGTCATGTGTGACTGTGTCATTTTAAGGTGATCTATAGAGCTTTATACTTAACTTGTGTATTGTTTCTGTTAATGATGCATAGTTAAGCCTAGAGCAGTAACGTAATGAGATGAATCAAATAGAGTTCATTTGTAGGGCCTGTGAAAAAAACAACTTTAACAGACCTTGCATTTCATGAGAATATGGTATTGATTAAATTAGATCCACAATGGCATAAACAATAACACTGAGTTTTCAAAGTGTGCTGATTGAACTACTACTTCAGATTTAGGCTCTGGGGTTAGAAATGGGGTGGATGCATATCCATAAATAGTCTTTGCTTGGCATCCGTACTAATTAGTGTAATTATATGCCAATGTCATTTCCTTAATTTATGAGTTGGCAGCATGGCTAAAAGTAGGGGTTTTTTCTTGCTTTTTCTGTTTAGAATTTGGTTATTAGGATGAGGTCGTTAGTTTACAATTAAGTCACTTTATTTCCTCTAGCTTTAATATTAATGGAACACTTCATCACTGGAGCCCATATCTTGCCTTTCTGGTAAATAGAGGGAGGAACTCCTATGGGGTTTAGCTTCCCACTCCATCATTAAAGCTGCAGGAGGAATTTCTTATATGTGTTATATGAGACAATGAGGCAATTTCTTATTAAGTCATTTTTGCACACACATTCCCATCTTCATGCCTCCAGTGGGCTCTTCAGATCTTACCCCTAACCCTCTGCTGTCACAACCCATCAGTTCAGATGTGGAAGAAGGTTTTGCTTTGCAGAGAGGGTGAGAGTGAAACTGGCTGTAGTGACAGAGTTTGCCAACCCAAACCAGCCCTAAACTTTCAGTTCTAGGATGTTTGTCTGGCAGCAGTTGATATCAGTCCCTCTGATGAAAGCTTTTTCTCCTCTTTCCACATGAAGGGGGATAAGGAAGGAGACCTGTTCTTTGGATCACCCTAGACTATTAGTGTGCAACATAAATGACCCCTGTTGTTATCACCATGTGATGCTTAAAAATAAACAGGCCAAGAGATCATAAAAAGCTAGGAAAGATTCCTTTTCTTTCTCTCCCACCATGCCGTTCCCTCTAGTGGTGGATCAGAGGAGAAGCTGCTGCCTTCCCGCCGAAGCTGCTGCAGAGCACAGCAAGCTCCTTGCCATGGAGCTGGGCAGCAAATGTTTGAGTTGCCTTTCAGGACACAAGTTTAGAAGTGATTCTTCCTGTCGTTTTAAATACTGTATTTCCCAGACAAGTATTCATATCTTTTAATATGTTTTCTTTTTCTCCTCCTGAAATTAAACAACCTACAGGTCCATACTACTGTGGTAAAGCACACACTTGACTTTTGCAGAGTTCTCTTTGCCAGCAGTATCCAGTCAGAATGAGGTGTACTACTATAAAAGAAAACTGTATTTTAATCCCATTTCACTAGTTGTGTCTTTAATTTTTCTAATTAATTCTAGATATGTTTTAAAAGAATCCCAAATCTAATGCCCTCAAGAGTGTGTGCAATGGCTTTTTGCCAGTATAGCTGTGTTTTGTGTACAGTTTATATGTCCCTGCATATAAAATCTGTGTCTGAACCTTCTGAACCAGCTATCTTGAGTTCATTAAAAAAGCTCCTCTGTGCAGTTCCTGATAGAAACCGTGGGCAGCTACAGTGGTGACCATGTGAGGATGTGTCAGAGCAGGACCCTTGCCAAGGCTGGCCTATTTCCAACCTCTCTGTTTGCCCCTCAGCCTCTGGAGGAGAGTGCACACTGGAGAGCTGTGCCCCTTGACAGCAGGATTAGCTGTTTTTGCAATTTGCTGGGGTGGGTGGGAGTGTAGAAAGGCTGAAGCTGAGCAGCTGGCAGGACTCTGAAAATACTTAAAGGGAGAGCTAGGGATATTGCCTGAGAGTGGAAGTCCTGTGCTGGCATTCCTTCATCCATCCTACATTCCAGCCTTCTGCATTCATCTCAGATGTCTTCCAGAAACCTTCCCAGGAGAAACAGCTGCCTCATGCTTAAAAGAGGAAATATTCAAAAGCTCCTGAGGTATTAAATCTTGGAGGATTGATGCAATTTCTCCTTTTTGACAACACCATTTTAACTCATCTCTTGCTGCAGTCAGGGACTGAAAGACTACCATAAAATTTTAGGTTTATTTGAATAAATATGGTACCTTCTGCAGGTTCTCAATGGTCTTAAAAGTGGACAGCTCTTTGATATTAAATCATATAGCTTAACAAGATTTGAAAAGCCATATTGAGAAAAGGATTGCAGTGATGTGACATTGGCATGTGTGTTCAATTTTTCAAGGTCTCTAAGTAATCTGAGCTTGTTCATCTAAAAGTGGCAGTTTGGTGGGTTTTTTGACGTATCCACTAGTAGTTAGGAGATTGATAGATAATTTGGCAAATATACATCTTTTTGACCCTTTGAGACCCTAAATATCTTAAAAATAAGAAATATGAGAAAAAAATGTGTGTCTTTCTGTCCTACAATGGCTGAAGTTTTACTCCAATGCCATTGGAAAGTAGAGACAAATATTGATCTGATATAGGACTGACTCTTAGTGATTGCTCACAGAGAGAAGCAGCAGCCTGACAAGAGTCTGGCAGAGAGTCTGAAGCCTGAACATTTTTGCACGTGGATGTGTTCATACTTGTATTGTTGTAAACAGGCAACTTCTGAGTTGGGCTTACAGCAGATTAATGTTAATTGTAAGTAAAATGTTGGGTAGGTACTCTGAGTCATAGACATATGGTCACATTCTCGTAAGAGGATGGGTCAGCTTGTGTGTTAACACTTGCGAAGCTGTAAACCCAGAGTAGCTTCCTAGAGGCAGTGGCTTTAGCATGAAATTTGCCAGCGTGTAAAGGGGAACAGGTACCTGAAGAAGGATGGTTAAGATATGGAACGGAAATTAATTGCTGTGGTATACTCTGTAATTTTGCTAGAGGAGGTAGAGGTGACATTGATATTCTTTAGAAAAATAAACAGCAATTGTTCTTAAAGATAGAAGCCAAGCTTCCATAACTAAATGCATATGAAGTACTTTTCCTCCTATATATTTCTTCCAACTTGCTTGCTTCACTCATATGACAGCATTTTGAGGATGGCTGTGTTTGCTGCAACCCCTAGCATATTATTTAATCAGTTTTCAGTGTTGTGCCTGGGTCACTGCTGTTAAGTGTTTGCTGGAGTACCAGCTGTATGCTTGGCATTGCCTGAGAACGTGAGGATGACAGCTTGGAAAACTGCAAAGGCAGCTTAAAAATCAGTGTGCTTTTAAAGCAGCATGTCAGAAATTGATTTACCACATTAAGGTAAAGCAGAGCTTTTGGGGAAATTTGGGCAGAAGAGATGATATGGGGCAAAAGACAAGAAAACTCCGAAAACCTGGTAGGCAGAAAGTCTGGAAGGAAAGGGGAAGGTGTGGAGGAAAACAAGAAGTTTAGATAAATTGAAGATAAGTTCATATATATATAAATAAGATAAATTAAAAGGACCTAGAATTATATTGAGCTTGAAGGATGCTGGTGTATTTTGATTCTGAAGGAAAACTAATGGTGAAGCCAAAAACTGAAGGGTGGGAGAAGGAAAGAAAAGAGGTGATTAAATTTTCAGGCAAGAAACATGTTTAGTTGGGAGCAGTTTGAATTGTATGATTTTGTGCACACAGAAAGTTAGAAAGGAAGAATGGAGGCTGCAGTAATGAAAATGGGAATATGTGTTAGAGATGAAGTGAAGGATTGCACTCTAAGGATGGAGATGAAAAGATGAATTTTGAAGATGCTGAAGAGATTAGTGTCAAGACTTGGAGATGGTTTGGATGTAGCAAAGGGAAGAAATCAAACACGACCCCTAAATGTGGGCTGAAGTAATCGAAAGAGAAGTGGTATTGTCAACAGAATTAGGAAAGTTTTGTGAGGAGAGGTAAATTTGTTTTGGCCATAATCCGTCAAAAATGACAAAGAATTATAGACTTTCATGGATAGCTTATTCATACTTAAATAATGATTTTTTTTCATGGAATTAGCAGCATAAGCTCCCAGCAACTGAAACAGTTGCCAGCTTATTTAAAACCACCTTACAGAGATTTGTAAAAGGCCTCACATTTCATAGCTGTGTTGAAATGGTTGGTAGTTTGGGGATTTTATAGATTTTTCAGGTACAAGTGGGGTAGGAGGAAAGGGAAATTGAAAGATTGGAAGTTAGTAGGAAAATTAAAGGCAAGATGTTAATACCTTAACTAGATAGGCTGTATGTGCAAAGTGCTTGAGCAAGGACATTAGACCAGATGGCCCCACTATTGTCTCTTCCAACCTTACATCTTCTGTGGTTCTGTGATTAGTTACAAGTTGGTACTGCATTTGTTTGTGCATTCCAGATGGGTTTTGGCTTCCTTGTTTCATTTCTACTTACAGTGACAACCTGTCTATATTCATTCCAAGTGGCCTGACCCTGCTTCTATCTCCTGTGTATTTCCTGCTTATGCTTAAGTAATAGCAGGAGTTATTTATTCATCCAAATATCATGGCCAGTATTGCTCTTGATGCCCTCCTGGATCACAGTTCAGAAAAAAAGCTGTTTCTCAGCTACTGTTGATACAGCTACATAGAGCTGTTTATTCCAAAGATTTTTACAGTAGAACAAAAATTACCAGTTTTAGTCTAAATAGCTGAAAGGCATGGTTCTTTCTTTCAGAATTGACTGCAGGGTTTGTTTTCTGCCAGCTGGCAGGTCTAGAGTATCCATGAGAAATCACCTCCTAATGAACTGTTCTGGACTCCCCAAGTGGAAGAGTCTGACAGCTGTTTGACAAGACATGCATCAATAAAATGGCACCATCCTGACTCAGCTGATAAATGGTGTTGAAACAATGAGTTGCCAATATTATTGTGGCATTTCACACTACTAAAAAATTAGTGAATTACGCATTTCTTCCCCTCTTCCTTTGTTGTTGTCTGCTCCCAAAGTGAGATGGTACTGCTGATGCTAACCTGGCTATTCCGTCTGGGGACATAGCAGCTCCTGCTCCAGAGGAAGGTGTGAGGGCAGCCACATTTTCCTTCCATTCCTTCTGTCGGGCCCCCTGCAGGATAAAGTTCTGCAGGGACACACCTGGGATGCCAGCAAAGGCATGTAATTTTAGAAGCAGAGAAGTTAGTGTGGCAAAAAGATTTCTGTGCCAGTGGGATATTCACAGTCACTGGTCTACTGTGTGACAGTACAGATCAAAATTCTTGAGGAGTGTGGTCCCTTTTATCAACATACACATGGATGTACTACCTCTTTTTCTTGGTCCAAAAAGTCTGTAGTGTGGTTGAGTTTAAAATGTTAAAATGTGTTTATAAACCTAATGCTTCCTCCAGCTGGGAGCTGGAGCAATTCCTTTTACTCAAGGACAGTAGTGGCTGGTCTGCGATAAGAGAAAATTATTCCTGCAAGATGTCTGGAATACAGATTGCATCCTTTATTTCTAAACTATTAGAGGAAGGACATGCACATGAGAGGTGGAAGGAAATAAAAAAGTAAAAGTTTTAGGAAAGTTAGTGCACCTCCTGCTCCTCCCCTAAGCAAATATTTCCTTGCACAACATCAAGGCCACTTAAGACATTTATCAGCACTCCTGGCTAACCAGGGAGGTCCTGGTAAACTGGAGGTCAGCAAATGCAATGCTGTCTGCAAGAAAGGTCAGAAGAAGAATCTGGACAACTACAAGCCTGTCAGTCTGATTGGGTGCCAAGGAAGGTCATGGAGCAGATCATCCTGAGTGCCATCATGTGGCACGTACAGGACAACCAGGGGATTAGGCTCAGCCAGCTTGAATGTGTGAAAAGCTGGTCCTACTTGACCGACTCTGTTTCCTTCCATGGAAAGGTGACTCACTTCATGGATGAGGGAAGAGCTGTGACTCTTGTCTACCTGGATAAATCTATGATTCTGTGATCAGGAGTTTTGCTTTCCTTGGCATTACTGTATGCTATCATCAGTTTACAGTATTCATTATTATTATTGAAGAAAACTGAGCTGGAAATTCCCCATTTTTAAACAAAGCACTGCTTACTAACCAGGTTATTATATTTCATTTAAGGAAATCACAGTGCAATTTCCTGCTAAGCAATCTATTATATTGGGGTGGGGAGGAAGTTTTAACTGCTGCTGCTACTGCTGTTTTGAAGCGCTGGTCTGCTTTTTCTATACGTAAAGTTTGGGGTTGTCTGTTTCATATGTATGTAATGATTAGGGAGAAGGTGCTTCAGAATATTCTGATAAATTTCCTCATGAACCAGACAGTGCTGTTCCACCCCTTCTGGGACATTGTACAGGATTTGTGGCAGTTAGAAGTGCAGAGAGCAAATAAAAGCGGCAGCTGTGGAGAAGCACCAGCAGCAAAGGTCTGCCCTTGCCCCTTCAGCTGCAGGTTGAAAGTTATTCAGACCATGACAGCTGAACATTTATTTCCTTTGTAGCAATTAACTCCCAACATAAGTTTCCTCTAGGACATAATTGGGTCACTTGCAGTGGGTTTTGCTACCTGTCTGCTTTGAAGTCTTGCATGAAATGTAGAAATGGGTTAAGAGCATTAAAATCTTGTGGGGAACTGTTTTGAGGCTTAGACCAGGATTTGCGTGTGCATTTTCACAGAGACCAGGCATAAGGCATTTAGTCCTGCGTACATAGACCACGCACTGGCAGATGGGAGGTCTGTGCATACTGAGAAGATTGACTTCTTTCCACTTGGACACTGACAAGAACAAAGGAACATGCTAGGGTAGCCAGAAAAAAATTGAAACTAGATTACCCTATACTTTCTGCTAAGACATGCAAAGAGCATCTCCATTCGTACATTTTTCCACTCAGGCATTCACCTAAGGAGGCATGAGGCAGCGCAGCTTTCTTGTTAGAAATAAAACAGCCCTCATCTCCTGACTCAAAAACAGTGCTCTGTGGCTTCTGCTTGGCTGAAGCAGTAGTTCCTGTCTTGTATCCTTCCAGTTTTAGTATTGCTTACCTACTGTCAAGCTTTGCTTATCACAGTCATCCAATCCTTTTAAAAAAAAGGCTGATGTTTCTTAAGGAAAATAATCACCTAAAGACATTCTATTTCAAAGCTCAAACCATCAAACTCATTGATTTCGTGCCTGGCTGCATTTTCGCATTGACTTGTCAGATCACTTCCAAACATTGTTTTGGTGGAGTGTCAGACCTTAATACATACTTGCAGTGTCCAGGACCAGAGTTGAATGATCCAGTCACGTCTTTACCACTAACTCTACATGTATGGTGCTGATCTCTACCTTTTGCTGTCACATTGTAGCCTGTGCTCTTCTTTAGTTGCCTCCACTCTTCATGCTTCATGTTCTCTGGTTGTAGTGACTCAGCTTCCAGCATGGTTCTAGGGCACAGGTGTTAATGCCAGAGAATCGCTGGTATCGCCTGCACAATACTGTGCCAGAGATTTTGGCATGGAGCCCATTCAGTCTATGATTTATATTGGATCAGTGCTAGGGGTCCCAGATGCAGTCTGGTGGAGAGGGTTTGTCTTTGTCTGTCCTTGAGTTACAGAGGGACAGCTGTGAAACCACAAATAGTTCAACTTCAGCACCGTGATTGCAGTTGTTGGTAAAGACTGAAGTGGACAAAGATGAAGAGGAAAGCAATGGGAGAGGCAGGACATTTGTCATTCTTCAGGCACAATTTATCAGGAATTACATTTAGAATGGCTGAGCAATAGTGGCTGCTTTGTCCAGCTCTGTCTCTTTCCCGCATGCATGCACACACATACACATCTGTATTTGTACATGCATGCAGAAACACACACACACCCCCTCAGTATTTCAGAGAAATAGAGTTTGTGGTATGTGCTTGGCTTCTTTACCTGTGTGCAATTCCAGGTATAACATACAGTCCTGAGAGCATAGTAATATCACTGTGCCAGCAGAGATCTGTGAGCAGTCGTCAGTCTCTGCTAAACAAACATGCTCTTTGTCCTGATGAGATGCCCTTTCTCATTTACATCATCCCTCTTGCAGTACAGCATCCTTCAGGCTGGGGTCCTAGGAGGGCAAAGGAAGAAGGATGGCTCTAGCAGAGGGGTTGGCTCATCTCAAATTGGCTTCTGAATGTCCAGGTGTTATCTCAGTAGAAATGTAACCAGTCATAGTATCCACGTGTGCTGCTATAGATCCCATTACCCATTATTGTAAGGAGGTGCCTTACAATTTTGTGTATAATTGCTATAAAACCAAGAGATACTTTAAAAAAATAGACACGTGGCTTGCTGACATGATCTGTATCGTGAAGTAAGTGAGCATGAGCACTGATGAGCAAAGTGTAGAACATGGTTTGGAAAGCATGCAAATCAAAAAATAGTACATCAGATTTCAGGTGAGAAAAAGAAGAGGGAACAAAGACGTGAGAGTTTTCCCTCAAGCCAATATTGTTACTGTGCTTGGTGAAAAGGAGGAACAGTTCTGAAATACAGAAGCAGCCCAGACGTGAATGCATAACTCCATGTTCAAAGACTATATTGTTGTTTGGTTTTAATTTTTGTGACCCACCTGCACATCAGTGGTAGATCATTCTTGCATTCATAAAAGTTGTTCTTTCTCTTCCTAGCGGTGCCACAGAGAAGCAGAAGGCTGTGCTTGGGTTCACTGAGCTGGAACAGCATATTGATATAAACAGTCCTGGGACCTGCTGAAAGAGGTGCTGCTTGGCACTAACACCACCTTGAGTTCAGGCAGGATGTGCATCTGTGCCTCATTGATAATGTAATAACCTTCATTACAGTTTTGGCTGAGAGCACCTGTGCACAGCCCGAGATGTCAGCCCAGGGCAACCATTTTGATCGAGGTGATATTAACAGCTCTCATTAAAACTGATGACTATAGCAGTGCCCAATAGCACTGCTGTACTAAAGCGTCTGTCAGCATTTCTATTACAGAGCTCTGTTTTCAGGAGTTAATAACTTAGCCATAAAACTTTTCCTACCTCAGAGTTGGAACTTGAATACAAAATATCAGGCAGGTTTCTTCAAGAAAACACAACTGTTACCAGTCTGACTTTCACTTTTTTTTTCCTCAGTCTGCTTGTGCTTTGTTAATTAGTGCAATTGCATTTATCTGGCAATTGTAAGATGCCAAAAAAAGTCATCTGTCTTCCTAGGCTGAAATGGGAGAGCTGGAAATGCCTGAAAAGTCTTGGAAGTCCTTTGGAGAAGGCATCCTCCATCGGCCCTGGGAGGAACTGAAACAGTCTCTTACCTAACCTTTGACATTAGACATTGTGCTAAAGCATAGGAATGTGATTAACTTATTTTTACTTGAACTTCGGCCTTTTTTTTAAACTGGATTTCAATGTATAGACTCTAGAGTAGTATTACATGTCTAGATAATAATCGTCTCAGCCATAATGAAGGAATAATTATTTCAGATAAATATTCCTGGTTAAATTTCTGTAGGTAGACATGCTTATTCAAAATAAGAGTAACATCTTAATACTAAGTTTTCATACTTCGGAGAATGCATTTAAGTAATTTCCAAAACTTAGACATTCTGATTTTGGAATGTAAATTTTTCTACTAAGCTATTCCTGAATGATTGTTCGTTTTAAATATACTTGCCTCTGGGGACAGGCCCAAAAAGACACTTATATCCATTTAAACATGTAAAGCTAATGCATAAGTACAGACCCTGAAAATGTCATCTTTCCCATGCTTAACTTTACTGGCAAATAACATTAATGTGTTTCAAGGGATTAAATCGCAACATTTAATTGTACAATTCCTTACAGACACAGAATGACCCATTAAATCAGTGGGGACCGCAAGACAGCAAATACATGTCAGCAAAAAAGAATGTGGATAAACAGCAATTATGAAACAGATCTGACAAGTCAAAAATCCAGCTGAGCTCTAGAAGTTTATATTTTGGCACCTGGCTCTTTGCCACCTCCAGTGTTTCATACTTGACACCTTACATGGACAGTGTGTGCTTCTGAGAATATTCTTACACAATTATGTGAATCTTAGCGAGCCAATGTCCCCCTTAGGGAAAGGAGGGAGTGGGAGAAAGAGAGGAGAGAATAAATAATGGGAACATTAATGATGCCTCTTATTAGTCATATGTTATATAATCACATAATAATTTAAATTGAAAGGGGTTTATGGAAACCCAACTGCATACTTACAGCAGGGCTAATTTCAAAGATGGGTCAAGCCCTGTCCACTTTTGACTGTCTTCAGGGGTGCTAATTTTGCTCATTCTCTGGGTCCCCATTTCAGTGCTGAGCAGAAATTTGTCTTTCTGTCTAATCAGAGTTTCTCTTGTTGCAATTTGTGACTGCTGGCTCTCATCCTATTGTCATTCATCTCTGAGTAACGTTTGGCTCTGTCTTCTCTATATTCCTACTTTAGGTAGGTTAAGACTGGTTAGGTTGCCCTTCTGCCTTCTTTCGTCCAGGGTAAACAGACATGGCAGCATTTGGCTTGGGCCCAGCCTCTGCTGCATTTCTCACAACTTTGAGTCTTTCTCTTGTGATCTGTGGCCAAACTGGCCACAGTGGCTTGGATGTGATTTTAGGTTCTAGAGAAAAGAGAAAAAACTTCTCCTTAGATGTGCTAGGCATTATCTTGCTCATGCAAACTGGTAAAAAGCTAATCTCCACCACTGTAAGGGTGCACTGCTGGCCCACATTCCACTTGTTCAACAGGAGCCCACAGTGCTTTTCTGCAAGGTGGTTGGTTGGGCAGGTCAGGCTGTATAGTGCCACCTTTGGTCTCTCAGTATCCTGATGGGTGATATTGTAGGGGATGTTTGGGCTTGTTTGTTTGTTTGTTTGTTTGTTTGTTTGTTTGTTTGTTTAAAACCACATAACAAAACCACTCTGAGGTTTCCATGTAATTTTCTTTAAAAATCATTGGAGATGAGAGGATGGAGAGAAATTAGTTCCATTAGTCTGTGGAATTAAGGCTATCAGTGAAAGAAGGTCACTTTACCAGTGAGTCATATTCATTCTAGAACTGCTTAATACATGTTCATAAAGTTTCATCATCCAGAAAATTTGGTTTGTATACAGCTGGGTAAAACAGGCTAGGCATCCTTTCCATGTATGTTACCTAAAGCACAGCACAAGGGTATGCTAATTTAGCATTCCTCCAAATGCTTCAGCAAGGTAGGGGGATAAACATTAGTATATGTGGTCTACAGACCACTGTAGAGGGGATAGGAAAACTGAAACACAAGGGTTTTGCTTCTACCAGAGGTCCATGCAGTAAGTCATTAAGGAAAAAGTATCCTCCTAAGCAATGTAGCAATCTGTCACCTAAGACATAGATCACGTGTATTTGTAGCAATCTGTCACCTAAACTACAGATTATGTGTGTTTTAAATCTAGTATCTTTAAGCTTTTAGTAAAAATCATTTGAGGGTGGTTTGAGGAATGTGTGAGAGTTCTTCACAATTAAGTTATGAGTTAACAAAGTGGTTCCTATTTTTGTCTTAAAAAAGCAAACACTTAGGAGAGGATGAATAAACTACAAATCAACAGAAAATAAAAAAAAATCTTTTCCGTTTTCACAAATGAAAGTAGGATTTATGTCTTAGTGTTAGAGTGACTACAATTTGCAGGAAAATAACCTCCAAATTGTATTAAAAAGAATGAAACAGCAGTAAAATGGGCAGTAAATCTAAAGTTAAAGGACTGAGACAAAAAAGCTGTGATTTGAGGAATGTGGTTTTCAGAATGCAAAGACAGATCCTTAAATCTTCACTTTCTGGAGAAATCAATCTAAATAATGCCTTTGTGATCAGTCCTTTCCAGAGCAAATAGATGGTGCTTAGTGTATTGGGTGGTTTAGATTAATTGACATGGAGTCTCCTGGCCAAACCAGAGAGATGGGAAAGCAGATCAGTTGCTTGGCGCTCCTCTGTAGCTGAACACAGCCAACAAGCTGTTCAGGATGGCAGCAGATGTTCCTGTCTATGCCTTACTCCAAAGTTTGCCATATGGACTTAGTTCATGGTCCAGTCCTTCCAGCTGCAAATTCCAATGCAGGCAAAAGCCTGTCCGAGTAGAAAAAATGGATGCTGAGGCGTCAAGACCTGGAAGTAGTTGGTGTTT
This sequence comes from Rhabdornis inornatus, assembly GCA_013397075.1. Taxonomy (NCBI): domain Eukaryota; kingdom Metazoa; phylum Chordata; class Aves; order Passeriformes; family Rhabdornithidae; genus Rhabdornis; species Rhabdornis inornatus. The sequence continues at coordinate 533,581 of VWZS01003250.1, read as the reverse complement.
TCAGATAGGTGAATGAGAGGAGAACAGTAATCTGCAGTGTAGAAACAAGGTTATCAGAACTGCTTTTGCTTCCGGACATTGTCCAGGCATGGCTCTCTTTTGTTTTAGTGCATAAACACTGAGGTTTTTGTGGCTGGACCCCATTAAAATTTGTACTTCGCTAAGTCAGTGTTTCTTTTGATCTAGGCCATGAGTGTTTGGGGACAAGGTTCCTCAAGGCCATGATCCAGCCCTATGGAAAACATGCTGGCATGGGTTTGTACAAGCAAATAATAAAGGAAGATTTTTTTATGTATACTTCTTTCATCCAGAGAAATGCTGGTTTTGCTAATAAAGGGCTTCACAAACAGCAAATTAGGGCCAGCTCTGTTGCAGAGGAGATTATCTCAAGAGGGAGATAAACATAATGTGCATCGGGGAGTAGGATACAAGAGCAAGCTCCTCTCTGGAAGCTCTGCATCCCTTCTGAGCCCCTGACAGGCTCCACCATGTGTCAAAGCCATAGGGAGAGCATGTGTGGAGCCTGCTCTGGCCTGCCATGGGGAGCAAGCAAGGCTGTGCTGGCCACAGCAGGGCTCCACCCTGGAGACGTGACTCAGGCTGTGGGACTAGAGCCTGCGCTCCACGGGAATGGCGTTCAAAAATCACAGTCTTAAGTAAAGAGATCATAATTCCTTTTTAACTTGGGGAATTTGCAGAGTTTGGAGTGGGTTTGGGTTTTTTTTTAGAAGAAGAACTGGATGGTACATTGCTTGTAATATTAAAGAAAATAGGTTGGTTTTTTTTAGTTGATCATATAGTCTTGCTATAATAAATATGTTCATTGTTTAATTTTTAAGTATGGAAAGTCAAATGGCTGGTTTTAAAATGCAGGGGTTTTATGTATTAGAGGAAGAGACATGGACCCATCTTCAATTTTAAATTCCTTGTTGTGTAACCTTTTTCAGTGTATACAAGTTCTTAATGATTTGTCTATTTTACTTTAAAAAAATCAGAAAATATCATGCAAAATTTCAGAAATTCTGATCATTTTCCGCAAAACCTTTTTTTCTTGCACATATTGTACCATGAGGCTGACTTTCCCTATAGAGGAGGAAGGCAGAAAGCCCACAAGAGTGTTCCTTTGGAAATATGACAGTATTTCTATTTCCATTACTGCAAGGGTATTTTTAAATATATCATTTTATATATATCATCATTTTTAAATATATAAATAAATATATTTTAAAATATATATATTTTTAAATATTTCACAAATGGGAATTTGGGAGTCCCATTTGGGAGTTTTGGCTTTTATTCAAGCTAGAGAGAAACCTAACTGAACAGTATTCCAGAGCCTTTGGAGGTCCATTCCTGATTTTCAAAAAATATTTAAATCCATTTTGAAAATAAGACTTGGGTNATGGCGTTCAAAAATCACAGTCTTAAGTAAAGAGATCATAATTCCTTTTTAACTTGGGGAATTTGCAGAGTTTGGAGTAGGTTTGGGTTTTTTTTTAGAAGAAGAACTGGATGGTACATTGCTTGTAATATTAAAGAAAATAGGTTGGTTTTTTTTAGTTGATCATATAGTCTTGCTATAATAAATATGTTCATTGTTTAATTTTTAAGTATGGAAAGTCAAATGGCTGGTTTTAAAATGCAGGGGTTTTATGTATTAGAGGAAGAGACATGGACCCATCTTCAATTTTAAATTCCTTGTTGTGTAACCTTTTTCAGTGTATACAAGTTCTTAATGATTTGTCTATTTTACTTTAAAAAAATCAGAAAATATCATGCAAAATTTCAGAAATTCTGATCATTTTCCGCAAAACCTTTTTTTCTTGCACATATTGTACCATGAGGCTGACTTTCCCTATAGAGGAGGAAGGCAGAAAGCCCACAAGAGTGTTCCTTTGGAAATATGACAGTATTTCTATTTCCATTACTGCAAGGGTATTTTTAAATATATCATTTTATATATATCATCATTTTTAAATATATAAATAAATATATTTTAAAATATATATATTTTTAAATATTTCACAAATGGGAATTTGGGAGTCCCATTTGGGAGTTTTGGCTTTTATTCAAGCTAGAGAGAAACCTAACTGAACAGTATTCCAGAGCCTTTGGAGGTCCATTCCTGATTTTCAAAACTGAAAGTATTTAAATCCATTTTGAAAATAAGACTTGGGTTGCAAGACCAATGTTGCCTCTGGAATGTCTTGCCTTTCAACTACACTATACCAGAATCAAAGGAACTGTTTAGAATATGTTTAAAATGTACAATGTGTCTAGCACCTAATGGCAGTGCGTAGCATTTGTTTATTTTTTGAGAGAATGCATTGCAAACCCCATCTTTTTTCTGTAATATTGGTTAGTTATATAAATTTTAATTTTTCCACATGCTTACTGACAGTTTGACAGAATTTTAAGTAAGCCTTGCATGGGAATCAATTCCTCTGTTTTATGCACTGTGCTAAGAGTAATTTGATTATCCCTATGGCTGGTAAAAAAAAAATCTGCATCTGTCCTGAATTGAAAACAGATCTGCATTAAAGAGCATTACCTCAGTATCACTGATACGTTAGAAATGAGTCAGCTGGGAAGTATATCTTCAAATAAAATACAATGAAATTACAAGCAATTAACTTCCTTTAAGTAACAGCGACAAATAAAATACATGTTTTGTTCTTTAAGAATACCTCATGCTGTTGGTTAGAGACTAAGATAGGAATAATGTGCTTAAAGAGTGGACTATGCAGGTAACAAGGCAATACGTGTTGCAGAGCATCAGGGACTGCTTCTGCCTCACCCATGAAAGCAATGGATGTTCAGCCAGTTAAATGGTCATCACTGCTTCCTCCTCCTGACAGATCTAGTCATGCTGATGCCTTGATAACGTCATGTCAGGGTCTAAAATGTGTTTTAGGTGCAAGAGACTACAACTCTGTAGGGCCAAAATATTTTTAATTAATATAATACAACTCTTAGGATTGAGCTTATTTGGGTACAAACCAAAAAATTACTTACATCATGAGCATTTTTAGCTCTCTCAAGGTGCAAGGAGAATGCAGTAGTTAGGACTTCTTGATAACCACCAAAATGTCTGTAAAAATCCTTTAGAAAGATAGGTTTTCCATAGCCCTTTCTCATTTTAAACATTATGTGTGCTTGACCTAACTTTTTTCTATTAAAGGAAGCAACATTTTAGCAAATTAACATGCAATATATCAATATCTCAAAATTTAAAATCTATATAAGGCATACTGTAATCATTATCCAATTAGGATGTATTTAAGGACCAGCTTATGCCAGAGGTGACGGAGTAAAGCATAGAGAATTCTGCTGTAGCAAGTCATTCACTTTGAATCTGCCCTTGACTGTTTCACCTCCCTTTAAAAAAGTCAAAGAGTAAAGTTACACCATTCTGCTATTTTAGTCCATTGTTTTGGCATTTTCACATGAAATGAAGTCTCTTCTTGGCATGTGGGACAACAGTGACAGAAATTATAATTGAATCATCTAGATGTATGTTGAGTTCAAAAAGTGGTTAGCACAAATGGGACAACCACTTTGTTGATTGCTTTTGGATGGTCTGCTTGGGACAGGACAAGACTGTGGGAGGCAATAAGCCTAATTTTTAAGGAAATGAGGCTGTGAATCAAAGATTGACTCTCTGCAGGAGGTGTGAGTTACATCCAGTGACTAAAACCATGTGAAGGATAAGGAGCCAAATAGCTGACAGAAGTGGAAAAAAGGATTTTTATTGATTCATTATAAGAAATAATGAAAGCTAAAAAGATTTTGGAAAGCTGGAACAATAGCCACTGGGAGATTTTCTTCCTTTCTTTTAGAGCTGTTGGAAAAGTGGGAGAAAAATCTGATCTACTCAGCTACCACCTTTTTTTTCCAAAGTCCATTGATCATAAATATTGTGATGGTGTTAAGAAAATTTATGTTACACGAGATTCTCATTACTGAAGTAATGATGCATTGGCCAGGAGGTGATGTGTTCTTTAGATCATCCAAAATCTTGTTTTGTTTTGACAACCTGCCAGCATTATGTCAGTCTTTTATGTATGCCAGACATGACTGCAAGGTACCATGGGACTGTCTTTGCCTTAGAATCAGCCAGATTTTTTTTTTGGGTTTCTTTGGTGGCTTATTTGGCTTCACCTAACTTTGAAATATCAAAACTGTTGATTGATAAAATTAATAGAATACCAGTATCTCAAACCATTTGATCAATGGGCTGTCAAGGGTCAGTTAAGGACGTAGATTGATAGATAGCTCTTTCATCTCTGAAAATCCAGATCTTGTCCTTCAAATAATTTTTCATCGAAGTTAAAGAGCCATTCCTTGTTTTTGACACACTGGCCATGCTGCTGCCAGTCTTGTGGTGGCAGAGGAGCACAGAGAGACAGCGCTGTCCAGGGGTGAGATTCGGATGTGCTCTTTGTGCTCGGATACATCTTTCTGCTCTACTTATGTAAAAGGAAGGAAACTCTTGCTTAAATGTTTTACCAGTGCACAAGCTGGGTTTTTTAAGAAGATGTACTGCACTGTTATCAATTTAAGCTTATGTGTATATTGTTACAGAAGAAACATGACAACATGTGTGAGGAAAAAAAAACCTCTCTGCGTTTACTTTGTTTTCTCTGTACAGTTATCTAGTTTGTGTATGTTTGTAAGATTACCTGGTATTCACAGAATTTGACTTTAAAATGTTAGCAAAATCTCAAAAATTTCACAAGTTACTCCTGAACTTGTATGCTTTGCGGATTATTATCAGGCATTAGTTACCTTTATTCTATAATCAGAGAGCAGGAGAAATAGTCAGCAGAAAAATGACCAAAAGTGGTAGTATTGTTTTAATTAATTTTTTAGATACAAGTTATTAACATAAAATATGTTTTCCTTAATAGACCAAAGGAAGGTGCCATATAGATTAGGGGAGAAACACAGAACAATGCAGGGATGTGGTTGTTGTGCCATCACACTAACTGGATGTTACCAAGTATCTGTTAGATCAAAGAAAATCCTTACCTTCTCCCTGAGAAATCTGCATTTGCCACTTGTTAGATTAGATAATGAAGCTTTTTTTCTTGGAAAGTACATAAACTTCACATAAATTTAGTGGCAGTGATTTGGCTGCACCAGCCCTGCCCAGGGCGCAGTGGTGTTGCAAGCTCTGATAAGTCTGCATGATAAATCCACCAATAATTGGCTCAGAAGGTTACACAATATACTCAAGTGACTCTTATTTCTTCATCTAACAAAAATAGAGCCCAGTCTTGCAGGATATGGCATTTAAGAATGCATTTAATTGTAAAAAGATAAATAGTTGAATTGAGATGACCCACATTTTTATTCTTAAATACATGAATAATTGTCCTGTTGGATTCACACCACAGTACTTTCCAGCATCTTGTCAGAACAAGACATCGGTTTATTATTCAGCAAAACAAAGTAACATAAGCCATGTATGGGTGTCTATACTACACTTGGAACCATTGCAGGACATCCAGCTATAAGACCACAGGTTTTGTTCACTGTTATGGGCCTTTTTTTTCTTATTTGGTTGGTTGGCTGCTTGAAGGAATTTTTGTTTCATGTGTGTTGAACCACCATTAGAGTGACTGAAGAATGATGTTTAATTCGATTTGTAACCATCCCCAGAGATGAGGATCTTACCACATTGCCATTACTAACAGCATGCATTCTTTCAACTTTTCAAAAAGCTGATACTCAATAAAGAGTAGCTTTCTAGTTTTGACTGGCAGATGTAGTAGAGAAGAACAAGAATAATAAACCTGATCATGACTCATTGTTGACTATATCACCAAAACTTTCTTGTATCCTGTGTATCAATGCATATCCATATCTAGTATAGTGCTTTCGTTATCAAAGCATTTTTCAGAAGAAAAAAATAAAATCCTCATTTTCAATGAGAAAAGAATTTATTTTATGCCCAGATATAGTCTGTGTGCTTATTTTTTCATGTGGTAACTTCAGGAATAGGCATTTATTTTATTTATAATTTTTGAAGGATTCCTATCATGAGCATTCTAAAGGGAAAGAGCTGATGTGTATTGATTGATACTCTATTCATTGATACTCTATATGTTTTAATTAGTTAGCAGCAATGCCAAATGATTTGAAAGCAGTTAGTACCTTAGAGGCGGCTATCAGAAAGGCTTTCTTAATTTATTCAGTTATAAACCACATGACATAAAGGACAAATAAGTGTCAAGAACTCAGGTGAGAATTATACACTCTGTTTCATTCTGCAGTGTTTCAGCAGTCTTGTAATTTTGATCTCTGTTTGCTTGGCAGTATACCAAGTTTTAAAAGTCAGTATATATATACATTTGGGCATGCATGTAGAAGCTGTTGCATTTATTCTCTCTTTTACCATTATTGTGAGCATCATTGCAATTACTGCTTAGAGAAACCCAAAATTTCTCTGGTCTGCAAAGGATATAATCTTTTTCAGGCTGTCGAACTCAAAAATAATTTCAATTTGAGAGCTTTCAGAGGAATACTGGTGACATTTTAAAGTTTATAACAGAAAGATAATAAAGTGTCTAAAGTGAAGGCACCAAAATGAAGCACCGTGTTTGCCTTTCCACAGGCTGTTCAATGTCAGCCTTCCCTCAGGAGGATACACTGCAGTGTTAATAACATCAAGATTGCTTCAGGTAATTCTCTGGCTTCCTTAGGGTAAATTTCAACCTGAACTAGACTGTTTGAAAAAAGTGCAATTTACCTAAGTAGTCTGTAACCTCCCCTTCTTCCTAATCTGAACTGAATTCTCACCACCTTGTCACTCACCTTAATCGTATTAGACACCTGATAACAGTTAACATTGTTACCAAATGAGAAACAACAAAATCTTTACATGCATTATCAGTCTCTGCAGCACACGGTTGCTTTAGTGTGGATCAAAGCGTTTCCTGGTCCCTACAGTTCAGTTACTGTCCTTTCTTATTAGGCCTCCAAACACAGGAAGTTTACAGCTCAGGCTGCACTTTGATTCAAGTATAAGATATGTAAGTACGACAAAGGTATTTGCCCACTCTCAAGCCAGTAATTATTCCACAGAGTAATTTAAATCTTGACTGATGTGTCTCTGAGTCTCGCTTTAAAAAAAAAATAAAGCTTTTCCCTTTCACCTGGAATGCATAATTATTTACTATTCTTTGCATGTCGAAGTTCATCTGGTAAGATAATTTTATAAAGATATTCTGCAAAGAATACAGGGGAAAAAAACATGCTTTCTTTTTTGCAATGGCTGATACCTCTGTTTCTTCTTTGGGGACTGGAAATTACATCCCTAAGGGGGGAAAAAAAGTCCCCTTTGGAACAGTTGTTCCTTTCTGTTGTGCAAAAATACAGTGGACTAACCTGGCTACTGCAGTAGTTGCCTAAGCCAGCACTTCTTCTGTCAGTCACGAAAGGTTTTGCAAGCACTCAGAGCAAATCTCACTGGAGAAGCAGTGCCTCACACTGTCAGGAAAATATTGCTGAATTCCATTATATGAAAAGTTGAGTGTTGTTCACACATGAAGACCTCTTTGCGAATGTTTTCCATTATCTAAACTGTTGGCCCAGATCCACTGGCAAGAGCAATAGTGGGAGTGTAGAACAAGTGGTGAATATGGTTGTCTCTTTTTGGTTTATTACATTTCTCATGATATTTGGTATTTTTACTAATCCCTAGTTGCTGGATACAGTGATTATATGGGAAAGAACTTTCATTTAAATAAAATAAATGAGAAGTTGCATCAGTGGTAAAATTCAGCCATTGCCGTTGCAAAGAAACATTTGAAAACATATACTTTGGAGGTAGAAAACTCCAAACAGAAAAAGAATCCTGAAATCTGCCATTTATACAGTAATTTAAGCTACTGTAGGACACTGGGGAGTGCAAGCTACAATATTAGAGAGTGGGATGTCTACAATTTAGGGCAAATGCATTGCAGACCACCCATTCCTTGCTAGCTTCAGAAAGTAGCACATGAACCAGTAAATGCCAATTCACCACAGGTATGCAAAACCTCTTTTGCCAAGTGAGATGGGAACTGATTAAGTCGCTGGGGGACCAGGCACTTGCAGATAACACCAGATGCATGTTAAAAGTGATATGCAGCATTCTCCTGCTCATTTAAAATAGCTTTGAAAATCAGGCGGTGGTGGTGGTTACAAAAATGAAAAAATTCAAACTTTAAATACTAAGCCAGTAAGATTTAATTGAGAAGATGACATCGTTCAGGTCATATCTGTGTGCTAGGACCAAAACAAGACCAAAAAATAAATCTTAAAATGCAGGTCCAATGCAGTGAGTGGTGTGGGTGAGCAAGGCAATTTCTAAAATCCAGCTTAATACTTCAAGAAACTGCATTGGTGTGAACGAGTGCAGGAATTACAGGCCAGCAGTAGGGAGCCGGAATCCCCGGGGCAGCGCTATTCGGCTGTCCCAGTTCTGAACCCGTGCTCCAGGGGGCCCTGCGCAGCCAAAAGTGATGCTGCCTTCATTCACCATCTGCAAACCAGGGGGTTGTGCTGCTGCAAGGGCTGTGAAACGCCCCTTTGCAGACCCACATTAAATAAAGTATCTCAGAGTCAGCCTCTTCTGCCCAGGTCCTGCACACTTCCAAGAGTCTCTGCTTGCTTTTTACAAACAACAGATTGTTGTAGAAGTGATGGTTTATTTAGAGAGAAGTATTTTATTTTCAAATAAGAAGACAGCCAACATGAAGAGCAATGAGTTGTCTGTGTGTTGTGCTTGCATGTTTGTGATTGTTTCCGGATTTAAAAAAAAAAAAAAAGAAAAAAAGGTTAAAAGCGGTTCAGCAGGGGCTTGTAGTGCTTGTTATTTGTTTTCTGTTTGTGAACTGAGGTAGAAGGAAACGAGGTTTCTAGTTATTGGTTTTATATGGTATTGCTGCTTTACAGGTTTAAAACAACTGTAAGTGCGCCTCTTGGAGGATTCCTGATCTTTGTCACATTGGGGTCTGTATCTTTGCTCCCCTCCTCTTCCTACAGTCTTTCAGATCCTACCTGCAAAACTGATGCACATTGCAAAGGGTGTGAGCAGCTGATTCAATTAGCTGTAAAATGTTTGGACTGTCCAACACCTTTTGCTTCTTTTAAATAAAAGTGTGTTTCCATATCCCTGAATGGAAATTCAGACTTCCAACTTTTCTTTTTGCTGCTTGGGTTTCAACTGTACTTGGTCTTGTGGCCTCTGACACTGTAAAAGAAAAGCAACCTGTCCCTTTAACAGTTCCTGTCGTTGAGACAGGAACCCTTCTTCAGGGAGATACTGGGAAGTTTTAACCAGCAGTTAAAATTCCCTGTGGCAGAGGAGACTTGAAATGACGTTTCTCAGAGCTTGGCTAAACTCAGGAGTCACAGACTTATTCCTAATAAGCTTTTGTTATTTCAAAAAGACATGATTTGGAAGTTGAAGTTTTGGAGTTGAGAGAAAGAGGGGTTTTTTGTGGGCAGCCTCTAGTTTTTCTGTACATAACTAGACACAAGACAGTTTTCTGAAATAAGGGGAGGGAATACAATGAATCAGGTTTGCCTGCTAGGTGTAGTTGATTTTGTGTACTCAGATCGATAGAAACTGTGACAGGTCACAGAGTAAGACTTAACTTCTTTGGCTACCTGCAGATTTCTATAAAATGCTTACCTAGTTTTGTCTCATTGATGGCTGCAGTCCAGAAGATATAAAAGTCTTAACAACAGTGATCATTCTCGCTTCAAAGACCTGCAAAAATATCTGTGTGGCAGACCTGGGATGCCACATAAAGATGCAGTTAGAGACTGCCATGGTCATAATCGTGGCCTGTTTCCACAGGGCACTATTACCAAGCTTATAAAAAATTGTGCCCAGCTTTATTTGGCTTTACAAGCTTTATCTTCATTCTAGCAGACCTGCATGAGCCTGTTTCCCCACACACTGCCATGAGAAGGAGAGAAAGTTTGAAAAGGGGGGCCAAGCTATTACTAATGAATACCTGAACTGTGCCCATAAATGCTACTTCTCAGGGACATAGGAGAGGGCTTTGGCTGTGGCTCCACATCAAGCAGCAGCACTGTTTGAGTAACACCTCCCATAGAGCAGTCTTCTTTCTTTGCTCTTGCCCACCCCAGGCACTGCCAACAAAAGTGTTCATGTGGCTTCTTGATGTACCTGATCACAGAAGTGAAGTGATCAGGTATGGAAAAAAACTTTTTCAGGTTCTTTTTCTCTCCGCCCAGATCAGCTCCTTGAAACATTTTACCACACAGCTGTGTAAATAGTTGGCTTTGGCAGAGCACAAGGAGGGAAGTGGGATGGGCACCAGATTCCAAAGAAGGAGATCCAGGGATGTTTAAACTATCCTTGCCATCAGAGAAATGCTCCAAGAATCACAGTCCCAGCTGCATGAAGTCCAAAAGCACATGTCTAGATTGCCAACTGCTTTCAGTGTATATGAAGAACCTGTACAAACCTGGGAGGCCACTGCACACAAATATGAGACTAGCTTTGATGTGTTTCTTTTGTACGGGCTGTTCTCAATGCTATGGACCATGCTGGTTGTTCAACATTATGTTGTTGAATACCATTCAGAAGTAGCTTTGTGCCTCTAAAAAAGCAGCTTCCAGAGGTAAATTAAAGTGACCTTTGGAATGAGTGATGCAAGCACTGAAGTCCCACAAACATCCATCCTACTTTCCATGCCATTAAGATCAGGTCTGTACAACACCAGATCCAGATCAACTGGCAACATAGATGTGTTGTGTATCACACTTGGGTGCATGGTTACTCAATTAGCCTGCAAAATAACCTGCACTCCAGCATGTATTTCACACTTCTGTTTATGCTGGATTCAGAGGACAGACCGTTCCTAGTCAGGAGTAATGCCTGCCAGAACAAAAAAGTTATCCTTCAGAAATACTTCAAATTATAACCAGAAATGTAACTTTGACAGATTTGGTGTTTATGCCAAATAGCTAGGTTTTATTTTGTTTAGTACTATGTGCCGTAGAACCAGAGTTAGCACATTGTGTGACAACAACCTGATATTCTGCACAAGAGTTACAATAGGAATGAAAAAAAAAACAGTTAAAAAAACCCCAGCTAAATTCAGTTGGTTAAAATCCAGCTAACAAACTCTAAAACACCAGTAGCTCATGAAGTCTAGCATGTTTTCTCTATTTTTAATGCCTCAGACTTTAAAAATGCCCTGAGACAGCTGAATGAAAAGTACTATGAACTTTTTGTTTTGTTTTCATGGTGGTCTTCTACGAAGGGGAGACTGTTAATGTTGGTAGCTACAGCAATGGAGAGCAGCATCCCTATGTATTACTGAGTTGTGGGTGTGTATTTTTTAGGGACCCAGGAAAAACCTTTTTACAAGATGAGTTAGGCTCTTTGTGATTTGAGGGTTTTGGAGATGTCTCTGGAAGTGGTAGTACCGCAGTCAGTGTGGACACATCACTGAATACCTGCCAGGTGTCTGCATCTGACTGAGCACGGTATTTTGCAGAATCCTTCTGGAAGGTAAACTGGTCACAGAGGTCTGTTTGAACACTTGGGATGATGACAGAAAGGAACAAACCAAATTTTTATGGAGTCCCGTCCTACAGGTCACAGAAAGCAATTTGCAAACATTGAAGAAATGTCAGGGAAAAGAGAGGTAATATAGTACATCCAGCTCCAAAAGCATCTGTGAAAAATTACATAGCCCAGATGGCTGAAATTATTTTCACATTCATTGCACATGTAGTCTGGTTTTAGCTATCTCCAGTGCAGTTATTCTGCTGATCTATGGAAGTTATTCCCCCCTCAGTGCATGAGCATGTTTCCCATTCACATAAATAAGAGTTATGTCTCTATATCCAGGGAGAGGGGATTTGATTTGTCTAGTGCCGAAGCAGCTTCTCACAGGACTGTTTTCCTCCCACATTCTCAGTTGTGTTCAAGTTTCCTGATCTGTGTTTTCTTTGTTTTGATCTGTTTGAACTTTTACATTTTAGGTAATAAATGTTAGTAAACTATGGAAAAGGAGACAGGTTAGAAATGGGATCCTTACTAGGTTAAACCACCTCAACTTAAAATATGAGAGGTGGCTAAAAAGAGAGAAAAAAATTTGGAAAGTTTTGCAGCATAGAAGTAATTTGATTTTACGTGATGATAGCATAACATTTTCCTCTCTCCTTTCCCCTGGTACCTATCAATGAGAACCTTGTTTTGCTGTATGTGGGAAAGTTTGCTCTTATTTCCAGGGCTGCTGTCAATTGCTTTTAAAGTGTCTGTCAGGTACTATTCAAGCAGTGCCAGGGATGACTATGGCTATCACTGCTAAAAAGTTCTCAGCCATGGAGCACGGGATTCTTTAGTATGAGTTTAGGTGGTTTAATTAATGGAGTGCAATACTGATGACCAGGGTTCCTCAGCCCAAACAGGCACTGGGGCTGCATGAGCAATCACAGGGTCTCATTTTGACACCTTCCATTTACTTTCCAAGACTACTGCTGGGAAGGTGGAGCTAAGCTTCACTCAACGTTAGGTTTGATGTACCAAGGTTTTCTGAAGCAAAAGTCTGTCAAGTTGGGATAGTCAATTTTTGCCATTTGTTCTTCCCCTGTTTAGTTCTTTTGGTTATAGGTGTGCTGTGAGGAGGTTGGGTGTGCTCTTCTCCCTGTGAGTTTCTGGAAGTGTTGCTGATCTATCTGCTTTTTGTCTCCTCTTTTTTTTTTTTTGTGGGGGAAGAGGGGAGAGATGGGAGAAGAGGAAGAAAGCAGCAACAGAATTTTAATTATTTTAAATTTTTAAATATTTTTTATAATTTTTAAGATTTCTTTTTATTCCTCTGTTACTGTTACAGACCAGGCCTTCCAGCCACTCCAACCTGTCTCCTTCTGTGTGACAGAAGCTGTCATACAGCTTTCTGATGATGATATTTCTCTTTACCTTTTTCTGTCTCTTCTCTTTGCAGGCAAGTTTTCCTAACATGCTCACTGCCTGGTTAATTAAACAAATTGACACGCAAATTTGGAACAATTTGCACAAAATTTGGAACAATTGGCACAAACAAATTGGGAAACTATTGTATAACTGGAGAGACCAGGGAGAAGGCAGAGGAGGTTTCAGCAGCTACAGTCAGTAGCGATGTGGGATGAATGAGCTCCTGGATAGCCCTGCAGACCTGTTAGCATCCCCTCAGCTGGCTCCTGTATAAATCGGGGTCAGCTAAAATCACTGGGGAGGGGGTTGTACTTGTACTCTTAAGTGAGTGCTCTAGAGGGTCCTTGGTCACTTTAGCTCTGGAATAACTTGGCATCGGCTTATAGATAGACCCTGCTCTTTTGCATCCTCTGTACTGATGAAAAGCAGCTTCCCCTCAACTCCTTGTGGCGCTGGACAAGCGTCCTGGTTGCCCGGCCGCTCCCCGGGTTGTCAGGGGCTGCAGAAGCAGCAGATTAGGGCCATTCACACCGGCAGTTTCCTTAGTGCCTTTGCGAGACCGATAACTCCTGGCGGAGCGGCAGTGACGCCAGCAGGCAGCAATCCGGTCCCCAGGGAGAGCTGCCTGCCCTGCATGTGTGTTTGTCCCCGCAGGTGTGGCTCCTGGAAACCCTGTCCTTCCCTCTGGTTTTTGGCGCCTGCAGTAGTCTCCCAGACCGGTCATCACGGCTTGCCCGTCTCCAGCCATTCTCCCTGGGGAGCCTCTTCTGGGCAGGATCTCGGGGAAGTGTTGCTCAACAGCAGCCTCATCCTTCGCAGGTGCCTTTATGGCGCTGCCAAGGGGTATGTGCTGAGCCAGCCTGGCTGTGGCACGGCACGGCCCGCGCCCCGATTTCCTCCCTGCTGCCTGGCAGCCTGTGGGGAAAGGTGTTGGCTTCAGAAAACAAGACGGGCTAGGCGAGCAAACAAGAAGAGGCATGAGAACAGCTAGGTTTAATTCCTGAGCGCTTCAGTGCTGCCGGTGAGAAGGCAGGGCAGAGCCCGAGGAGGCCGGGAATGGTGGCAGGGAAGCGTGCCCACGCGGGTGCGCAAGCACTCGCTGCTCCACACGGAGCCGCAGCCGCAGCCGGGAAAGCGCCCGCCCGGCCCGGGGGCTGCGCCTCGCTTCCCGCAAAGCTCCTTCGCACAGAGGCAGCGCTCAGTGCGGGCATGCCCTTCACCCACTGTCCTCACCTTCGGGAAGTTGCGAAAGCAAAGTTTGAGGATTTTTGCACGTGGCTGTGAATGTATATTAGCTTGCTTGGCCCAGGATATAGTGAGCCACTGAGAAGGAGTGTTTACTGAAGTGTACGCTGGCATCCTTATCCTTCCTTTGCAGCTGCTATTTACCAGACAGCGTTTGTGGTGAATGTAGCTGGCAGGAAACATCGTCTGGAATGAACTGGATGAGTTAGAGAATTTTTCACACTAACATTGTTGCAGGCATTTGAAAATACTTCACATGGGGGCATATTTTTGTAACACTGAATTAAATTAACATTGCATGAAGCTGGCTCAACTAAATCGAATTTACCATCAAAATATTTCGTGTTTTTGTTTTGGATCCCTGCCTTGTTTACAGCTCCTCGGTGTTAGGCTCTGTGTTGCAGAGATCATCTCCATCCACTCTATTGACACGTTGTATCACAAATGTGGCAGCAGCACAGTTGATTCATCAGAGCTGGGTGGCGGGTGTGCTTGGGGGGTGGAGGGTGAGATTTGGACTTTCTCTTGGCAATTCAAGAAACTGATTGTGAAAATGGACATATTCCTGTTTTAGTCAAAATGGCCTGCTATGACACTATATCTTCAAGAAACTTAGATTGCTTAACTAGAATGAGAATGTCTTCTTTAAAAATTGCCGGAATAAAGTAGCAGGATTGTTTCTTCTACAGGCTGTTCCGAGATTCAGAAATTGCTTTCTCCGTTCTGGGCTTTAACTTGACAGTCAGATATAATTATTTTTCTTGTAGTTTGGTAATCCATGACTGGAACTTTGTCTTTATTTAATTATCATTCCAGAAACTGAGAAAACTGCTTAAAAATAGGTATAGAAAGAGATCAGATCCCACAAAAATGGACAACCATTAGTATGCATGTCACCTCACCATGCTGAGTCTTTCTTTGTAGGTTGTGCAATCTACTCCTTCCTTTGCCCATTGCCTTTGTTTTCTTATTTTGTTCCTTGTTTAGATTTCATGTAGTACTGTTATTCTCTATTTTTTTCTTGAGAAAGTTTCTAGCAGATTGTGGCTGGTATAGCTGTACGGGAACAGACTATTTTGGTTGAGTTATTTATTTGAATTGGGACTCTCTAAAACCCCTTCCTTGTCGTCAGTCTAATAGAGATGTTCCGACAGTGTATTAGTCATTACTGGGGTGACATGAAACAGAGTGTAGTTCTGGAGACGCCCTTCCAGTGAAAGACACTGAGCTTTAAACCCTCTTCACAGATGTGCAGAGCTGTACTAGCCATGCCTAACTCCCTTGCATGCACAGTATTTAATGCATTTTATAGGCTTTTGCCTATAAATCCCCATGTGCCACTGAGATATTGGATCTTAGTAGTAGGGCTGGGTTGAATGGGAAGCTTGGATGTCTCCGATTTATCTCACAGCTCCCACCCTCAGTGTTGCTTATGGGGGTGGGCGGGGTGCACTGCTTCTGCCACCCTGCTAAAAGCAGGAGAGGGAAAAGATCTCCCTGCCCAGCACCCAGAAACAGGCTCAGAGCTGGGGCTTTGTCTCCAGAGCTCTGACTGCAGCATGGCCATGCAACAGATGAAGTAAACAAACCAACAATACAGGCATTTTTGTACAGAATAGGTCTATTATTCTTCCTGACAGCATGACTCGGAATTTGAGATGTCATTCTTTGTATTGTTCCTTATTTAAAAAGAAAAAGAAAGCAGAACAAGGAATAATACAAATCAGACAGCCTGGGGCTTGTGCTTGCCTATAGGATATTCTTACGGTTCTGTTGGCACTACAAATTGGAAGCATTTTGTAACCAGGTCCCTGAACCCAGCTGTATTCCAAAAGCAGTCAGGTCTTAGAGTCTGACATGCTGGTGTGATTGATTCACCCAGGACTGTTATGCAGACCAATAGTCAGGAATCCATAAGCAATCACTTACCAAGTCTAATTCATTGATCACTCAATGTACAGAGTTTTCCTTAGCTGGTTGATGTGGCTCGCAGTCATACAGATTAGCATCTGAGTATTAATGCCCTCTCCTTTTCATCCCTAGGTGAGGCAGGGATGCACACTGCTGCTCCTGGGCACTCTGAGCAGGGAGCCCTGTCTGTGGCAGGCTGCCAGGCTGGATTCTACCCTGACTGTCCCTGCCAGGCGGTGGCTTTTGGCAGGAGCCCATGGCCAGAAGGCTGCTGGAAAGGTGCATGAAGCTGTCAGGGATTTCAGACAGCAGTTTGTTGCAACCCTAACTCAGCAGAGCTTCAAAAAATTTGCATTAGATTAATTTTGAGCCCTTTCTGGTCATTTGGACTGGAAATCCATACTGCCTGCTGGACACAGAAAAGCCAAGATGGATTCTGGGAGATAGCCTTTTCTTCCTTACTCCAGCAGAGGCTGGCTATGCCTGAAAAGCAATCCTTCAGCTCGCTGAAGTATCAGGGGTGGGGATGTTTTGCAAAGATGGATCAAAAGAATGTGGAGTTACACACACCTGAAAGCACACAAACTCCCTGCCAAGGGGTAAGAATTTTGTCTTATCTGCATGGTAACCTCCTCACCTGGCCAAAGAAGTCTTCTGGAGCATTCATTCCCTTGGCTGGGGGAGGTATGGCTGCAGAGAAGCCCTGCCTGTGGCAGAGTTGAGGAGGAGTCTGTTGAAACCCTCACATTCTCCTTTTACTGATTTTTTTCAGCTCTGTGAAGCCATAGCAAGGGAAAAGCAATAAAACCATCATCACTGAAATGAGATTCACTGTTACCATAATCAAATTAGCAATCCTGATCCTGCTTCAGGAAAGAGTACATCAGGAAGACTAGGTAGAAAATTGCTCTGTGTTTAAAAATTGCTAGTTAATGATTGTTTGTGTGAAAAACATAATTTCTTGACTTATTCCATACCGTTTCTGTTTTTATCTCTGCACTTCCGATTTTCTAGGGGGACATATGGCATAAATCCTTATTCCACTTTTCAAGACTGTGTGTAAACCTCAATTTAACTGGGCAGCCTGGATGGTCTTTTATTCCACTAGACACCATTTCTGTTTACACATCTGTAGCATTTAAACATTGCAGGATTGTTTAAATGCATTTAACATTTAATGTATTTATGTTTATGTTTAAATGCATAAACAACACATAGATTTTGTTTAAAGGCATAACCATTGCGTGACAAACTCAGTTCACGGTCTTAAATAATTGGGGGATTTGGCCTGAGGCTAACAAACTGACAGTGGAGGAATTAAGGGGAACCACAGAATAGCTCGCCATTATTGGCAGGTAATAGGTAACAGAATAACTTCACTGGCAGATAAATGAATAAATGACCGAGACTCATATCCATTAATGGCAACCAGCAAACATCTTCCCCCCTCAGTCTCTTGATACAGTTTGTGAAGTCAGTGCCTGGATGCCCAGGAATGCCTGTTGCCTCCCTCTTGCAGCAGGAGGTAGGAAAATGGAGTGGATGAGCAGCAAGGAGAAGAGGGTGCCTGAGAGAAGGAGGAGGAGGCATGAGGCATTCTGGTAGGCAAGGCAGATGCAATTAAAAAGTCTTTGACTGAGAGACATGAAAAAATGAGGAAGCAAGCTCACAAAGGCATCCAGCAAGAGAGGCAAAGGGGGGCAGACACAGATTCTGCTACAAGAGGGCATTAAAATGTCCTGGTTAGGAGATGTGGAGGGGGAACATACAGGAACACACAAATATTTTATCTAGAGCAGACTGTGGCTACCAGTGAGGGTCAAGGGATGGAGGCACAACAGGAGGAAAAGGGTCACACATGAGTTAATGCCTTATGCTCACAGACCCAGGTACCTGGAGGCATTTGAGAAGTCCACACTGGGAGGACACAGGATTGCTGGCATGGGGACACCGTGGTCAGCTGCAGGAACTTCTTGTGTGGCCCTGGGAGAAGTCTTTATTGTCTGATGCATGGTCGAGGCAGCACATGCAGTGAGACTGTCCTCAGCAGTGCACTACACAAGACTGATGGCAATACAATTTCCTCGGGAAATACATTATGCATTTTTTATTTTCAATGAATATAAGGTGGGAGAACCAGCTAAAGGTAATTCACTGGCTTACTTCCTACTCATATTTAAAATTTGGAAGCTTAAGCCTTTTCTTTCTGATGTTGTTCAGCAGAGGTTGTTAAGCTTTGCTTTCAGTGGGGAAATTGATCAACTTGAAAATCGAAAATTGTCTCTGTCTGACACTGCCATACGAATAAGACAGAGTGCAGTGCATACTGTTCTTTTTGTCCCTTTTATGCTATAGATGTCCTAGTGTGGGGTAGTTGTACCAGGTTTGTGAATGCACACTCATTTCTAATTGGATACTTGTTATTAAACATTTATAAAAATCACAAACATAAGGAGCATATGGAAGTCTTGTTAAGAAGGATTTAGTCCCTTCGTGACTATATACAAACATTTGAATACTTGAATCAGACTGAATCATGAGGTTAAAAATAGATTGCTAAAGTCTTCAGATTTACTTTCTAAATTTTAAACCCTGTGGAAGCATATGGAAGAATTTAAAGTTAGCTCACTTTAATCTTTTTTCTCTGATACCAGAAGGAGTAAACAAGGGGGGTTTCTTTCCTTTTCTTTTAATGAAAACAGGAGATTCTCAAGACTTGAAATGAAGCCCTGAGAAGAGGCAACAGTTTGTTTCCTGCTTCCTTCCCGTTTTGTTTTTGCCAGGGACCCTCAGCTGTTGGGCTCAGCCCCCAGCCCTCCTGCACCCTCATCCCACACGCTGTCCTTTCCCTGATGCTTCTGCCTCTTGCCTCCTATGGACGGTTGGCATTGTGCTCCTGGTCACTTTGGCCACAAGGTCATTGCTGCTGAGTGTAAATGTGGTGTAAATCCCTATCCTGGACTGTGAGGATGGTGGCTGTTTGTAGTATGCATCTCACCAAACCTCAGCCCTCATTCCTCTTCCCACAGCATCAGGGATGGTTGGTGGGGTCGGGATGTTGTGCAGTTCTAACCAGTGCTGTTTGTCTCTGTAATACTGAGGTCAGGCCCTCTTTGTCCTCATAGGAGTGTAGCAGACCCTCTAGGAACTGCCAAATTTAATAGTTGAATAGTTGGCAGATGAAAAGGCCACCTATAACAGCTGGAAAGAGCTGCTGCTAGAGCACAGCTTTGCTTTGCAAATGCAGGAACTGCTGAGTTGCAAAGGTGAGTTTATGCAAGTAATGGGGTGTGGGGCAATTATGTAAAATCATCACAGTCACCATCATCTGTAGGAAGCGATTTTCTGCTGCTTCTGGTACTTCAAAACAACAATGCCATTTTTACCCTTCTAAGAAAGACATCAAGACATTTTTTTACCTGAAAGGGTGAAGTCTGAGAGCATCACTGACTTACAGCAGTGTGGTGGGACTTCACATATGACACTCCATCTCAGACTCATTTTTTCCCTTTTGAACTTGTAGTGATAAGTCTTTGATAGAGTATTTTGGTTTTTTTAAATTTTCTTCCAAATAGAACTAAAAAGGTATTTTAGATAATTATATGCAGGGATCTTGCTAAGGGCCTAACATTTTAATTTCACGAGTGTGTGTGGGCATATGCATAAGAGAAATTTTTCTGTCCATGTACAAATCAGACTTTTCAATACGTTTGCTTGCTTTCTGCATTCCAAGCTCACTTTCATTTGTGCAGCTACAAAGTTTCTGCTGTTTTCAGTCCTAGATAAGATTCAGAGCTCCACAACAAATTGGCGGGACAATCCTTATCAGCTGTTTTTATAACCGGCAGAACTTGGGTTGGTCCAGTCCGGAGGGGAAGCTGTGGAGGGACCAGCCTGGGCTGGGCCAAGGCTGCAGTCTCTGGGTGAAGGATACCCTCAGGGTGATGCTGGAGTGCTGCTGCAGAGCAGGGCTGGCTGCTCCCTTCTCAGGCCAGAGAACCCGTGTATTCCAGCGGCAGACCTGCCACCCCGGTGCTCTGGCAGTCAGTGATAGCAACAGCAGGCACGTGGTGGTGGAAGTGACACATGTCTAGCAGGAAAGGAAGAAGGTGTTTTCAAAGGGGGGGTGGGGGGGGGCTGGAGCCAGACAACTGCAGCTGGGTGGCTCTGCCTTTGTTTGAAATGTAGTGCTAGGGAGTCAGCAAGGCCCTTGGCTCAGCTCCTCTGAGCCTTGGTATGTGCCCGTCCATATACTTTTTCGTATTTGAAGGAGTGGTTACCCAGCATTTTTAGGACACATGACTCTTCCTCAGGAATGGGACAGTTTAGCTTGCTGATGTTTTTCATCTGGAGTATGAAGTACTGCTTTGATGGCTGATGGGGTTTTTTGCTCTTTCTGGGTCTGGAAGTTGATGGAGAAGTGAGTGGCACAGATGCTTTGGAAAATAGTCTAGGCTGTAAAGAAGAATAAACTTAATAATAACTATCAAGGCAGTTGATGTTCATCAGTGTCAGATGGTAAGTCGCTGAGATCACTCCATCTTCATATCTTTCTATATTGTATCTTCTAACTATAGACTACATTGATGCTTTTTAGAAATCTATCATATAGTTAATTATAGCTGAATTTACTAGTTCTTGGCATTGAATACTTGATTGACAATAGTTACTTTCAAATTGATTTCACCTGAGAAATAGAAGCATTACAGATCTGCTGCTTCCTGTCTTCTTATCACAAAAGGTAAGAAATTAAATTAGACAATTATCATTACAAGTAAGATTTAGGTATTGGTTGATACCTTTAATTTATCCCTTAGAATAAAATTTGTGGATAAATATGAATGTGAAGAATGTTTAAATTGAAGAATGTAAATTGAAAGGAAAGAGTGATAAATACAAATTTTGAACAGTAGGATGTGGATAAAAAGTTAGTTGTGCAGGGTGTTGTTTTTTCTCTCTGCTTTAAATCCTAGTGAAAACTTCCTTCTTGAATTTAGCTTGAATTCAGAATGTTTTCCATTTGCCTCATCTTCTAATTAGTCACCTATTGACATTGTTTTAGAGGCAAGAGAAACTGAATGTTGCTCCTATGTGTTCACTTGCTTTAGATCTAATTTTCTGTTCAGGGCACCCGTATGGAAGAGCATAAAAAAACTTCAGTGATTCATTGGGTGGCTGAAGCTGTTAGTACTCCCCAGGGATGGTACAAGAAATGAAATCTCAATTAAGAGTGACTTTCCCTTACAAAGTAAAGCCTTTGAATCAGAGCATACCTCTGAGCCTTTTGTCTGCCAAATGGGTGGGGGTAATTCAGTTGAGAAAATGCAGTCAAGATGTGAAAAAAAGTGCCTGGGGGCATCCAAGGCCTGTTTCCAATGATGCAGGGATGTTAGCAACATGCTGAGCTTTAAGATCCCTAAGCACAATACGACAGAATATTCCCTTCTCAGGCTCTGGGAATTAAAGTAGGTGTAAAACCAAAGGCCTTTAGGGAACCAAAATCAGAAAACGTTTGGTTTTCAGTTGGAACTTTTACATTACTTACAAACCTACTGTATGTGAAAGCTTATGATAATGTGGTTCTTTGGTGGCAATGAAATGAGGACTTGTCACTATTTTAATGGCAATGCCTTTTGTATAAGCCAGTTGCAACTTTTAACTGAGAAACTTAAAAAAAAATCAGACTATACTTCAGNGTATAAAATTGATTTTAAGATTCTTAATTCCTCGAATTATGTGTAGAACTGAACTAAATTATTATTAAAGTTCCAGAAGAGACCCCTGTTCTAACTAAATAAGTGGATTTCCACAAGGTGATCATCTCACATATTCTGTTACATAAGAATTTTAAATGAATTAAAAAAAAGAGGACTGAAGCTAAATACGTATTCCTCTGAAAGGAGAAAGTAGACAAAGTCAATAAAAGTGAAATACATTGTAGTGGTGCTATACATTTTGTTTAAATGAATTTGAAGTACACCACTTGAAATATGTTGTATGAAGGTATCACTATTGAGGGAGGATCTCTTAAGTGCAGATTATCTGTTTTAAGATAAAATAATTTAAAAATTAAACAAACTGGATCTTATTCTATGATTCCTCATACAATATGAAGAACATCTTAATGCTTTCAATTTTCTTCCTTTTATAGACTGTTGTAAATAAGCAGTATTCTTGATCTCAGCTGCTCAGCTTTAGGTTAGGCTTGCTGAATAATGAGAATTCACCTGTAAACAATTCTCCCCAGTACATTTTTTGTTTCTTTTTATGCTTGGTGGATTTTTTTCAGAATTTGAAATATGCTGAAATTCTATTTTCATGCACTGTAAAATCAAGAGGACTAAAAATCCCTGCTTTCTTCTGCATTTCCATTAAAAAAAAAAAAAGCCTGTATAACTTCATGTGTTTATAGAGGGGCAAGGAAATGTCAATTGTCAAAATTCTTAGGTTGAAGATCTTCCAACTGAGCAAGTGCTAGCTCCCAGGCAGTTGGGTTTTTTTATAAAGACACGTTTTGCAGACCTAGTAACTAGGCCTCTGGGTTATTTAAGGTGTTCTCCTCTGGACTCTTCATAACTGGTTGAGATTTTTTTGAAGTGCACTGTCGGGAATGAGTCTCATAGCCCAGATGATGGAGGTCTTGCAATGCTGAGGAGAGCAAAAGATTTATTTTACGTGCCATCTGTTAGTAGATCTTTATATAATGGTTGCTTTTCTATGACAGCAAGAAAGAAGTTGACTCATATTCAGCCTGAAGCCTGCAGATCCTTTTGTGAGAACCGCCGCAGGGCCAGCTGTCTCCCGTCCCCTGCTTATCCTTCTAACTTATTTCTTCCCAAGTGAAGTATTTTGCAACAATATGTCCTTTTTGCAAGCTGCTTCTCCTTTGTCTTAGCCTGTTTCTCCAATTTTCATATCCATCTGTGTATCTAATCTGCTCTCTGTTATTCCTGCAGCTCCTTCTAGGTTTCTGCAGTCTGAAAACTCAGAAATCAGGTTGCATCATCTTCATCAACAGACATGGTCCTCTCTTACTCATGTTTTTTAGTGCTTTCTGCTCTCCTCTGCAGGCTCAGGCACTTCTTGAAAATTTCTGCTGAGCACCATGATCTGGAGAGGATGGTCACTGAGGCCTCAGAAGAGCCTCAAAATGGATGTCTTGGTCACAAGACTCAAAATATGAACAGTTCCTAAACGAGTACACTGTAAAAATATTGAATAGTGTCAAAATGTCTTGATTCATCTTTCCAGTTTGATGAGGAATTACTGGCAAGTACTGTTTGATATGGTTTCCCTGTCCTGGACAGTTTCATGTAGACCATTTTTTTCATTAATATGCCATGTGAAGCAGCATTGGGAACCAGACAAAAATGGAGCTATGTCTTATTTGCTTCCTTCTTATTTGTAAGGTGTATTATTGTATTATTGAACAAAAATTAACTTTATTTGAAAAGAATTTATAAAGTTTCTTGCAAAGGCAAGTGACCTCAAAATCTTTATGTGCTTACAAATAATATGTGTGATTCTTTGTTCCCAAGCACTTTTTCCTGCAAATTTAGGTCAGACTGAAAGGTCAGTTGGGCCCCTGTGAAACCTACTTCTGGTTCATAAAGATAAACATTTACTTGCCTTTTCTCTGTCTTCTGCACTGTTGTGCCTGGACCTGTGCTATTGAGCTCTCCAGACTTGTGTGGAGGAGGATTTTGCTATCCATGGCTATGACAGCAGGAGGGCAGAGGCAGTGTAGACTGGGGTGCTGGTGTGGGCAGCCCTGCAAGGGGCTGGAGAGCCTGCATCAACCCAGACCGTGCCAGTGACCTCTCTCAGAGTGAGAGGACTCAGTCTCTCTCCCTGTCTCATGCCCAAATATGTCTGCCATGACCACTTCCTCTCACATACCAAAGATATGCTTAGTGGCCTGTGGTGCTTGTGTTTCAGCAGCAATTGGATTGCAAGGTCTTTCTTCTTTCCTGCAGGTTCTGCTGTGTGTGATACTATTCAGGAAAAATCTTTATTCAACCTGCTTTATACCTGATGTAGTTATCTGTAGTAGGTGTTGAACAGTATCAGAACTTTTATTATTTTCCTCCCTTATTAATGTCCCCAAACAAACTGTGCTTTCTGCTCTGACTTTCTGAGCTTGGGATGAGTTTAGGTTACTGCTGAAATACAACTGCAGGCCTCTACCCGTCTATCACTCCCAAACAAGCTGTACATTTTCTACATTTGCACTTCAGTTGTGTGAATTCCAGGAAAGTCTCTCTTGTGCCAGTTAAATCTCTTACCTTTTTTGGCAATAAGACATCTGGTTCTTCCTGGTTTATTCATCATGGCTATTTTATTAGCACACAGGTTTTTAATATGATGGCCAGAGTTTGCTATTTGTTCTTGTCCCTTTTGTGACCTTACAGAGAACCCACACAGGCAGGCATGCCTGGGCTCCTGAAAAACTGAAGAGCAACCAACAGCAAGGGAAGAAAATCAAGATCCTAACCAAGGAAAACAAGCTTTAAAATAGGTTTTTAAAAAAAACTTGGGAGAAAAATCTTGTGATGTCTTAAAAGTATCTGTCATTTCCTTGAAAATATTGTGGCCACCTCCACCACTTGATTGCTCCTTCCTCCTTACTTTAAAGATGGTGCAGTTCAGTGCAATGTACGTGTATTTGAGGGCCTCTGTGCTACTTAGTCATCTGACTTCTCAGACTTTGCCATGAGAACTGATTACTAAACTGACCCAGAATAAGCAATTATCCCACATACTTTTTGCTTGCAACAATTTCCATGGATTAGTGGTGGCTACCATTAGTACTTATTGTTAAATGGCATTCCCTGCATGTTTAACCATCAGTCTGACACCACAACTTTTCTAGTTAGTTTCAGACTCTCAACAGCAAAAGTGATTTGTAACTTTTCTGTATTCCTGAAGATGTTTAGGCACAGATGCAAATCAGTGTGGTGAATTTAAGACTATTAAAAACTTAAGAAATTTTCTTAATGACTTATAAGGACTTCATTAAGATTTCTTAGTAAGGTCTCAGAAGTCTGTGAACCACAAGCGGAAAACCACAGCTTCAGATACAATCTGTTAGGAATTAGTGGTGAATTCACAGTGTTTGTTACCTGCATTGCTGCTAGTAAACAAGAGGAAGCATCTGCTATCTATTTAAGCAGCAAAGACTAGCACAGAGTTTTCCAAAGCAGTGAATTTACTCCATAGATGTTGATCTGGAAAGGCCTTCAGGATCTAGATTATTCTAAATGTCTTGTTTCTCATTCCCCCCTTTCACCATATTGCCATATAGTTTTCTTATGGAGGAACATGAAATCCAGAAAGATGTGAGAGCCTGAAATGAAGAGATATCGCTGTAAATCATATAAACCCAGGTTAGTGCAGTTGTAGTTAAATACTCTGTGATTCTTCATCTTTAGTACAGTGTTAGTAAATTATGACCATGAGTCCCTATAATATAGTACCCACTACTTCTATAATTATCATTAGTATAATTTTACATGGAAAATACAATTGAAATATAACCATCTGTCCCTATGCTACCCTCCACAATGATCACAGTGCTGATAAAATTCTCCGAGCTATAATAGTTTTAGTTCTAATGTATCAAGTTTCATTGCATAAAGACTTCAAAATATTTGATATTTCTGTTTCTTCAGTTTCAAACTCTGCATTTTGCATGCACTTTATAGTACAGAATCATTACTTTCCAGCAAGCACTTACATGTCTTTACATGATTTGGGACTTTCTTACAGAGGATTTCCCCTTCCCATTTAAAAGAGTTTTTCCTTTCAGCTGCTTATTTTCTCCTGTTGTTGCTGTAATTTTTTTCGCAGGTTTATTTCTTTTATACTTCACTCTATAAAAAGTTGTTCAGCAAAATAGATAATTTCCTAAAATATCTTTGCTTTCCTAGAGTCATGGAGCATGTGATGTGCAGCATGTACTGGTGCACGATTATTTACAGCACAAGGAGTACAGACAGTGTGGTCCAGTTGGCAGTGCCCTGGACCACAACTTTGGAAGACCATGATTTCGTTTTTGGCTCAGTTACTTATTTGCTGTGTTTCTCATTGCAGATAACTTTAACTTTGTGTATCTTCACCCTCTATTTCTGACTCAGATGTAGAGTGAAAATGCTTTTAATCTATAAGCAATTATAGATTAAAAGCATTTAATCTATAATTGCTTATAGATTAAATGCTTTTAATTATTGTTTAGTACAAGATCTTTCATATTGTACTAAACAATAATTGCTAAAAGCAATTATTGTTTAGTACAATATGAAAGATCTTGTTCTTTAGGTGATGCTTCTGTAATAAACCCTCAATACGTGTTAAGTAATTTTAGAAGAGGTCCCAAAACATCTTAGAAAATGAAACAACATAGGAGATCTATTTGGGTAAACACTTGTCACAAAAAATTTCATCATGGTCCCACTACTTCTAATTTCCTACTTCTGTATTTATTCCTGCACTATTTATTTCTAGACTTTTCAGAACCTTATGCATAGACAAAAGCTCCCATTTAACTTCATATGTTCCTCTGACTTCAGTACCTCTAATTTTGGTAACATTGTCACTCATTATTACTGCAAGAATTATAATATCTTGACTTCTGGGTGGCTGACATCGTAGCAGTTCGGGCAAGTTGCTTTGAAAAGAGGGAACTCCTTTTTACAGCTGCCAGGTAATTTTCAGCTATGATAAAGTCCAACCACTGATAATTTTGTATTGAGTTAGGTTTTTAACAGAGAAGATAGTCATACCAAGGGGGCAAAAGTTCTTTTAGAAGCCTTGGTCATAACTTTGTATCCATGTCAACGCTAATTTTCTGTTTTGTGCAAATTTCATTAGTTTTCAGACATTTTAAAGCAAGCATAAACAGCTAATGCTGAGAGGCTGCACGAAGGGAGTGCTGGCATTTGTGTCTGTTCAGTGCAACAGGGAGAGCCCTGCTTGGATATTGAAGGAGAAAGGAAACTTCTTGCTGCTCCTTTGGACTGCTCTTGTTTGCAGGGAAATGAGGGGGTGAATTTTGATTGGCATTGTACCTTTTGCAATATGCAAACTTAGAATTTACTACAAATGTGTTTAGACCCTTCTGGCAGGGAAATGAGATGCATAAAGTGTAAGTTGTCAACTTAATTCTTCTTTCAAAATTTGTATTTGAGGGGAAGGAGTGCTTTCCTATCAGTGGAGTCTTTAGCTATAGTTTTTGCACCTTCAAAGTTATAACAAAACTGACTCTGACTTTTGTGGTATGGCAAAAGTCAGTGGAAAGCATTTATCATTTTTCACCTTCTGATATAAAATACTACTGCAAAAAAAAAAAAATCCAAACTTTTCCAAAGTACTTTTGCTGCAGAAAGCTCTAGCACAAAGAGGCCTTTGTTTTACAGGAGTATTTAAATCTGTGGTAAACTCTTGCTCTTTTGTGTTTGGGTATTTTTTCTTCCCCAGACAGGTGCCATGGAGCTCTTTGACATTTGTAGAGCAGATGGGATGCCATTTTACTGTTGTATCTAATTGACAGAACCTTACATACACTCCCCATGCATCCTGCCTTGGACAGTGTGGGCCGTGGAGTTTTAGCACTTTTTTCCCCAGCAGCAGCTTGTTTAACTCACTGCCAGAGAAGAGTGAGAGTGATAACTCACTAGCTGGCCTGTGAAACCCCTTGGGAATTCATACCTTCTTGGTGCTGAATTTGCCATTTTGGCTGGTTGGTCACTTGCTGTTGTCTTGGCTACCATACATTGTATTAGGTATAGCCACAGATGTTATTGTATGCATGTATTTTTAATATAAATAGCAGCACTGTCTGTGAAATCCCGTAATGACAGAATTGAGTATGTGTAAAAAACACGAAGATGTCTGTGAAATGCTGTGTCTGGAGATGTGTGAATGCACACGTCCCTCCATGCCTCCTTCCCATTTCAGACTCCCAAAGGAGAGATTTTGCAAATGTCCAGTTTTGGGATTCCAGAAATGGTGAGGGTCTTATTTCCAAAAGGCTGGTGGGTGAGAAGGTCTCAGAGAAGAAAATAAGTCCCAATTATTTTTGCTAATCTTGGCATGCCACTATCATTCTCAGTTCTTGCACATACATATCTCTCATACAAAAAACACATATTAACTGTTTCAAGTGTAACTTCTCCTGAAAGTTGTACACTCCCTGGCATGTCTGGTTTACACAAGAAAACCACATTTGCAATGGCTTCCAGCATTTAAATCCTGAAAGATGCATGTGTTTCCCCAGCAATTGCCTCTTTGGAGAAAACAGATGATGATTTCACTTTCAGAAAGGTAGCTGTAATTAATAGTGATTGTCACTGGATATGACCAAGAGGGGTAGGAATATCCAAACCAGTATTTAATGCATTTCAGTTGGAGTATAAATGAACAAACAAACCCCTTGCCCATGAGCAGCTGTAATTTTTAGAATTATTCTTATGAAGCATATTGAGTTTGAGATTCTTGGCTTCCTTGTGCAGCAGCCTGTCCCTCTGGCAACTGCCATCCTCAGTCATATCAGTTACATGCTGCCACAGCCACTCAAACATCTTGTGCAAATGTTAGTATTAAATGCAGGCCAGGTGGTTGCAAACTCTGGGATAGATCTTCAGTTCAGTAGCAAAATTCCAGGATTTACAAATAGCATGTATAAAAATTCTCCAGTTCTCCAGGGGACAATGGTTGTTTCTGTGGCACTAGCATGCAAAGCATTTCAATGCCCTTTGTGGTATCCTTGATACCTGTAAACTCTAATTCTAACTTGCAGCATTATATCTTTGCCTTTAGGCATGTGTACCTTTCAGACATCCTTTGCAGTAAGTGCTGGCTGCTGTGCAAAGGACTTTCACAGTCTGGTTTTAAAGAATTAAAATACAAAAAGTATTTATTAAAAAAAAAAAAAAAGACTGAAGAAATCTTAAGAGGTTATGTAGCCAACTCCAAGCCCCAGAGCAGAATCCGTTGTACCAAAATAATGGATATTGGGAGGCTCTCAAGAACAGGTTAGACGGTGATGAAGGCACCACACTGACCCCAGGCAATCAATTCCATTACCTTTATGAACCTTGCAGTTAGAAAGCTTTTTCTAGTGTTTAACTGAACATTGACCCAGCTGCAATTAAACCTGTTCATTCTTGCCCTATCCCCAATAGACAGAGAAGTTTGTGTTTCTTAGTGAAGCAAAGGTTTTACATATTTGAAAATTATTATCCTGTTCTCTGGCAATCTTCTTTTGTCTTGGATAGAGCATCCTCATTCTTTCAATCATTGCTTGTAAACATCTCATTTATGTGGTTGTCTTCTATATTTTCTCTCATTAGTCTGTGTTAGTCTTTACATCTAGGGCACACTGGGTCAAAACACAACCCAGAACTCCAGCTGACAGCTTGGGCTTGGTGAGCAGCGTACAGATTGCTGTGTCTTGCATGTGGTTCTGTATCCTATTGGCTATACTGGGTATGTCCTCCTATGAAACTTGCTCTTCTGCAGCAAGATGACTTTTTTGGATGCATGTTCAGGAGCTATTTTCAAGCACTCTGAGCTGTGTGTCATCTGTAAATTTAATGAGCGTATTCTCTTTCTACTGGCCAATCTGTTAATTAAAATATTGAAAAACAGATCCCTGCAAAACCTCACTCAATATATTTTTTCCCTTCGGTGCCAACCACTGAAAACTAATCTCTGAAAGTGTTTCTTTCAACCACTTGTGTACCACCTTATAATGACATCAGCTGTGTTGAATAAAGTAGAAACCTTATTAAATTCAATATGTATTCCAACTGCTGCTACTTCTTATCCACTACCAATTATCCTCCAAATTAAGAAATTAGATTGATTTGACAAAATTAACTCTTGTCAAATCCATTTGACTGTTTAAAACTCTTACAGGATAATAGGGTAGAAAAAGAAACATTATATAACTCATTTGTTTGTTTTCAGCCCTGTGCTTGCTCTCCCTTAGCCCTCTTGAACTCTCTTCTTCATGAGCCCTCATTTGTAATTACCATGGCACAGGAGTGAGAACAAGAGATGGAGACAGCAGTCATTATTACTGCCAAAATCCTGTATCTTGAAGCCAAGCCTGGGCATTCTTGGATGAAAATGAGCAGGTTAAGCTTATTTGAAACCACCAGGCTCACTAAGTACTCTAATACTGTTTAGCCCTGAATACTTTGACACTCTTAGCCCTGTATACTCTAATACTTTGACACTGCCCTGAATTTTCTGTCATACCTGAAGCCTTTTACAATCCTTTCTCATTCATCCATATAAAACAATCCAGCTATTTAACCTCTGTTACCTGTGTACATACACAGTTCTTTGGGAAATGGGTGCTAAAATATTTAAAACCTGTTTCTCCCTTGCTGAAATCTATTTACAGATCAGGATAATATTGTGCATATTTAGGTGTCCTTTGACTTATTTTCTGTTTGCAGACAAACATAAACACTAGGTAGGCAAGTACAGGCAATAGAAAGCATACATTTAAATCATGTTTTGTACACTGAAAACTTATTTAAGTAACTATCCAAGAGGATAATTGTATTTACTTTCTATTCATAAGAAGTCCTTATCTATTAGCACGTATTTGGAAAATGCTAGGAGTTAAAAAGTTATCACAACACTTGGAGAATGCTTTTAGGAGGTAAGGAATTTGTCTTTTTGACAAGTCAAAAGGCAATCTTTTCTTAGATCTGTCTGCACATGCAGTTTACATATACAAGTACAATAAATAATATACAATAATATAATAATTTTTATCTCTAGAGTTTTAGATTTCTATATAAACCCCTGAAATTTGGTGAGTAATGAAAATTGTCTACACGAGACCTGATACCTTGCTGACATCTTACTGTGCACTTATGTATTCCCTAAATGCCTCATGTGTTACCATGAGAAACCTAAGGGCCACATAGGCTTTTCAGACTTCTAAGCAATTGCTCAGATAGCATACCCCTTAGAATCATCCACTGAAACCACCCAAAATATTTCAAGGAGCTGCAAGTCATGTGAAATTAAGTCATGGATTGTATCTTGCCCAAAGCCTTGTGGGCTCACCGCCCATCCCTGCTGCTGCCTCCTTAGTGGTAGGGACAGCAAATATAGAGAGAATCCACAAGGTCACTTGACTTGTCCCTAAGACACAGGGTTACTACTGCTCTCTCTTATATTCCTCTCACTAATATAGCAACTTTTTTCCTTCTTTTTATTTCCCTTTCACATATTCTATTCTCAGTGACACACAGCAATGACCAAAGTGACCAGTTTATGTATACAGATAATGTCATCGTTTTATGAGCCAGTATTTCAGGGCTTAAAAACACATACATTCATCTCATTGCCCTGAGTTACACCCTCTTGAGCTGTCTGCAATCTGGCTTTCCCCTTGGTGTTTACACACCCTTCTTGCTTTCAGATAATTGCTGCATCCTTTCCAGTCCCTTTAACCTTCATCTAGCCAAGCAACAGTTGTTTGTTTAAATTTATTCTCACAAATCACATCTTCCCACAGAAGTCAAAAGGAACGTGTGATGCACTTCGGAGATCAAGTGTATTAGTAATTTTCAAAAACCCAAGTCTCAATTACTTTTTCTTAGTCATATGTTGCTACAGGATACACTTTGTACTGAGGCAGCATATTTGGCCTTGTAAAACAGAATTGTCTAATTATTAAATTCTTGCAAATGAAAATTCTTTTCTTTTTCTGAGAACTAGAGCTACCGGCCTACTCTACATATACTTAGACAAAAAAGCTTCCCTTCATCAACATGGAGCCAGTGCAGTAAGCTAACTGCCCTCAAGGGCTGTTTTATCATCATTGATGCAGTTGGTTCAGTTGCGGAGGGTAAATTCCTCCCACTCACACCACCAGTCACAATAATCCTTCTGTTCGTGAACTTCCCAAAATATTTATTGAGAGAATAGCTTGGAGGTATGTTTTCAGCAATGCTTAAGCCTGTATTCACTTGCCTTTTTTTTTTTTTTAATTACATTTTGGGAGGGGGTTGGCCAGTGCTTAAAAGCTGGAGTCTTAGATAGGTGGCTTCTTCTCATTTTAATTACTTTGACAGGCACATCTCCTTTCCAGCTGAGCTACCCTAACTGGAAGCAGCTGCTCCTTGGAATTACTCCCCCTCCTCGCTGTTTTGCAGAAGTAATAAGTGTCTCATGCCCCTTCAATGAATTTATGGACATGAAGTGCAGTGTGAGGCCTGCTTGTATAGAGATGTTTCTCTCTTTTCTTTAGTATTTAATGAAGTTTTATGAAGGGAAACATACTATTAACAATATAGGAAAAATGAAATGTACAGATTGGATATGATGCTCCACTCCTTTCATAACTCGTTAGTCAGTGCAAAGCAGGTTTTATTATACTTTTCCATGGCAATTTGAAACTCTGATTTGAGAGAGAGTCCAGAGTGATTGATGGTACAGCTTGCTGGGCAGTGAAGAATAAGGCTTCTCTAGAGGAGCACAGATTCTGTGGATCAAGCTCATGCCAATGTTTACAGTCAGAGCTGAAAAGAATACTTACCATCTTGACTACATTGTTAGAGACTTGTGAATGCTCCAGATTTCATCACTGGCTTGATGATTTATTTAACATCCTAGTACCTGCAGCCAGTGATGTAAAAATCTCAATTTGCTGCTGTTTTTTAAATAATGGAAATGTAAATTCTGGGTTTTATTTTTCATTAAAAGGATGAGGATATTACCTAATGACTTAGACAACTGGAAGCTCCAAAAGTCTTACTTTTAAAATTTCATTATATTTAAATACAAATGTAATATTCAGGTGCCTGACATCTGTGATTTTTGAACACTAATCATTACAACAGAAGTTGCAACACAACTGGACAACTGCTTTCCTGCTTGCTGGTCAGCTGCCATTTTTTCTCATAAACTCTCTCTTTATGTACATATCTGGGCTTGCTGCATGGCACATGGGTCAGCCAGGGGTGCAGATCTGACATGGGAAGGACAGACATGTTTTAGTCAGATGTGGTGCTTTGGAGAATGGGCAGAAAGCATTTAAAGGAAAGATAGGGCAGCTGTTTGGAAAGTGAGGGAAGAGAGCTGATGAGATGTGTTTCTAGGGATGGAAGCAAGAGGACAAGCTCTGGCAATGGAGCAGGAATTCCCCCAACAGAAGCTGATCTGAAAGAAGAGATTGAACCCAGTACATTGTTCTCAAGTGGCTGCAGTAGGTAGAATTGACCTCGGGCTAACATGATACACAAGCAAACATCAAATTATCACATCTGGTCACCTGTGCCTAGCTGAGAGCATCAGGCAGTTTTCTTTGGTCAGCTTCTACATTAACTAGGCCCACCTACTCCTTCACTGCTAATGTGTTTATGTGACTTACAACATAGGCTTAAAAAGTGCAAAGCTTAAGCTCAGTTCTGAATCCTTGTGGGACTGAAATTCAGGCTTTGGTAGTGTCTGTTTTCTGCTGGTTCAGATGGAGGTGAGGGGAGGGGGAGTGTATTGACGTTCAGATAAACATTTGAGGAAAAATTTTTGTTCTGCTATATTTTGGGGCAGTATTTAATTGGTAAATTGGGGAATGGGCATTAGGTGAAGTGTGGAGGAGGTGACTTTTGGATGGAAACGATCCTTTCTGAATGAGAAGCAAAGCAATTCTTCCTCTTTTGTTTTCTTCAAATGGTCTACAGTTGACATGTTTGCATCACATGTAGTTTGTTGTAATAATATTTTCTTAAGGGCAACTCTGTAAAGTTTTATCTCTATAACAGGCAGATAACTTTTTTTTTTAAAGATCTATATTTGCATTTCGTGCTTGGTTGCTTTTGCAAAGGTACAGTTAATGAAATTCAAATTAATGAAAGCTCTTGGGTTTCCTGGAAATATTACTTTTTAAAATGTTAGTTTCACTCTCAAAGGGGGATGCAATAAGCATCATCTCTGAGGTGCATACATTTTTATCTTAAAAATTTGTGCTGGTCACACTGTGAGATTGGTCATCTCTGTTGATGGTGTTCTCATCTTACCACAGCTGACTTGGAGAGATACATCAGCACTGAGCATCTCTGAAATAAACAGTTACCACACACTACTGAGTTGTACCTTATGCCACTTTTATGATGTGCTTTAGGATGAGATCATCAGACTCCTTTTCATTAAGAGTTTCAACAAAGGAATCAAAGGACACTGCCTTTGGAAAAAAGACAGGCTGAAGTTCTGTTCCCAGTTTTGAGGCTAGCTTTTCACCTTTTTTACTTCCACAGTTCTAAAATTGTTTGGGAGAAGAGCAGCCAAAGGACACTGAGCTAAATACTTCTGTCTCTATGGCCTTTTTAAGTCTCTTACAAAAAAGATTTGTGTGTGTCCCTTCTAGCAGCCGCTTACGAAAACAATTCAATCTGTTGAGCAACCTCCTGTAAAAGACAGTGCAGAGACTAACCGTAGGTATCTCAAAGGGTGCTGAACTCCTTTCTGAAAAATTAATTAAGGTATAGAAAACATTTTGTAGAAAGTGCTGCAGAAAGCTAAGAAAAAAGTGAATGCTAATTATCTCAATGTTGACAAGAAAAAACAACATATCAAAACTGGGTTTGCTGTGCCAGTAGAAAAGAGGGGATGCTGAATTTAGGTGGAGAAGACAGAAGTAACACAAAGAACAAAAGTCTTAGTCATTTCTGGAAAATCTCCAGAAAGTGCCTGACATTGTGGGAAGCAGTTGGAGTCCTGATCTGTGGGCACTTCTGGAGTGGCTTGATGTGCACCTAAGCAGGATCGCAGCTGTGGTTTCCCTTGGGATATGTGTTCCTCACCAGTCATGCTCCAGCTCCCAGAGCCCCTCCACTGGCTGAGCTAGTGCTACTGCCTCCGAGTCAAGAAATGTGATGCTGTGCTCCATGACAGACAGGGGAACTGGGCAGGATATGAGAGGCCTCTGTGGAGCATATCTGTGGGCAGGAAGGGAAGGATGTGAACCTTTCCTTTCTCCTTATGAGTCAAAAGATATCCTTCCAGGAGGGCTGTGATGCTTGCTGAGTTTAGATTTCTTTTCATTATACGACTTGTCATGTAAAGTCACAGCTGCTATATTATGAACGAAGCCTGAAAAGCTTCACAGTACTTCTGTGTCTACTGAGTGTGGTGCTAGCCCAAAATATTAAGACTACAGGAATAATTTCCCTGGGCGTATGTCTCTCCCACCTTCTAATTTTTTAATCTATTAGAGTACTGATATCTAGGGGAATGAGAGATCGGGTGTAATGTGCAGAGTTCAGACATTTATCAGAATAAAGCAATTTGTTGTTCCTAACTGCTTTCTACTGATAGAATTAAACAGACTTGACTCCATCTGGTTTGTGTTGGGCATATTAGTGTGCCACCCTCACTGGGATGTGCTGCTCTAGTCATGAGGCTGGTAGTAAGACTGGGAGCTGACACCTAAATCTCTAAAAGAATAAATAATGATTTCTGACTGTACAGCATACTTGTGATCTAAATACTGTCCGTTTTAAAGCCATTGGACAGGTACTGTCTGTATCGCTTCTAAAATCAGGAACATTTTATTTTCTATAGTTGTCTAACTGGCAGAGGGTGCTGAAGTGTGATTCTTTTGGAATATTTGGAAGTCTGATGTGCAAATGGATGGATCATGGATGCATGATGGATCTTGTACTCTCTCATAGTTTATGCATGTACATTCTAGGAGAGTCTGGGACAGTGACAGCCTGCTTGTCAGATTGACTAGTGGATCAGGTGTGTGGGTCCCCATTCTATTCCATGGCAGAGAGCAGTTTCTGAAGCAGCCACTGGCATGTCTGCTTTCTGTTGGAGAGCAGCTGCTGGCCCCTTTGGCGGATACAGATAATCCCTACTCCAAAGGACCATGCTTTTACCAGAAATAATGCTATTACCAGAAATAATAATACAACTTAAACAGTTCTTAAGGAAAATAATTCAAAAATTAAGTTCGGGGGAGAGGTAAAAAAAATTATATTTTAGAAGGACTTTGGAAAAAAATGTAGCAATGACAATGAGGTAAAATTGTCTTAAGAAGGATCTTGATAAGCTGATGGGATGGAGCCTACAACCAGTAAGAGCTGCATTTCCAATCAAAGACTGTGATGTGAAACTTTGTGTGTTTCAATTTAATGACCTCCACCAAGCAGGAAGAGGGAGAGAGCTGGAAGAAGATGCAATCACTGGTAATAGTGTGTTCCATTGTAATGTGCTTGTGTTAAGAGTTTTAGGGCTTTGGCAGATCACCTGCAGGAGCTAGCTGGAGTTTTTATTTCTCCCTTTCCCTGCAGCCTCTCTGCATACAATGGCTTGCTTATTTATTTCTCTGTGGCTTTGATGTTCCAATTTGGACTTGATCTACTGGGCAGGGTGTTGTTAGTGATGTTGAGAAACCTCATGTGTTTTGTTCATGCATGCAGAATTAATTGCCAGGTATCTGAACAGGAAGCCATTTCCCTCAAGTCATCTATCAGGAACCCATGAAGTTTGGTATCCATTTACTCTGTGGAGCATGATCCCTTTTCCAAGGCATCCTGATATCACCCTCTTGCATATAGTTTAAAATTGATATCAAAGTGCTCAAGATTGTAGATTTCCTGGATTAAATCCCTTTGATGTGGGTGACAACAGTTGTGATAGTCTGGTTATGACAGTGCATGTTGGCTTTTCCAATTTATTTTGATGCTTATTTCAATTTTTCTCTATTAAATGCTTTGTTGAAACACTTATGTGACATTGTGGTGAGATGGCACACACCACTTTGGAACAGAAAGTTTGTCATCTATTGCCTTAATGACTCAGAGGTTTGTGTTTGAGGTTTGTGCTTTTCACAGAGAAAGAATTTGTCCTAATGAAGGCCCTCTCCCTAAACCCTCAGTAAAGAAAGGAAAAAGGTGAGCTTCTCTATGGCCACCTTAACCTGGAGCTAGGATCCTGTTCTGAGTATTCCTCTAGAAAAAAGTCCGTCTCTCTCGAATACAGACCAGTGCTTTCCAAGTTGGTTATTCCTGTCTGGTTTGTATATGCGGGGAACTCATATTAACTTTACACCCAAGTGTAGCTGATGGAGCGATAGGAAGACAGGCTCATATGCACAGTGCATCTGCCGTACCTCAGCAAGACTAGATTGACCACGTATGTGTCAATTGCTTCCATCTCCTCTTCAGAGATTTGCAGAACAACCACAGAGAGCTTCATAGCCACACTGCAAGTGCAAGACACTGGGGAATCGTATCAGGATTGCTGCCTTGCTGCCCAGTGCTGGACTGAAGGTGCACAATGACCATTTTCCAAGATTTCTGAATGTTACACACCTGGTCAGAGCTCCTGTGAAATGTCATAAAAATCTCAGAAAATTGACCAAATTTATTTCTTCCAGTAGCTGTAGAGAGGTCCAGCACAAGATACTTTTAGAGAGCAGTCTTTTGTAGATGCTTGAGTTATTGTCTAGGCAACTACAGATAAAACTGCTAACAAAAACTGTGTTCTGACATGCCAAATTTCAAATAATTTGTTATTCTGTAGTAGCAGTTGTAACACAAAACACTGCACTCATAGCTGGGCATCAAAACCCCTGTAAGGTCTGAATTCCTGCTTCTTCTAAAACTCCCATATCCTTTTTGCAGCTGAGTTTTTTAAAATGTTCCTGGGATTAAGTTCTGCAGGTCATTGGCTTCATTAAAATAGAGGAACCCTGTCCTATCTAGAAGGAGGGGGTGATTCTACTTGAGGAAAGATCAGGGAATTATTTTAGCATATCATAGTCATTGAATGTCTTGTGAAAATGACATGTTGTGAATGTCTGAAAATGCATAAATACTATAGTTGCAAGACCATAGAAGATGGTAGCTACTGTAAATGGCCACAGATTTGTGATTCCATCATATCCGTTTGGTTTTAAAGCAACTGCTCTTGGAGTCATGTGATTTTGTAAATCTTTCTTTCTTTATCTCACTTTCTTGAAATCAAAGGCTCTGTGTCTCAAATTAAAGGCTGAGGGGAAGACTGCCACAGCTATGCATCATGCTCCTCTGATGAAAGCTGCTGCCTCCACAAAAGGGATGACATAATGGCTCAGGAAGCAACTCTGGGACCACCACAATTTATAATCTAGTTTCTGTTACCTGCACTGCCAGGCTGAAAAGTGTGGCTATTCAGGACCTGCTTCTGTAAGTGATGTAGTCATCATTGCACAGAAGCAATGACCTCGGTCGGCAGGGAGGGGCCAGGCAAGTGGGAATACTGCCTCTTGCACCTATTTGATCTTAATCTGTTACCGCCCAAGACACAACAATGAGGGGGTTTAGGCATTGTGCTGCAGAGTTGTTGTTTTGTTTGGTTTTTTTCTTAATATGCCTCCATCTAGAAAAAAGACAAACTACAGAAGATAGTGTGTATGATGAGCCCAGAATACTAAAATCCCGAGATCAAGTGTGCCTTGTTCAGATATTTTAAAGTAGATTAACATTACTACTGTAAGTGGTTCAACATGATTTTCAGAGGGTCAGTCAGTAAATTATCCCTGACTAATTAAACCAGTTTTGAGTTATGCAAGCCATCTCAGAGTACCGAGAGACTTCACTGACACGCCTTTAGTCTCGTACTTCATAGGCTTATAGTTGTGTACAATTTAAAGGTCAATTAGAACAGATTTTATACCTGGTTTGGGCCTTTCATTATTTCTCATTACTAGTCAATAAGATGCATTACACAGGGTGTATCCTACATGTGCATCCTAAAGGAGGGTCAGTAAAATCATAGGTGGTTTCTTTACCACTTTCTCTCAGCGTAATTCTCTTTTAGTTTTCATGCCTCTGCTCTCCACGTCCTTTTCTCTGTTTAATTTGTGCTGTTGACCACTCCAGCAAAAGCTGCAGTAACAAAGTGCTTAGAAAAGTCTTGTCACTTTCTTTGTTGGCAGTTGGAGAAAGGGTTTTGGCCAGCTTTTCTCTCCAGTGCTAGCCTACAAACTAAAATATACAATCTTAGCTTCCAGGATAGAAAAAAGAGCATTGCTGAGAACATTGAGAGAAGATGAGTGCAATAACTCCACTTTTCCTTTTTTTCATTCTTCAGATACTATTTTTAGCCCTGGCAGCAAATGGTATCATTTGTTGCTCTAGGCCACCGGTGCTGTGTCCTCTGGGAGCCTTGGCAGCTGTAGGGCTGATGAGTGGGCTGAGGGGAGCCTGGTGCCAGGAGACCCCAGGGCTGAACAGAGAGCCTGGAGGGGAGCACAGTTTCTAAGGCAGGCTCTGAGTTGTGTTTGGGTGATGCAGGGCATGTAACACACAGCCTGGCAGTAAGCAGGGCACGAGGGATGTTGGAGGATCTACGGCTCAGCTTTGTGAGCTCTCAGAATGCTTGGCCAGTGTGTGACAGCTGCGTGTCCATTAAATACATCACTTTCCCTGCCACCCCGTGCAGACAGGTGCTTCCAATAAATGGCAGCTTGAAACAGTAGCTTTGAAAGAAGCATCTAAACATTTCAAAGCTTAGGAATGAGAACTAAGAGTAAAGGATTTCCTTGCTGCTGGTCACAGCAGAAGCTGGGGGTGACGCGTGTGAGGTGGTGGGTAGGCGTCCAGGTCATTCTTCTGCTGACCTCTGCCACTCCTTCCATCCACAGGCAGTGGGGTTTGGCCACTGTTATCTAATGTGCCTTCCCCAAGAAGTGCGTCTGTGTGGGCACTTAGCAGTTTCCCAAGTAGAATGCAGGAGCATTGCTTCTGCTGTATGTAGTTAGCAATTATTTAATTTGACTATAATGGGGATTGGGGGTGGTACCAGAGGGGACACGAGGCACAGACGTTGGGGAGGCAGCGTTCTCAAAGTACCTCTCCAAGGGCGATAGGTGACAGACCACCGCTCCTCGGGAGAATGATGCGGTCCCGATACACCCAAACTCTAAACCTGAACTAACAGGGTGCCCCTTGCGCTGCCGCCGAGTAATGTGCGCGGCTGACACCTCTTCCCAGAGTCTTTCCCCAATGTTAAGAAAGCGCTGTTGACTTGGCCGCTGGAGCTCCCGGCCGTCAGGTCAGGGTAGCGAGAATGGCACCAAGAGCTACACCAGCGACCATGCGCGTCCCGACAGCGGCTCTTGACTTCTGGGGTGCACGCAGCCGCCGGGGCGGCGCTGGGGCCTTTGTTACTGCCCTGGGGCGGCCACATGCGCCGGGCGAGCCCACCGGCGGGCGGGGAAGGAGGGNCATGGGACGGGTGTTTAGGGTTGGGGTAGGGGGATGGAGATGCTGCGGAGCGCTCGCCGGGTCTTCCCGGCACCTGCTGCGGAGTTTGCCCGAGTTGGAGCGTGCCCGGCTTGTGCGGGCGCGTACGTCCCAGAAAAGCTAACTTCACGGGCAAAGCCACTGGTTGTGTCGGTGACCGCCTTCATCGCGGTTCTGGAGTAGAGCTCTCTGGGCTGTCCTGGAGGAAGGGGGGGAAGGGCCGCGCCGAGCACTGCCAAGGAGCGGGTCCGGGCAGGGGCTGCCCGCTGGCGGGGACGCACCCGGGAGCGCCGGTTCAGCCGCATCAATGGGCGCATTGTCCCCTCATTGCCCCGGCGTGCCGCCGATCCAGGGCAGTTTGGGCTGAAGGCGGTGTCGCCGCAGCCTTTGCATCCCCCGCACGCGTTTGGGGGTGAAGCTCCGCGCCTGGGGGGGGTCGCCCGTCCCGCAGCCCTCCCGGGGCCCCGCGGCACTCCCAGGCGCTGGCTTTGGAGCTCTTACTCCTGGTAGTTTTTCGGAGACGAGTTGCTCGGTTACGGCCCGTGGAGTTTCTGCGCCGGTGATCTTCTGAGGAGGGACTAATCCTCGTAATTCGCTGGTTACAGACAAAAGAGATGGCCCCAGTAACGAGGGCTCAAAGAATTACGTTTAATGGGCACGTCGCATACCGACAGGACGGACTGGATGGCAAACAGTAAAAATACAGGAAGAGTCATTCCTTTATTTCTACTTGCAGCGAGAGAATAATATTTACTTTAGGTGCAAGATGATAATTACCGCAGAGGACTGCCACTCAGCAAAAAGACAAATACTAACGTTATATACGTATACTGCAGCTGGCAGCCTTCCAGTGATACAGGAATGTGGTAATCAACAGTGGAGTGCTTGTTTATTCATTTTAAAAGCAAATGAATAGGCTTGATGTGTGTTAGTTTTTGTTGTTAACATTTAACCAGCAGACATTCAAGAATATTATGAGTATATATATACTTTTTGGAAAACTGCCATGGGATATAATGAGTGGTAAACCCATAGGATCTAGTTCAGAAGAAATGTTATAGAATTGAACAGAGAATTTAATTAGCATTTTATGCTGCGTTTTTTTGTTGTTTTTTTTTACCACATGGACTTTATTGTAAATATTCAAAGGTTAAAAAACCTGTCTCATTCCTTTTCTTCGTAGAAATTCTCCATTGACTTGACATTCAGTTTAATAGCACCCAACTGCATACACTTTTTCACTGTTAACGATTTTAATCTAAGAATGCAAGCAGAGTCAGTTCTGCCAGTTTGTAAGGAGCACACAGTTGGTACTTTATGAACAGTCTCTTTCTCTCTTTTTCTGGCAGGTTTCAGTACTGCATTTAGTAAGAGCAAAGTGCTATTGGATGCCTGGGAAGGAGTGTTTGAGGAGGCCAGACCAACAGCCTAGCCTGCTGAAGCTCAGTGCAGAAAAATACCTGATTGTCACACAACTAATAATTTGAATAGGTTTCTTTTGGTCGTACAAACTAGTTTCCTTCCTGGGAAAACAGAGCTATTTAATTATTATTTGTCTTCTAATAAAACTATGCTAAAATAATTTGTCTTAGAGTTGATCAGCTTTACAGAAAGGAATAATCTTGCGATTATGAAGTTGCTGGTTTATATCAATTGTAAACATCACTCAGAATTATTAGCATTTCTTACTTCAGTGTTTTATGTTGCACCACAATTACAAATATGAAAAGATATATTGTGTTGGATCTCCTATAACAGGGAAGATAGAAGCTCTACTCACTGCATGCTGTTAGTTTTTTCAGATGTAGATTTTGAAAGAGTTTCTAGTCTTTTGGGCTGCAAAATAAGGTCCTAATATGAACTTAGTATAAACTTACTTAGTGCTCTGTCCTTGATTGAAGGCAAGGAAGAGGTAGCTCCAGTGCCATTTCCACTGCTCATCTTTGTGATGTGTAGAGCTTTGTCTCTTTCAAACCTGTGCTGCAAAAGGCAAGCAGTAAACTGGAGTTGTGGCTTCTGAATGAGAGTCTGTAGCTAGTTGGTTGTAGTCCATGATGCCACATCAGTGGCCTGTGTAGCTGGCTTACTTCTTTTGCATTGTCAATTATGTTAGAGCATGGGTCTTAATTTCCTGGGATCTGTAGCAGTTCATGGCTCAAACTGTCTCGGGAGCACAGATGTAGACACCAGAGTGATTCACTGGGGACGCCTCTATAAATGAAAAAGTTGGTGCAGTGATACGCTGGCCAGGTTTGCCCTGCAACAGCCTGGAAGCTATCAAAGGAATGCACTAGCAGAGGGAGAGAGGCAGGAGAGAAGAACTAATATTGCTCTTATGAGACTCCCACCTGCAGTGCTTCATCCAGTTCTGGGGTCCCTAATACAAGAAAGGACATGGACCTGTTAGAGCAAGTCCAGAAGAAGGCCTCCAAGATGGTCAGAAGGATGGAACATCTCTCCTATGAAGAAAAGGCTAACAGATTGGAATTGTTCTGCCTGGAGAAGAGGAGGATTCAGGGTGACCTAGTTGCAGACTTTCAGTACCTGCAGGGAGCCTGCAACAAACATGAAGACTTTTTACAAGGGCATGTAGTGACAGGTCATGGGGTGTAACTTTAAACTAGTAGAAGATAGATTTAGATTAGATATTAGGAAGAAATTATTTACTGTGAGGGTGCTTAGGCACTGGCACAAATTGCCCGAAGTTGTGGGTGTCCTGTTCCAGGCCAGCTTGGATGGGGGGCTCTGAGCAAATTGGTCTAGTGAAAGGTGTCCCTGCCCATGGCAGGGGTGTTGGAAGTAGATGGTCTTTAAGGTCGCTTCCAACAGACACCATTCTATGATTCTGTAATCTTGGAAGGAGAAAACGAGAATGAAATTAAGAAAGAAGGTGATCATCGAAAGTTTGTTGGTAGAATGAAAGAGAAAAATGCATTCTTAAGCCATGATTGTAGGATGATGCAGGGTGGAAAGAACCTCAGACAGCATCTAGCCTATCTTCAAGCTGAAACAGGGAGAGCTCTGAGGTCAGGTGAGGTTGCCTGAGGCTTTACTCAGTCATGTCTTGAAAACCTCTAGGGACAGAAACTGCGTGATCTCTCTGTGCAGCCTGTTCCAGCAATTTGCTCTCCTCACAGTAAAAATGTTTTTCATAGAAGTGATAAAATGCCTGATTCTTCCGTCCTCATACTGAGAAGTTAGAGCAATGGGGAAGAGGAGGGGAAGGTGTTGCCCTCCTCCTACTGGCCCTGCTGGAAGCCTTATG
Organism: Rhabdornis inornatus; assembly: GCA_013397075.1. NCBI lineage: Eukaryota > Metazoa > Chordata > Aves > Passeriformes > Rhabdornithidae > Rhabdornis > Rhabdornis inornatus. The sequence continues at coordinate 489,951 of VWZS01003250.1, read as the reverse complement.
GAGTGTGGTGGTGTCTGCTCTAGGTGCTGAATCAGGAGAGGCCATTGTGTCAGCCTACTGACAGGTATTCAGTACTGAAGTTACTTGAAATACAAATTGATATTTGTATCAATATTTATATTAACACAGAATATCTCCACATTTATATAGATAAATATATTTCATTGTTTGTGTATTTTTAGTTATGTTCCTTCAAACTGGACCTCATTAGGAGGAGCCTGTGATGGCAGATCCCAGGTCTGGAGGGGAAGCAAATAGTTGTCAAGTGCTGCTTGTAAGGAGCATATTTTATGGACTTTGAAGTCACATAATAGCCCTATACTTGATAAATACTGAATGTATGTGTGCAGCTGTACTAGGTCATGCTGAAGTAAATGTTACTTTTCCCTTTTTCACTTTTCTAATGAAATATTCCATAGGTGCAGCTGTGGTATAAGCACCTCAAGCTATTTGTGCTGTTAACAGAGCTTGCTAGATAACAAAATTATTCCCAAAAGCTTTCATTTAGTCTGTAGCAAGCACATGCTGGAATGGATTGGATAATTATAATTTTCCGTGTTTCAAAGCAAAGGTGGATGTTGGAAGTATATTAAGGTTTTAGAGAGAGGTGGACTGTGAGCAGTAATAAAGAAATTCTCTACATCACCAGATCTCAGTGTTATGAAAAGGGATATTTTTGGCATAGAATCACCTATCGATGTGGTGGTAGCAAACTCTGTTGCTAGAGGTCTAAAAGTTTGTATGTTATAAGATCTGAGAACAAATTTTAATGTGAAATGAAAATAATGAACTTCATTCTTTTAAAGATGTGCTTTCAAAACATGAGCTATTGACCTTAGTACAGGGAAGTCGTTCCAGTGCCCCTCTTGTTTATGTAAAGTTCTTCCTTTGTATAAATATAGGAGAGATATCTGGGTCAAAATCCTGACATTAATGAAATCACTGGCAAAACTCTGATGAATTTTAGTAGAACAGGAGTTTCACCGAAGAAAATGTCTTATTTGTATGAGGAGATTTTGTCTTCAATGGCCAAGATACAAAAGATACAACAGAACTTCAACGAGATGCCATGAAATTAGAAGGCTTTTCAGCTTTTTATTTCAAAGCAATATCTAGTTTCTTGTTTCAAATTACTGAATCAATTATAACAGCTGAAACAAAAAAAAAAATTCTTTTTTGATAATATTTTGCAGTTATGCTGAGAGAAAACCAGTCCTTTCCCACCATCTGCTGTTAGTTGAAGAGAACAGAGTATTTTGAGGACAATAAAGCTCACTTGGCTACCAAGAGCCCTACTATTTAATTATATAATCTATCTTGGTCTCTGTGTTAAAGTGACTTTGAATTTCTTATCAAAGTAATAAAGAAAAAAACCAAAAGAGAGAAAGACGCCAGCTGATAATGCTGCTGTGATAACATGTAATTGGATACTGGCTAACGTACTTTGGGAAGAGGAATTTGATATTAAGCCAGAGAGTCTGGATATCTGGAAGGATCAGGGAAGTAGATCCCCAACTGATAAAAGCAGTTGTAGAACTGCCAGGAGGAGTTGTGGCAGCTAACACCAGCCAAAGATTTCTTCCAGGATTGCTCTTCCTTAAACCCTCATTAAATCACTGTAACCTCCTATGGAAATCTCTGCTCTGTAGCTCTCTCAGTTTGTCTTTTGGTGACTCTGTTTTTCTGGTGCCAGATTGGCACTGAAAGGCCACTCCAGCTGAGATCATGGATGCTCAGCACAGCTCTGTGGAAACGTGCAGGCAACTGAATAGCTGCTTCAGGTAGAATGTGCTTTTGAAAATGCAATATACTTGTTTTTTATGATTTTTATTGATGACATGTCAGCAAAGTGCCTGTGGCACTGTGTAATTAACTCAAAACATGCTTTGGGATGTTCTGATTCAAAACATTTTTGTTCTGACCTCTATTGGGAGCATGTTTTCTGAAGTGTATCCCACTTGCAACAATAAGGATAAATCCAGAAGGCCTGGCCCCTACTTTTAAACCAGCAGATACGATTTTTCTATTTTACAAAACCATGGAGGGTATTTTGCTTTCAAATCAAGAAGTCAAAAGAGAGAGCAACTGACTGACAGTTTAGGTGTTGGATTCAATTTTTAAATTTAAATTTAACCTGTTGTGTCTTCTTTGCCCTTCCATGAAATGTTAATGCCTAGCAGTGCTAATCCCTTTATGAGGAAAGACAGGTTACAGAGATAACCTTTGGTCTAGGCTTTTTCTTGCATGTCATGGCACATAAAACAGATGTCTCCATCAGAGAGTTCAGTCCCCATAGATCCCTACACCATGAGGAGTGATAAGAACTTTTGGTTCTAGTGCCTTCTTCATTCTTTCTTGAAAGCAGATTCTTTCTCTTGCTGATTTGCTGTGAATACCAACTTGGAAATACTCTTTTGCTTCATACTTTTTTCATGTTTTGAAAATCAGTCAACCAAGCTCTGTTTTTTAAGAGCAGTGGAATACAAGGTTGCTAGAATTTGCCTGTAATGATGCCTTCTGCCTTTTGTGGATATGAAAAGAATGACAGTCTCCAAGCAGAAAGAAAATGTGAAAACTGATGTGGAAAAAGAAAAGGTGTTGCACTAAAGCACTTAAAGAAGGACTTTTATTACACTGAATACAATATACTGTGTTACACGTTAGCTACCATTTTCTACAGTCAGGTGAAAACCTCTTATTTTTAGTGTTATCTTACAGCAAATGACATTTTACAGAAATAGGTAATGATTAGTTAAACTTAGTCTGATGCTGTGTAGAAATCTGTGGAAATTAGTGCTGGTTGTATAAAGTGCTGTGCAAACAGGAGCAGAGTGGAGGAACCAGGGCGCGGAAACAGAGAACAGGGTCACTGCTGAATGTGGCACAGGGCCAAGGGACAAAGGGAACGGGTAGTGCCCAGGGCAGAGGAGTTTGAGTCAGAATCTCTCCTTCCAGACCCAGGTTGAACTGTTCCAGTTTTGGCCCTGGGCTGTGTTCCTTCAGAATTCTTTTCCCTTCAGAGGTGGCATTGTGGAGGAGAGAGTGCTCAGTGCTGGTGCACCCAGCCCTGCTTCCTGCACCTTTCCGGGTCACCCTCTTGTATCTTGGAATCTATGGTTGTAGAAGGAAGCTTTTCCTTCATGCAGCAGCCTGGGCCTTCTTCTTTTCCGCTTGCGCCGTTGTGACAATATAAATGGCCATAGAGTACATGCTGTGTTCGAACTTTAGGAGGTTCAGAAACACAGGAGGAATAGGAATTACTTTGTAATGACCCAGCAAAGTGATTTGTCACAATACCTGTTTTAACGCTGAATGCTGCTAACAATTTTCCTCTTGGTGATTGCTTGACACGGCTGATGACTAATGAACCTGCTGCTTTGTCTGATGGCATTATTAGTGGTCGGAGGAGGAGGAAGGTGGTTGTGACTGCAGGGATGCTGAGGTGGCTTTGCAAGGATCTGGGTTCCGTATTCTTCATGAGAACATAGACAAAAGGAAGAAACCGGGTTTCATATGTGCCACTCTGAAAAACAGGTTTCTACTATAAAAGTGTTTTCCATTAAAATATGTGTAGACATGTTGTATGATAAGGTAAAGAGATATGAAGGGGTTTTATTTCTGCCTGATATCAAGAGATAGCTCATTGACAGGGAAAAATTACAGCATGTTTTGGGCACAAAGGTTCACAACACGGATTTCCATTATTGAAAATAACGACATTAAAAATAAAAGGAGCTACCTGTGCCCTCTCCCCCCACAGTGCAGTTGCTGTGGTGTGGGTCAGGTGTGGGCATGCTGGCTCTGCTTTCATCTTCTTGAGGCAAGGGGAACATTTTTCGTGGGTTATGGTAATAGCAGAAGTTTCTTGTCTACTGCTGTGTTTTAAAACATAATAATATAAATATAAAATAATATAAACAATGTTTATAATGTGCCATATTTATTTGAACTAAGATTAGTATAATAAAATACTTTATGATTTAAATTCTAATTACACCTGTATAAGTATTTTTGAGCTATATACTAGTTTTAGAGGCATGTTTCCTATGAAGAGCTGGAAATGGAGAGTGGGGATTGTATAACCTATCTGGAAAACAGTTTTAAGCAGGGTGTAGCTGGAAAATTGGATGGACAAGCTTAAGAGTATAATACAACAATGATTTATAAATCACACTTTCCTTTTAGTGTAAAGTCATACAATAAATTGAAGAACTGGTTTCTAATATCCATGTCACAATTGAGTGTGATCTGGTTGGAGTGCTGTTGTAGATCTGCTCTCCTACAAGCCCCTTAGACTTTGGTGATTTGACTTCCCATGGCCCCGCATGGACATGGGGATATGCTCTTGAGATCAGTTTGCATCATCAGGCCTTCAGATGGAGAAGATATGTCCGTTCTCATGTGCGTGGGTAGATGTACACTGTGAAGGTTACAAGCGTGGTAATACAATTATCTAGAATATAAATACATGATTTTATGTTTCATTATTGTCACTGTGTTTTTGATGATATACAGTCCTTTTTGCTCTTTGTAGGTAACAGCCTACTAATATTTAATCTCAATGTTCTCCACCTGGAGTGTATTCTTTGTGCATGGGAGTGTGTGTAAAGGAGATTAGGTAACTGTTTAATATAATAATAAAAGTAATGCTTTGAAAGCTTTGCAGCAAGCATGATGAGAGCTGATAGATGATAGTGGAAACTGTAACCTGCTTGTTACAATATTAAATTGAGAATACATGAGCAATCTCTTGATTGCGAGATGCTCCTAACCCTCTCACCTGCAACTGAAGATGCTTTGTGCAGTGCTGATATGTATGATGAAAACAGAAGATGAACAAAAGATAAAGGATCTGCTTTCTGCACTGTTTACATAAAAACTTCAGGAGCCTAAGGTACGAGTTTATTTATAGCAGAGCAGTATGTGGCCTGTAGGCTTTTAAGAAAAAAGGAAAATGCATCTTTTATTGTTCTTTGACAAGTTCAGATGAGCTGAGCCTCCTCCCCCTTTCAATACCAGCACCAGGCTGACCCTGCTCTGCAGAGCTTGCTCTTTACTTCACTGCAACCCCAGTACAATTTGAGGGAGAAAACGTGAGAGCTCACTGCACCATGATGGCACTGTTAAAAGTTCTGTCAGCGCATATACACAGCTGGAGCTTGGATGAAAACGTGCTAGAGCTGATTGCATAGTGTTACATTGCACTTCAGAAAAAAAAGGCATTTTAGGTTTTTAAGGAATTTTGCTTGCCAGAGTAATATCTTGTCATAAGATACACCTTTAGAAATTAATAATACAATAATATATACCTTTAGAAATTATATGTCACTGCTGAAGAATCTGTGGGTTTTACATATTATACATTTCCAGGGATATTTGTGTTCCACCTGTTGGTTATCTCTGTTTATCCATATCTGTTACAGTTCTGAAATATTTTGTTTCTCTTTTGATTCTGTGCTTGCTGTTTTCCATCAGACATGTGCTGCATATTGCAACTCAGCCAAAAGGTGTTTTTACACCAGAAATTTCTAGTGCAATCCTAGGGATGAAGTGCAAATTGAAAATACTTATTTTCTATGGCTAAATTAAGAGTAATTTCCTTTCACCATCCATGTCGGACATGTGTCATATTGTTATCAAGATCACTGCATAGACTAAATGCAGCCTTCAGTTACATAGAATAATATTTAATACTTGTGAGTTTTGGAGCTTTAGTGGTTGGCCACTTCAGTGCAGTAGCTCTGAAACCTAATGATAAATCCTTTGCGTTTAAACTGCAGTTTATAATCTCTGAGGATGAAGATAAGAAAAATCCTATTTTATACATAAATGCATTTGTATTCATACATAATATCCACCAGCACTTGGAGGTTGTGATTTCCACTGCATTATTAGGTTTCTTTCCCACCTTAGAATTCATAAATAACCATTGTAAAACAGGAAAAGGTGTGGGCTGCATGTAATGTGTTAGTTGTGGTTCCTGTCTTCAAGTTTCCATCTTCAAGATGACTGTACGATTATGCTTTAAAAACACAATGCTTCAGAGTATGTTTGGGGATATAACATGTTTTATACAAAAGTTCTAGAGAAAGATTTCCCTGTGCAACATTTTATCAGAGGACTGGTAGTGATACTGTACTTCAGAAAATCTGGTCAGGAGAGGGTATTTCTTGAGGAAATTTTTTGTCTGAGATTTGGGGGAAAGGTCTGATTTGTTTCTTGTTTAATCGGTGGAGGCTGCTCTGTTGTACCTACAGTACAAAAGGTACTCTCCTTAAGAATTCTGTTTTACTTTCTAATCACACCTGCCTATATTCTGAGTGCTTTACAATGAGACAAGAAATGGAGTCTAATCCTGTGAAGTCCCGCTCCACTGTGATGCCATGTTCTGATGTGTATTGAATTGAAGGGACACTGGGGTGTTTCAGTTCAGTGAGGTGTGTTGTTTCCTGCTCAGCCCAAACCCAGAAACACATTGTTTAGATTTTGTGTCAGGGAGTGACATATATATGTGCAGATGGATAAACTTTGTAAAACCTAAGCTTTGCATGATAGCTGTCTAAACTTAGGAAGTTAAAAGGGAACATAATGTCAAGGACCTCTCCAAAATACTGGCATGATGGTGATGATAAAGAATAGCTTCATACCACGTATGGTGTGTGGTCACACATAAATGAGAAGGGAAAGGGATCCTTCTGCATATCCTTGTTATCCTGGTCATGATGAGTCTCACTGGGTTTGGTTAGTGTGGAGTTTGAGTTTCTAATTACCAAAAGTAGGAGGAAAAAAAAAGAAGTGGATGTTCTTAATGCTGTTTTTTCTTTCTGATGGAATGCTACTTTCTGCAAGTAATCTTTGCCAAGTTACTTGCGGGTTTTAATCCTTGTCTCAAGTGTAAATAGAATACAAAAGATTGTACAAATCTTCATTTTTCATCTGCCAAACCTAATAACAACTACTGCAGAATGCTTAGAGATTGTTAATTATTTTATGAACTGCCATGAAAGAGAAAGGAAAGGGGGATAAAAAGGTGTGTTAACTCCTGCTGACCCTTCTGCCTTTCTTAGGCAGATCAGTTGCTGGAGGGGCTTGAGCAGTTTACAAAATCAAAAAAATTAAAAAATAGTGAAGCAGGGGTTTTTCTCCAGACTCATACCTCTCTTAGGAAAATACCTCTCATATAAAGCGGAAACAGGGGATGACAGGGGACGGAGGTGCAGTGAGTCAGTATCCAGAGTTATATTCCTGTGGCCAGAAGAGTCCCAGCTGAGAAGGGTAACTTGTAACTGCTAGGAAGAGGGATTTAGAAGGATCATGTGAAAGGAAGAATTGCCGCCTTCATGGCAGGAAATGGCTGGAGCACGCACTGGGACCTTGGCAGGGGAAGGTCAGTGTTCAGGCTGGCTTCCTGGAGGCCCAGAGGAGGTGGCTGAATGGTGTGGATGTCAGGGAGCACGTGGGAAATAATGGAGATTTAAGCTTGGTTCAGAAAAGGCTTATTTCAGGCACTGAGTAGGGGTATCAGTAGTGCAAAGGAAGCCTTCATGTCTAGTTGGTCACACCTTGTTTTGTTTTTGCTTAGAGATAAATGCAGGCTATAGGTGGGTAACCACTGATGGGTATATGAGTCATGTAAAACTAAACCATCAAGGTATTGCCAACAGATGCTTTGAATGAGTAATTAGTAGCAGAGGGCTGGTTAGCTGAAACAAGCTGGGGATGAGAGTGCAATTTACTATTTTCTTAGAGACAGTCTGCCCTGTTTTCTTGTTCACATGTAACTCCTTCTGAACCAGCCCTTGCACCTCTGAAGCTTTGAAGATTTTGCTGTATCTGAAAATACATGATTTTCCTTTCCCTTAGAGTCATACAGCAAAATCTTTGTTTTCTTTCAAATCCTAATTCTCTGTGGATGAAGGAGCTTGTTTCCTATACATCCTTTGTTTTGAAACTGATAACGGTGCAGACTGTGAAAAGTGGTGTAACATCTTGCTCAGAGAGCTCCCTGTTGGTTTTTTGTTGCTTCAGATGCAGCCTGGTACAGAAGTTGTCCTACCACCATTGCTGGGTTTATGGGGTGGTGTTCCTTGAGGCTGCGGTCACTTTTTCATCTGAGAAGCAGAGTCAGTGAGGAAACTCCTTCCATCTGAGACTTTCTTTTCATGTTTCTGTCACTTTTACAACTAGGTGAGATGTTTTTCTTTCCCATGGCAACTGTCCTGACAAATGGTTAGTTAGCAGGATGATCTCCTTTTGATGTTCATGTCACTATGCATGAAGTTGCTCAAGTGAGGGCTTAGCTTGCCATCCAAGTCCAAGTGTCTCTATGGTTGTTTTCTTTCAGCCTGTGGTTCAGGTCCTTGGGTCCGTGAGAGTCAGCTACCGGGTTTTGTAGAGACACAGTTTTTTTTGCAAGCTTCATTAACACTGGGGTTCTGCCAGCTTCTGCTTTTTATGACCTCTTTAGCCATACGGGGCTTTTCAAACTGTTTTGTGCCTCAGTTTGAGGTGCATCTCTGTGATGTACAACACTTGAGTAACTAATTCAGTCTCCAGTAAAGGCATCATAGATACTCTGTGATTCTAAGTTGGAAGGGACCCATATGGATCACTTAGTCCAACTTCCTGCTCCTCAGAGGGTACCTAAAAGCCTTGTCAGATGCTCCTTGAACTCTGACAGGCTTTGTGCTGTGACCAATTCCGTGGAGAGCCTATTTCAACGATGGACCACAATCTCAGTGAAGAACCTTTTCCTAATGTCGCATCTGAGCTTCCTCTGATGCAGCTTTATTCTATGTCCTCATGTCTCTTATCAGTGGGCAGAGCCACTGGATTGACAGCAGCCACAGGATTAAGCACTTCCTTGAAACAAGCATGTGACATCCTTCATGTCCCTCCTTCAGAAAAATATGGGGTTGAAATACCTGGGAGATACGGCAGCCACGCAGTTATTCAAACCCAGACTCTGTAGGATGCACTCTGCTGATAGGCAGAAATATTCCTCTTTTATTTGTGCAGGAGGCCTATTTAGCCTAATTAGGAAGTGCTTTGGCAATGATGAAGCAGTATGAACACACAGGAATGCAAAAAGCCCTTCTTCACTGTACACAGATAAAGGGAAATGAGTAAATAAAGTACAGAATCCCAGAGTGGAAAGGATTATAAGCTGGCAAGTGATACAGTTCTTATTGCTAGGTTGATACCCCTAATTGATATGAACATGAAGCTCTGTGCAATCTGTGGTACTTAAAAGATGCGCATCTAAATAATATTTAAATAGATTCTTCCTTTTTAAGACCCACTGGAGTGTAATTGTATTCAACTTAATTAAATGAACTGAAACCCCTTGGTAACTGTGCTTTACTGTTCCTAAATAAAACACTCTCCAAAGAGACTTGAGGAAGCTTAGTTAAGGCGATGAAAAACCTGAGCCCAGCACCAAGAAGTTTTGCATGAGCAGTGTTATGTTTGGTTCATTGGTAGGCTACCTACAGTGGTTGAGATTATGGTAACAGTGCCATACATCTGTTAAGAGTCAAAAGCTGAGTCTTCACTGAAGTGCTTCAGGGCAGAGTCAGCCTCTCTGGTTTCAGATTTGTATGAATGTGGGGCGTCTATTTAAGCTAGTTTATTAGTGCTACCCCTCTGTGGCAGCACAGAGCACGTGGTCCCTGCAGGAGTGAGGGTTTGCAGGGATAGCACAGGCAGGCAGGATGGGCGGCATTGGTGGAGGGGAGCCTGGGGCACAGCTTACTTACGGGAGCTACAGGAAACCATTTCTTCTGCTGCTAAGATTACAGGGGGGAAACATGGATTGCTGCCATGCTCAATTACAGTTGTTTCCTTTCCTGGTAAAAGACGTCCTGTCAGGAAGCGGTAGGAGCGAAGACGAGGTTAGTCCCTGCTTATGTAGAAGTGTTGGGTGTATCTTCTAGGCTGCAAGCTGCTGAATTTCTAGCAGGGAAAACCAGAAAAATATCACAGTTTGAGAAAGCAGTTTAAACATCAGCATTCTGGCGTTCCACCGCTGGCAGCTGGCCTGCCCTCTGCACTTGCAACAGTAAATCAAGGGCTGTGTCTCTGGGGCATGAAGTGCCCTGTGCTGCTGGGCACCTCAGCTGGGGTTGCTGATTTCCGTACCTGCTCCCAAAAAAGAGGACCGATCCTGTCATGCCTTGGTGCGCAGAGCAGGGTTTTTTCACACTTCATAAAAACAGTTTGAAGTGAAGGCAGATATTTGAGATTTCCTTTGCTCTTTATGAAATCTTAACATGGGTAGCAGGAGAACACCTTCCGCTCAGAAGTCAGCATCCAAAATGGTACAAGTGGGAGTAATTGTGCCTGCTGTCACCCAGCTTCCTAAGAGCAGCATTTCTAAACGCTGGGATGCTCGCTGCCGGGCTGGGTGATGCAAGGCATTATGCTGCCCTGCAGCTCTTGCCATCTAAGTGCAGATGAGGTAATAGGCTCATCCAGCCATGAGAAATGTGGGATGCTGCATTCCTGCTGGGCTTTCCCAGTGCTGCAGAGTGGAAGAGGACTGTGCTCTTTCCTCTCCCCTTCAGCACTTGTAGTTGGGGGGGAAAGTCCCATGCAGTATTTAGCTGCTGGGGTGGTAAGAAATGAGGGAAGTCCTGGAGTGTTCTCCTTTACTGGTGCATCTCCAAAGCAAGTACTGCTGGGTTTTGGTGTGCTGGGGGAAACTGCTGTCCATAGGAACCTGCCCAGGATCCTGGGTCTGGCTCTCAAAGTAAAGCAGCAAGGAGTGCATGATAGTACACTGGAGGGGTAGGGGGGAGTGGTAGGGGGAACAGAGGAAGAAGGATGAGAAGTTTTTTTGAGTGAACTTTCCTTTTTTTGGACGAGGTATGTTCTCCTTCTGCCAAACTGTCCAGAGGAAAAGCGTAGCACAGTTCAATTTAAAGGCAGTCGTTCTCTCTTGCAGTGACACTTGGAAAAGTAGTTCTCTTAGTAAAACTAGCACATAACCATGACCAAAGTTTGCTTTCTCTGAGCAACTTTAACACCTTGGGGAAATACTGTAAACAAGACTTGCTGAGCTTACACACTTGTCCTGAGATACTGTTGACTACTGAGTTTGTTTTACCTTTAAATATCCAAATATTTTTTCTTTATGTGTTTTCTGTTCAGACTTTTTCAGACTACTCTTTTAATGATTACTCACACCTCAGTTATGTAGTCCCATACATCACAGAAGATTCGGTTTTGTGATACTGTGCTACTACTAAATATAAGGAAAAGAGCTTTAATGAGACCTCCTTCACTATTGCAGCTGATACGGTTAACTCCTTGAAATATTTATTTCATCATCTGCTTTAGATGTTTGCCTTTTGTATTTCTATTTCATTAGATCCTAACTTATCTCAGACATGAAGCCACCCCCGTAATATATGCTAAATTTCTCAAATCTGAAACAAGAAATTCACCTCCATCTCCTTAATGGTGCTTTTATCAGATATATGTTCATTTCTTAACCCTTGCCATTCTTTTGTTTACCATTTGTTTCTGCTCCCAGTCTAAGGCTAGAACCCACTGCAGCTGGTGCACATGGAGCGACAAATTTTCGCTTAATTTGAGGAAAAAGTCTCAATAGAGTGTGCAAAAGGAAGAGGCAGTGAGAGCACAGGAGACAAAACTAGTGAGAGGTGATGTCAGGTGCAGCTATTACATGGCTTAAGGAGTTGACTTGTTCTGCTTTACAAGCTGACAGTGGCAACTTGTAGCTAACTGCTGACCAGTCTGGTGGATGGTGGTGGCCTTTTAGGTGTCAGAGCAGACAAGGGTTTTGAGTTACATTTTGATGAGCTTAGTGCAGAGCACCTCAGGGAAAGGAGGACAGAAGATAATATACTGTTATTAGGGAAGCTGGACATTAAGGGTGCTTTGAACAAACTTTCATGAAAAAAATTTGCATATATTCTTGTCTGTCAAGACCTGGTTCTGCTTGTGATAAATACCAACTTTTTAAGTATGTTGGAATGTACATTTGCATAGATGTAACTTTTTTTGTTAGCATGCATATATTTATTTTCTTTTCCGGAGAGGACTTCTTGGTTGCAAGCCACAGAGAGGGATCCCAGTAGTGTGCTTTTAAATTTATTTTAATTTAGAAAGGAAAAATTTAATCTAGAGGGAAAAGCAGAAATGGCATTCAGAATGTTTTTTTTTTCCAGAGATGCTTTCTTATACCTTCTTGAGAAAGACTTTGGCGCTTTGCAGTAAAAAGAGGGGGGGAAAAGGCTGTGGTGCTACTGGTGAAGGAAACACTTTATTTGCAGAATTTTGAAAAGAGCAAGAGGTTTTTTTGATGTAAAGATAGGGCAAAGTTTTTCATATATATATATGAAAAAACTTACATAACTTTGGTTTAGTATGAGTTCTTTGGGTCTAGAGTGACCGTGCTCTTTACTCAGTGGGTTCTTTCAGTTATTTGAGATAACTGCTGGAAAATCTTTGATATCAAAGTATACCATTGTGCTTTCTGCTTATTGTACAGAATCTATAACAGTTTTAACCATGCTGCAGAGAGCTTGACACAGTAGTATCACATCTATTTTTGTAACTCTGTGAAGCCGCATAGTTTAATGACTCAACCCTCAGATGTCATGAAAATTAATGGAAAGTCTATTGAATCAGTCTGGTCTGTATGTTCTTTTTGTTCTCACAGTGTCTGGCTATAGAGAGGTCAAGGGAACCATGACAACTTTTCAGCATCCTCAAAAATAGCTGTTCTCAATATAAAAATGTCATGACTTGTACACTGAGTATTTTATGCCTTCTTCTGATTATCAAGGCAAGCGCTGGTTGCCTGGCCTTGCAGTTCTGTCTCATTCATATTTCTGACCCTGCTGACTGTCAAGACAGGCTTTGAACCTGTCATTGCATGGATAGTGGAATTGTTAACTCTGCTGAATGTAAGATTGTCCTTGCTGAGCCCTAGGAATAGAAGGGAATATTTTTCTAGCAGCTTGTTGGGTTCATTTTTAATGCAAGCATTTTGAAGCTGTGCCAGAAGGCAAAACATCAGCCCTATTCCTAGCAGAAATACATTGGTAGCAAGGGACAGGTAAGAGGATCAGAAATGTGTAACAGAATTACGATGGAGCTCTGCAGGTTTTCCTACAGATGCCTGTCCTCACTGTGTATTACCATAATAAACTGAGACACAAGCTCTAGCCAGAGAGGTGGATGCAGGTCTAACTCGTCTGTTTGGAAACAGTTTGGATCTGATTTCAATCTGCCTTCTTAGAAAGAACTGTGAAGGAACCTGGAATACAGTGTCTCAGGTTAATCAGCTGTAGCCTGAATTCAGGTGTTAGTATATTTTGGAATGCAGGGAGTTCTGCCACAAGTCCAAGGTCGCTTGGGGAAGGATGCAAAGTTTCCAAGCTTTTATGAGCTTTTATGATTAGTAAAAATATCTAAAAAGGGATGACATATAGTCAAAGTTTCCCATGAAAATCTGATCATTCCTTGCTTTCTAGCTAAGCTAGCTCTGCTTAACTTAAACATCTCATAGGATGTGTGCCATGTATATGACGTCCTGTTAAAAACAGGGTGCTTATTTGGCACAAATATGTTTTCCTGCTGTAGATGTTCTCATTTCACTACCTTTTTGTCCCTCCTCCCTCTTACTCATTTCCCCTCCCCAAACAAGCCTGTTTGCTCTGGCCCACATTCTGGCTTTCATTTATGTACTTCTTAGAGCTATCCAAACCAAAGGTATTATTGAAATGCAAGGTCATGTTCCACAAATTTTTAGTAGGCGTCTCTGTTAAAATCTAACTGCCAGAAATAAGCTGCTAATGTTTACAGTGACTCTCCACACAGTAGTCCTGTGTTTCAGGCATGGAAATGGATTTTTCCCATCTTAGCCTGTAAAGGTCAAAAAATGTGCCTTTGCCAGGGCATGATTGCTGCATGTTGTAAAAGAGATCCTTCCCTTTGCCAGTGCTGCTTCCACGTTCATTTATACTTTAATAGGAAAAAGTCAGATTGTCTTCCTCCCAGTTTCTGACCTATTCCTAAAATCCCAGATTATGCATGTGCTGTGGCCATAACTGCTGTGGCTTTTAAGTTTTGAACTCGAATAGTTGCATTATGTGCTATAACCTGCGTTGCCATGTGCAGATGGAGTCCCATCTGTCTCTCTGAACAAACAGGCTTGTAGCATCCACATCTTTTTACATTTCTGAGATTTATGCAGTTATGTGTATTTTACCCGGGAGAAGTGAGCACAGATATCCAGTAGTCAAGACCTCTTTCCTGACATTCCTAATACCTGCCAGAATAGGAGGAGGATATACTGGAACATGCAGTTTTGTAACACATTTTTCAGATCCTCAGACAGAAAAATACAGAGTAAAATGGTTGTATTTTTGGGAGATTTTTCTAAAAATCTTATGCTGCATAGAAATGTATGCAGAAAGTATGCATGTGCTCCTAGTGCCCAATATTTAGGTACACATGCAGGTTCATCTCATATATTTTCATTACTTAGCAAAGTCTGTTATTCCTCCTTAGCTATTAGTGGTTTTTTATTATACTATTAAAATATGAATGTATTTTTACTTAATTTTACAGCCAGCAGAGCTCTCTAGCAAAACATTTTTCTCTTTTACACTTTCAGATGTCAAATACAAAGGATTCTGCCAAGGTGTTAAACTAACTGATGTGCAGTGACCGATAAATTCTAACTTTATAATAAGTGCCAAATCGTTCCAACTTTTCTTTGTAGTCACTCCATTAACAGGAATCCCAATGGATTCCTTTGGTATTCACATGCATATCAGAACTAATTCTCTGGGAATTTCAGGGCAATTCATCATTTTGCTCTCTGTTTTATGATGCCAAAAAATGTTGCATGCATACATTATAAAATGGAAATTTAGGAACACAACTGAAAATAGAAATCTGAGATAACTTCTATTTTCATTAGACTGTTAAATCTTCATTTTACACTTAACCCATTATAAATAATGGGTTGTGTACTTTCCTGGCTGTCAAACTATTTTGTGGAAGGCTCTGTGCAGTAGTGAAATCTTAAATGAAACATGCTGTAACTTTTTACCAATGAAGTGTTTGGGGTATGGTTTTCCCACTCGATATTTGTATTGCTCACAATTTTTTTCCACCAGGGAAAATCTATGTGATTATACAGTGGGAACATTGCAGTTTGCATGGTAATAAACACAATTGGTGTAAAACACTCTTCATGTTAGTGCGTTTTTTTAACTGATAAATTTGTTACAAAATGAGAGAGTTTATTATGAAGTTTTGGTTTTAAAAATGTTGCTGACAGTTCAGAGCATTTCAGAGGCTTCTGAATTACAGATAGATCAGTAAGAATAAATTTGAAAGCTATACATTTTTTCATTGCTCACATAAGCTGTCTCAAATATGCAACCCATCTCTATCAAAATGGGACATAGTGATACATGATGATTGAAGGCTTACTATAAATTACATTGGTTTATTTTTTGTATCAAATAACTATATGCTTTTTTCTACCTGTGAAACTAAAATGGCACTCCACATTTGTCTAAACCTGTGAAAATCACCACTAGGTCTTACTCTTTGTGCATCAGAGGGAAATATTTTTAAAATATCGATAGTTATGCTTTTAGTGTTCTATTTTATTAATAATTCTAGAGATTTTTAAAAGCTTTTCAAACTATTCCTTTGACTTCATTTGTAGGGGAATGCATGACTTACCAAGCTGGAGCTAATGTTTTGCATATGAATGTTTTTTAAATACTCAAAACCCAAATAGAATTGCAAAGCACAGTGCTGGTGATTTTGTGTGAGACAGTTTAGAATTATTTGGAGGCATTGAGGGGGTCAATTTACAGAATAGACAAAATGTCCTGGTTCTTCAGATGAGTTATACTTGTGGTTTGAAAAGTAGATCTTGGCTATTATTTGTGCAGTAGAAAAATGAAGCACCTTCTCGTTTCCAAGTTTTGCCATGCTTTTAGTAGTGCTTGAAGAGTAAAGGAGGATGATGGAGATAACTCTCTATAGGGATCAAATTTGAGGTCATATAAATCAAATATACAATCATTCGTTAAGTTATGACATTTACTTAGGTGAAACATGAGTGGATGCTGTGGTTGTGAGATGCTTGCTGTCTTTGTCTTGGGTTGATTGATGTGTCTGTATTTCTTTTAACAAAATCAGTGCTCTCTGCATTGCCTGCATGCATAAACTCACAAAAGCAGCTGTTAGCCACAGACACAAATCCTTCAGTTGGCATTTTGCATTGTACCTTTCTGGCAAGTTGAGGTGCAAATGCAAATGTTTGTGGTTTATTCTAATTTTGAAGCTAGGGGGCTTCAAACCCCAAAGCTGTCCACATCTAGTGAGGAGGGTGCATGTGGCCTTTGCAGAATGGCAACTGCATAAAGCTGTAGCTGCCCTCAGTCTGGTAGCCCAGCAAAAGCATGTGGCAGGGCTGCAACGAGTATGTGTGTCAGCTGGCTATTCTTCTCTCTAAGATCTTGTGGGATTTCTTCTGTTCCATCTTTTTCTGGACATTAAGCTTGTTTTAATTTGCAGCATAGCCCCCTCATGCAAGCCCTGCGCACTGCCAGCAATCCCTTCTGTCAGGCAGGCAGGCTGATGCCTGCAGCTCTGCTCCTCTGGCCATGGTGGCACTGGTGGACTGGGTCACTTGTGAATAGGCCTTTCTTTTCAGCCACTCACTCGCTGGCAGTGGGGCCACCCATGTTCTGCAAGTTTTAATTGGGGTGCTGCAATCAAGCTAATTATGTTCTAGGGACAGTCAGAAGCCTTCAGCCTTGTGGAGGCTACCTTTAAAAATAGCACAGTGAGCTGCACGCCAGCACAAGTGAAGAATGAGCACTTGTTCAGCTGTGTTTGATCCACTGGCAGTGCCATTGCTATCCTGCAAATGGTCAGTGACCACATGTCTGAGGAGGTGTGGGGAGGAGCACTGGAGCATGCTGAGATCCTCAGCTCTGTCTGGCTCTCAGCTAAGCTAAAGTTCACATGATAAGTTTGGATTTGGAGTATTTCAGGCAATTTTTCAAAGTAATGAATTACCTTTGGAAGTTAGAAAGTTATGTGTATTTTGGATCAGGCTAACTTTATGGAATGTATGGTTTCCAGAATTGTGAGAGGAGATGGACTGATAGGCAATTTTCGCATAGTAAAATGATGCTTCCGTGTGTTGCTCTTCTATCATTGTTTCCAACTTCTATGTTCTTAACTTGCAAAGTTTATCAAGGAATAAACAGACTCTGGCTGGGAAAGATACTCCAAAGTGGGAATTTTTGATAAACCTTAGAGAGGGATGTTTCTTATGATTGAGTGGCTGGGATTCAGATGTCCATGTCAGCTCCTTGGAAAGTCATACAGGTTCTCCTACTGCCCACAAAAGTGCGCAAATAAAGGTTGAATTTTGGGGTTGCTTTTTCAGTTTGGTGTTCATTTTTTTCCCCAGCAGTGCAGCCCTGGTTATTCCTACTGTGTGTTTAAACACTGAAAGCAGCTTGTAGTCCATGTGGGACCGGAAAGCACATACTCAGCCACCAGAGGAGTGTCCAGTTGCACAGGGAAATTTGTTGAATTTGTAGTACAGACACACAAGAGTCCAGGTTTCTTCCCCAGCTTGTTGGGAAGTGATGGATGTCAAGGAGATGGTTGGAGGAAGACATAGGCTTCTGCTGTGAGCTCCTGTAGAAAGGCAGGGTAGCACTGTTGTGTTCTCAGATGTGCTGGCTTTTTCCCATGTAAACTATACATTTGCTTAGCAGCACAGGACGTTTTTTGTCCAAAGCTCTGGAAAGTCTGAAGTTCGCAGAAGCGTATTTGTATCCCCAATCTTTTAATGCTTGAAACATCTCCTGTGAGATCTTCGGCAGGCTGAGAGATAGAGAGGAACTACAGTAAAAAATACACTAAGTACAGAGGCGGGGAGAAAGTTTAGACATGTATTTAGTATAGTTACTTTGCTTCTGCTGCTCCAACAAGTGACATTCAAATTGTTTTCCACCTGTACTGAACATACTAGTGTTGAGAAAATGCAAGCTGCTCCAAATTTTGGGAATGTGAGCTCTGCAGAAGTTGCTGGGGAATCTACAAAAGTTTCAGGAGATAGCTGTTTTGCTTGTGGAATTGCATTTTAAAAGAGTAGAAAGTAGTTTTCACAAACTCTGAGATTTAATAGGCTTTCACTTTTATTTAAACTGGAATGTTTTTTCCAGTTATCCAGAAGTGATACTTCATTAGAGCAAACCTACCTCTTCAGCATAATCCAGAACCCTGAGAGTGGAACCACATGCTTATTTCCAAGTAATAACAGCTTCAGTAAGGTGTGGTTATAATTAAGAGTTCCTCCTAGCTCATCTGCTATAACTCAACCTTGCAATTTATGTATATTATTAGTGTAATTATTTTTACATTATTTCTCTATTGCTTAGCTTTCTCTTAATAATCATGACATAATTTTATGTTTATATGCGTGCATCTATGAACAGCAGCAATGAAATGATAGTCCGCAATGTATTCTTGTCCTTCTCTCAAGATAGGCACAGAGAGCAGATTGTTACCTTCTAAAGAATGCACACAGTAACATACATGCTCTTTCATAAGTTAGACAAGCAGGGACACAAGATTAATCCATCCCATCTTTTGGACCTATCTTAAGTATGTGCATATTGTACCTGCCCACCCCCTCACTTCACAGGTACAGTATAGATAGATATCTGATGTTTAGAAAGGTTTCTCATGACACTTAAAATTCAGCCTTTATATTGTTTTGGTCTAATTTTCTTAATTAATAATTTTTAAAGTATGAATTTGAACTGTAATTAACAGATTATCACAATTAGATTTCTAGCTATAGCCATTTTATTAGCAGTGTAGCAATCCTGCCCTGCAAATCAGACATTTGGGACTCAGCAAGCCATGTTGCCACCTCCAGTACATATTAAAAGACCAACTGGCAGGGTGTCTTTGTGGGTGTCATTGTTTGCAGTCTGGCTGATTTGGTGTATTGGCAAGAAATGAAATGGTTTTAGTTGCACTTAGTCATTGTCACAAAGCAGGGCTACTCTTGGTAAGGTCAGTGAAATGTGTGTAATGACTGGCTCTTGGAAGAGCGAGCTGCTGCTTGGAAGAACCAGGTGCAATTTGAGTATATGCTGGTGGAAGGGAATTGAGGCAGATAGTGCTTGTATATGTGTTGTTCCACTGCTGTGCATTGTCATCCCTGCCTTCTTCCTCTGCAGGAATTAACAAAGTCCCACCTGATTGTGAGGAGCTGTTGAAGTTCCCAACTGTTGTTGTTGTTAGTGTGCTCTGGAACAGGGATGGAGAGGATGACCTGAGCACGATGTGCTGCGAGGGCAGGGGGGTTTCCTTCATAGTTGTGATGCTACCTTTAAATCAGAATTTTAAAATTAATTAACCTGTTTCCTTTGTCTTTCCTGTAGGACGGGTCACTGGGAAATATTGATGATCTGGCACAGCAGTATGCAGACTACTACAACACCTGCTTTACAGATGTGTGTGAGAGGATGGAAGAGTTGCGCAAGCGGAGGGTTTCCCAAGACCTTGATTTGGTATGTAGAGAAGTTACAACTTTATTAACAAATAATTGCCATTCATGCTCCAGATGAAGAATCAGTATTACAGCTTGAAGAATTCTACCCAGGGAAATAACTACGTGGTTGTGTTCACGCATGCAAACGTTTCAGCCAACTCAATTAGCTGGATTAGGTTTTTTGAAGGTATTTTTTATGATTCATTAAGCCTTGGAGTCTGCATTTCTTATTTCTTCTTTAATTAGAGCACTTCTTGCTTGCATACATTTGGTTGCAATACTCAACTCTTGAAGGCAAGATACTGTCTGACGAAAGCATCATTTCCTTGCTCCAAGATGCTTCCAGTGTGAGCACAGTCAAACTGTGCAGGTTTTCAGACACACTTTACAAACTGTAAAGAGGTGCTTCTCAAAAGTCCAGGGTGCAAATACTGGTTCCAGGCTCCCGAATGTCAGCACTTCTGCGAACCTCTTTCCATTATTTTATGCGTTATAGAACCTGTAGCAGGTGATAAGGGGTCACAGAGCCTTTCAGGATGGAAGGGACCTCAGGAGGTCCCTAATCCAGCATTCAGCTCAAAGCAGTGTCAACATGGTATTCAAACCAGGTTTCTCAGGGTTTTATCTAATTGAGTTTGAAGACCTCCAGGGACACAGTCATTGCACCGTCTCTGAGAAAGCTGTTAATACTGCTTTGCTATCTTCATAGCAAACTTCTATTTTTAAATAATATTCTGTGGGGCCCTCCCCATGGCAATTTATACCTGTTGTCTATTGTTCTCATGCCACACACCTTTTTGATAGCCTCCCCATGGACACCAGTAGATCTTCTTGAAACTGTCTTTTCTGACAGTTGAATCTCCCAGCTCTTCTTGCTGGGCACAGGCACAGGTCCTTGAGAGTGCCTTGGTAACAGCTGTACCTGATGATGTGGATTATTTAAGACTACTTTCTTTTTGGGATACCAACTGAGAGGCTTTCAGAGTCAGTAGAGGCTACAAACTTCAGTTACACAATTAATGGCTGCAGAATCAAGGCAGGGAGTCATCTTCTGCCCTACTGAAGTTTTTTAGTTCCTTCTCTATTTTTAAATAGAAAAAAAGCAAAATTTTTTGCAGTTCTGTTGCTGCCATGAAGTTCCAAGGGTTAAACAAAAGGCTATTGCAGGAAATTCTTTTGTAGACAGACCCTTGAGGCTTCTGTGCAGAGAAGCTGATGGCACAGAACTGTGGTTCTGATGAAAACCCCCGTGCCTGGCAGGCCTGGTATTCTTGGTAGCTGTTGACAGCAATGAAACCCCCTTTGCTGGTGCTGTTGGAAGGCAGCTCCTGTGCTGGGTAATGGAGTGTGCCTTATGGAGGGAGAGGACCCCTTCCATTTAGACAGATGGGCCTAATTTGGCTCCCTTCACTTCCAAAGCTGCAGAAGCCAGGCTGGAGAAAGCCATGTGAGCTTAATTAACTCACATCAAAGGTGCGGATCTTCACGCTGGTTTAAATAGATGTGAGCTAACCAAAGACAGACCATCTAGTGATTCATTCTGCTCCAGAGAAGCTATAGTCAGAGAAAGCAGCTGTTTGAAAAACAGCCTGGAGATTTCTCTTCAGTGTCTCTGATACTGAGTTTGCTTACTCTAGTGGTCTAATGATGACTTCTTGAACTGTCAGGTCAGAGAGAAGACAATACAATTGAAAATTAAATTAGTGCTCCATTTTTGCTACGTCTGTCACTCTATAATACAGTTTCAAGACATAAGATAGCCATTCTACTGATAACATATGAGACTATAGATACTAGCTCACTTGCCCAACAACTGCATCCCAACAGTGCTGACTGCAGCTGAAACTTGCTCTCATCAATAAACAGGCACGCTTGACTTAGCCACACAGGGAGGAGGAAATGGCCACGTAGACCAGAATGTGATTTTAGTGCAATGAACAGAAGAGTGAGTCACTTGTGGTGTTTCTCCTATCTATACACCTTGATGAAAGGTAGTGTATTGACATATGTTCGGGGATAGTGAATGGAAAGTGATGCTGGAGGATTGAAGCCCAATGCACATCCTAGATGTGCTATGATAGCAAAAAATTGTACCAGATAACAAATACATGCAGCTCCAAAATTATTATGTACCAGTATTATTGGTCTGTTTGTCTAGCCTGACCTTGCTCTGCCATACATTGCTCTTCCAGCAGGGATGAAGAGGGCAGTGCTGTCTCTACACCCTCTCTTCCCAGCAGTGGGGCTGTGCTAGACCTGGAGGTGGGCAGTGTATCAGTTCTTCCTCCCCTCCCCAATGGTCTTCTCCCTCTCTTTAGTGAAGTGAACAGAGCAGAGCTGACATGCGTGGAGTATTATTGCAGATTTTCAGGGGTTTGCTGGAGTGACACTTACTGAATCCATATGAAAATGCTGTATTAAGTGCATAATAATACTTAGCAAAAACATAAAGGCCAAGCTTAGGTTGCTGCTTTCACTGAATGCTCTGAACAAAGAGAAAGAGCAGGTCATCCCAGGAGTCAAAGCGTCCTCTAAACCCTGCACAGAGAGGCCCTGTCAAGAGCAGCAGTGTAATAACAAAGACATGCCCGAGCTGGCAGAGCTTTGGCAGGAACATGTATTTAGCACCGGCTCGCCCAGATTGCCCTTTGTAGCGTGTCCACTGGAAGGACAGAAATATGGACTGTTTATTGCTGCTTCTGTACCCTTTGAAATAATTTGAAGCTGTTTGGGCGCAAGTGTTGATATCTTGATTGTATATTGTACTTTCTAATCAGCTCTGCATCCTTTCCTATCAGACCATAGCCATTTCAGTCTAGATATCCTGCTCTGAAGTTGAATTTTTAAAAAAATCGCTTGGTAAAATAGTTTGAGAAAGCAGCATATCTTGTAACAAAACAGTGGGTACAGGTGGAGCTGAACCCAGAATATTTTTCCAAATGGTAATGCTGTCAAGGATTGTTAGTTGTCCCTAAACACGATAACTGCTTTCTGTGTTTGGAATTTTGCCTATGTTTTTGTAATGGAGAATGTGCTTGGGTTTGGACGCTAATGTTTGTGAACAGCATGGGAGTTGCCCACATTTCCTAGCATTTGGCTTACTCCTGTATACCATGTGGGCTTTTGGCTGAGGAAAAGCTGTAGGTGGAATAGATATAGTGGATTTTCAGGCCCGTGATGAATGTATCACTGGTAATATTGAGGTGGACATCTGCTAAAACACAGTTATGGCCAGAGAAGTGACTCTGTGAGGATGGTATTTCTAACTGTTCACATGACATCCTTGTCTTTAAATGGGAGAGATGTGAATTAGGTGTGTAATGAACCACTCAGGTGTGTAAGGAGTTGAACCACTCAGGTGTGTAAGGAGTTGGCTGGATGGCTACACTCAAATGGCTCAATATCCAAATGGAGATCAGTGACAGGTGGTGTTTCTTAGGGATCACTATTTGGATTGGTGCTGTTTAACGTCTTTGCTGGTGACAGGAAGAGTGGGATCAAGTGCACCTTCAGCAAGCTGAGCGGAGTGGTCAGCATGCTGGAGGGAAGGGATGCCATCCAAAAGGACCTGGACAGGCTTGAGACATGGGCCTGTGAAGTCTTGTGAAATTCAAAAAGGCCAAATACAAAGTCCAGCACATAGGTTGGGGCAATCCTGAGCACAAGTACAGGATGGGAGGAGAATGAATGAAAAGCAGCTCTGGGGATAAGGTCTTAGGGGTGGTGGTAGATGCAGAACTTGACATGGCTTTCAGTGTGTGCTCACAGCCCAGAAAGCCAACCAGATCCTGGGCTGCATCAAAAGGAGTGTGGCCAGCAGGTCAAGGGTCAAGATTCTTCCCTTCTGCATCCAGTCTGGGGTCCCCAGCACAGGAAAGGCGTGAGAGACCTGGGTTTGTTCAGCCTGGAGAAGGAAAGGTTCCAGGGGGACCTCACTGCTACCTTCTAGTAGCTAAAGGGGACTACAAGAGAGCTGGAGAGGCACTTTTTACAAGGGCGTGTAGTGATGTGGGTGAGACACTGGAAGATAAGCTGTGGGTGCCCCATCCCTGGAAGTGTTCAAAGCCAGGTCAGGTGGAGCTTTAAGCAACCATATTGCAGTGAGGTTGGACCTAGATGATCTTCAAGATGGCGTTTCAATACAAACCATTTCATGACCTGCCTTCTTTGTGTCTCTGGGCCGTATCTGCCTGGCTCACTGACAAAAGCAGCTTCACCTTGCCTGTCAGCAGGACAGCATTGACTTAGCTGTGAAAGAGCAAACTGCATTCTGTTGTCTCACCTATCACTGACAGTGGCCAGCTAACTGCTGCTGTCCAGGTCTGTATTGTAGCTGATGATCTTGAAGTCAAAGAACGGCTTGAGGTTTTCTGATGGGCTCTGACAGCTGCAGTTGGGGCACTGAGAAGTTGCAGCCATCTTTTGTCTTGCAAATTATATAAAATTAATGCCACTGAAAAGCTAAATAGCATAGTAGTATACTTTTTTCCCACATCTATGCAATTAAGTTCATTGTGTAGAAGGGGAAGTGTTCAGAATCTCTCTCTGTACACTGTGGTAAAGTACAATGAATGTATTAGGCAAAATTACCTTGCCTAATCCCGTGTGTTTTTACAGTACCTGCACATGTACACAGGCAAATCCGGAAAATAGAAATTAACATAAAACCATCGTAAGTTCCTTGTCCTACTTCCAACATCCATGTATTTTTCCTAAGTCTTGTCTGTGCATGGTTTTAAAAGATGCTCAACAACCAGTAGTTTGATTACAGATGGAGTTCACCATCTAGGTAATGTCATCACATATAAATGGTATGTCCAGCAAGAAAAAGGGGAGGAAAAGCAGCAAAAGTACAGTAATTAGTAATCTGAGTGATAGAGTAATAATGATTTTTCCTCTTTGGAGGTGCATTTGTCTGGTATAGTACTACTGGTTGGCAGTATCAGCAGGCCATTTGAGAAACTAGCCAGCCTTTGCTGAAGCGTACTAAAACACACAGAACAGTTGTAGTCAGTGATTGATGTATGTTTAAAAATCCTCAAGAGAGTTAGCCACCAAAACTGGAGCCGGGATGCTGAACGTGTTTGTGGAGTGTGCCTATGTCTACTCTATAGCTGACACTAGTCATGTCCACCATTCTTCACATCTTAATTAATATTTCAGGATCCTAGATTAGACTGCTTATTCCTGCTATGAAATGATTACCTCTGCTTTGCAAATTCAGTACTGGCTGCTGTTACCATTTGTCCTGAGAGGACACTTCTGTATCTCAGTGGAACAGGATCCCACTGTTTTGTTTTGTCTTGCTGGCTGCAAGAGGCCCTCCAAAGTATAAACAACATCTGAGTTTAATTAAAAAGGTATCTACAGCACAAAAAAAAAAAAAGCTGGAGAGAACAGAGATAAAATTTCCTAATTTTTTGAAAGTTTCCAGGCCTTATTGGGCAGACATGCAGAAAATGCAGCAGTAAAAACTGTGGGCTTTGAAGCATCATTTTGCGTTTTTTTTCTTCAGTATAGATTGAACTAGGGGGGATTTAGCCTGAATATGAGGTACATAAAGAAGATTCACACAGAAAATACTTAGTGGAGATTTACTGTGTGTACAGTCTCAGTCTCTCAGTGTTTTAGGCTTATCTTCATAAGTTAAATTCATAGTGACATTTTCATCATTAATGGAGCTTTTCAAAGGTAGACACAATGGAAATTCTGGAACAGACAGGCTATTTTTAGTGTCTCATATCGCACACCAAGGCAGAAAAGGCATTTAAATATAGAGCTAGCATTAAACATGAAAACAAAGCAACGCTTGTTTCATATGCAGCAAAGTGAATACCATTCTTAAACAGTTCTTAGTTCACTTAATACTAGCAGACTAAGTAAAAAATCTCTCCGCTTTCTGCAAGCTAATGATCTCCTGCAGTCTCACCGCTGTTTTTGTTGGAAGGCCATTTATGAATAATCCCTTAGGCAAAATCTGTTCAGTTATAGACTGGAGACTCAGTGGACTTTGCAGCTGTGATGGTTTGGGTGACTTTATATTCCTTTCATACTTTTGGAGGATCCTTGCTTTTTGGAGTAGGATCTTCTGTTTAACACTTCTGGTCTTTTAAAGTATTTTTTATAATGTCAGTGTTACAGGAAAAATAGGTTGTCAAAGAGAATTGTTTTTTGTTTATTTTTTTCTGAGCTGGTAATACTGTTATAAACAAAATAATATTTATTTAATAAATAGAAAGGATAACTCACTTCTAGTGATCTGACTGGTAATTGTGGAGGGGAAAAATTCTCTTTAGCTTTTTAAGTGTTTTTCTAGGTATTCTTAATCTTCTAACGTAATTTGTAATCATTTTCTTGCCTCTTTACATACAGCAGGAATTTTACTTTGAACCTTAGATCAGTTGAATATATTCTTACTGTGCTCTTACTGTGCTCACCAGAAACAGCACAGATCTGGTGGAACTAACAGACTAGATTTGTATTAACTCTGTGATTTAATCTCACTGGAGCCTGAGGACTAGAGGGAAGGGGTAATTGATTGAGTAACTTTAGCTCCCTTTGTGTTTTTTTTTTTCCTTTCTCACCTTAGAATTTGAAAGTGATAGCAAAACTGGAAATGTACAGCATCATGCTGGTAAATTTCATTGCAATGGATACAATTGTTTAAAAAGAGAGCAAATTAAATTGCCATTTAAGAAGGTGCATCCCTGAGGGGAAAAAAAGCAACAAAACAACCAGAAAAACCAAACCAAATCAACTCAAACCAACCAAAACTCTGTGGTGAACAGTTTTTGTGATGTGCAGCCCAACTTGCCATTCACATATTACTAGATTTCCAAGATACCCAGTGGCATTACTCTGGGAAGGACAGCAGTGTGTATTGGCTGTGTTAGAAGTGTCAGACTTTCGTAATGTGATAGCAGCTAAACCAACAGAGGAATGAACCTAAAAGATGTAATGTCTTCTGCTAAGATTACTCCTCCCAGTCTTTGCATAGCGTCAGCTTGACTCTCCAGGCAGCCTCTCTATGCTCTCCTTCTGTGGTTCCCCAGCCACTGCTCACCAGTCCATCTGTGTTGAAGACAGCTGGAAGCAACTTCAAATGTCAGCTAATTGTAGCACTTACTTGTGATTTTTCTAAGTCCCCAAGTAGGGAAACACCAAGGTGTGTCCTCAAGGAATAGTAAGGATATTGCTCAAGATAGATATCTTGAGGTTAGTTGAAAAACCTTACTTGTAAGAACCGTAACAGCCTTGCAGATCATTAGGGAAAACAAACAGGTTTTAATCACTAATAAATCAAGAGCGTGTTGTGAGGAGAATGAAAAACACATTGTGAGTATTGCTGCACATCTGGATGTGTTTTGGAATGTCCGTTTCTCTGCAGCAGAAGGACACTCTTCCAACAAAGATGCCCAGAGGAAGGCAGGGCTACATCTGTGAATTCAAAGGGACTGATTCCTTTTTTTTCTCTTCTGATGGCCTGGCCCCTGCTCTTCATGATGTAGATTCTGATGCTCCACAGCTACTCTTCTTTGATCTTTCCATGCTTTATCTTCTCTCAGTGTTGTGTAGGTTTCCTGTTTCAGCAGTGTTGCCTGAAGCACACAGAGAAATGCTCCATTTCAAACAAGATGCTCTGTGAATTTTGTGTTTGAAGGAGAACTCAAGCAGTTTGAAGAGACATGATTTCTTTGGTGAATGATCAATCTGTTTTCCACAAAATAAGGAAAAGAAATGGCTATCAGCTGGAAATCCCACTCCCTGACTCCCATATGTCATATCCCTCTTGATTTATATTTTTAAGTTTTCCCCAACAGTTTAGATTGCATCTTTATTTTACATAAGAGAACAAAGTAATCTGGGATTACGACATCCAGATTTTCCCTGATTCTAAGGCTTCTTTGGTTGTTCAAGCAAATGGAGTTGGGAAAGGCAATAATCCTGTAAAAACATACATATGAAAATGGATGGGTAATATGTTCAAAAGAATTCCATTTCAATTCCTTATCAGAGGGATTAACTTCTTGCATTGCTTGTGGGCATGATGAATAAAATCAGTCATGGATTAGAAACTAATGAAAGAAGAAAGACTTGAAATGATTAGCAAAATTTGGAATTCATAAACTCGTTATGAAACACATCCTGGTAATTTTTTGTTTATATCAACGTCTTTTGCCTGTTGCTGTTGAAGTTCCTGATAAGACCACAGTTAAAATTGTTTGATTTACAATTAATGTGAAACTAGTGGCAGTAGAATTGTGTACCTGGATGCATTTAAGGCTGTAGAGATGATAGGAGTAGCATCATAATGAATCAATGGTTATACATGTGGAAAAATAGACAAGCTTTTCATCATATAAGGCTTTATTCATAAGACATCCAGATAAATGAGAAGATAAAAAGATAGCAAAAGAAAAGTCAGAATTTGGCAGTTTTCTTTGAGACAAAACAGGCTGGTAAACAGTATTTGAAAGAAGTCCATCTCCCCTTTCCAAAGGCACATAGGTTTCTCACTGCTTTCTGTCTTGGCATGTCCACAGATCACAGAATCAGAGTCTTCTGAGTTGGAAGAGATCCACAAGGATCGTCAAGTCCAACTCTTAAGTGAACAGTCCATAAAGGGATTGATCCCACAACCTTGGTGGGGTTTTTTTTGGGTTTTTTTTTGCATCAGGCTTTAACCAACTGAGCGAATCTCAGGGTCATGGTAGTGCAGAAGAGATTAAGCTGATGTTGAAGTCCAGTTTGACAAAAGAGAGAGATTTTAAAGTTTTGAAGCATGTGCCAGGTGCTGAAAGTCCCACAAGTGAAAGTAGGAAGGAAGTCAATCATCAGAGTAGCTTTATTTTCTTCATGTGGTTAACTGTTGAAAGCTACATAATTGGAGCCTTCAGTTGCTAGCCTACACAGAAGCTCACCAAATAGTTTTATTTCTCCTTTGTGCGCTTTCCACACTCAAAACCTTTTAAAAACATTAATTAGCTTTGTTGTGTCCTTTGAAGCTGGTAATTTTAGTATCATTATGCCTATTTGGCCTCACCTCCCTGAGATTCAGCTGCTGATGAAGATTTAGCTGTGTAGTTCCCTGATTCCTCCTCTGTAGCTAAATTCGCTACAGAGTAACCTGAAATTTATAGTAAGCTCAGAACAAGGTAATAATACCCAGTGGTGTACCCCAGTGTAGCTGTAAGCAAATCCTGGCTGGTGAAGCAGTGCGCGACAGACACTATGGGTGCCCTGCATCTCAAACCTCAAATCCAGTCCGTGAGACTACACTTTTAAAAACACAAAATTCAGATATACTTCAAAATTGTGCCAGACTCTACAGTGTTCCTGGTCTGGCAACTTCCCTTTGCAGTGGAATGTGCAGGTCTGATGAAGAGTCTAGTCCTCTTGGTCAGTAGCTGACTGCCAGCCATCTCTCCTTCCTACCGTCCTGCCTCTACATGAAATAATTGTCTGACATATGGCAGGGATAATAGAAATGCAGAGGTGCTGTGGAAGAGACCCTTGGTTTCTTCAACGTGTTAATTTCACTGGCATAATGTCAATTGGTGATGACTGAAAAAGATGCTCTTGTTAAACCCTAAATGAGATACTTCATTTTGAACACCTGTGGGAAAGCGTGAGATTAAGGGCATGGTGTGCAAAGTAGTAGGAGGTGGTGGTTTGATCCACTGCTATAGAAAACCAAAGTTTGGTTCTTCCCTCTGCCTGAGGAAATTTGGACTCTTATCTTGAAGCACAGTTCTCTGCAATTTAATATTCTGTCTTAACCTTATCTGTTCATCAACCCTATTCACATATGTAAACAGTTCCTGGTTGTAGCAATGGGAATAGCAATGTCTCATCTTCCGGGTAGGCATCTTCACAAAGTTAGTGAATCTCTTCTTTTGAACTTGTGGGTTAAAAACTTCAAATATTTTAAACATGGTTCAACAGGAATGGAGTAGGAATGTGAATATTAGCCCAATGTTTTTTGACACCTTTTTAATTTTTATATTCTACATTTATATATAAAATAAATAACATAATTATATTCATGTGTTTTTAATTATTTTATATATTTTGGTTACTTCACATCAGAATGATACTTTAAAAAGGAGCTAAGCTACTGACCCTCTAGCAAAATTCAAATTTATTTTTCTTGATTGCTTTTTTTACTCCATAATTAGTTTGGATAATGTTTTGTTTGTAGGATAGACAATAGCAGAAGAATTATCTCCCTTGATCTCTTTTTCTTTGAGTAGCCTCTCAAGTTAACAGCAAGACTAGCTTAATGCTAGGGGCTGGATGAGCATTTTGAGGGACTTGGTAACTTTCTTTGGTTTTCCTCCCTTTGGGCTGAGTTACGTTTAGCCTTAGTGGATCAGTTTTTTTGTGGCGGTTGAATTGCAGGTGGTGACCGTAAACTCACACCTTTGCTCTTGAAATATATACAGATGTTTTGTAGCAGTCATCTTAATTTGCCAAGAAATGTTAATGTTCTTCAAATTTTCTTTAAACAGAGGGAATGGAGTAGCACTAAGAATTGCATCAACTCTATGCTTGTATTTCGTAACATGGAAATATGAAATATCTCATAAAGCTTTCTATGACTGAATGACAGGGTGTATTTAGATATGGAACACACATTGTTAAAAATATGTAGATAAGCAGATTAAATACATTCTTTTCAGTATTTTACATGTTGGCTAAGATAAACAGTTTTTACAGAAACTAAGTAGCGATCAAGTTTTCCAGCTGAAATTTTGGTCTGAAGGTAGAAAAAGACATTAGGAGGAAAGGTGAATGTAATTTTTGTTGGCACATGGACTTGTCTTTTTCAGAGCTTCCTGCTCAGTTTTTTCCACTCTTGTAGGTTTTGTTTGGATTTTGGGTTTTTTGAGGCACAGGAGATGTTGTGTGCTCAAAGAAGAAGCCTCGACTTTGGGGCAAAAAGTGTGGAGTAAGGAGTCTGAGAGCATCCAGGAGCAGGTGCCCCCGGAGCTGGCACCTACCTCTCAGTGCATTTGCGACTTTTGACTAAATGTCAGGTGGAAGAAGAGAACAAAGGAGGTTTGGTCATTGCTTGCTTACGAGGGTTAGGAGTGAAATGTTAGAAGGTTGGGTGAGTAGGTCACTAGAAAACTAAGCTGGAGTAAAGAGGAACGCGTTACGCACTCTTGTGGCTGCAAAGGGTGAGAAGTTCCAGAAGGCAGCAAGATTCTTGTGCTTATGTGAGTCCTGAACTGTCTGCATGGACCAGAATATTGCAATAGTGCAACATAACTTATGATAATAAGTAATAACTAAAAAAACCACAGTAACAGCACAACTGGTCATTTTAAGGCACAAAAAATGTTATTTAGAGCTAGAATGGTTGGCACTTCTTGCTAGAAATGTCTTCACTGACCAGTGCACTCTTTTTCTGTGAATCTGTCATGGTCACTGGCCATAATGCAAGCATGATTTGATGAGGCACAAGGTCAAAGGATGAGATTTTGAATAGCCATTTTGACCTTTTCATTATAGGTACTGCAGGAGAAATGGTGAGCCACAGTCAAGGTTCTGACTGCCACTACAATAGGTGGCTCTGGACCTTTGCAAGCTCCAAGATGAAACTAATGAGAAAGAGAAATGAAAGACTTGAAAATCAAAGTCATGGAAAGTTTTAGTAGTTTTTTCTTAGAGTGTTTTATACACCTGAAAATACCTAGGGACAAAAGAATAAAATTGAAGTTAGCCCTGTCTTAGTCCAGCTTCACAAAATGACAGAGGGAATTAAAACCAGTAACGTTTAAGAATAAACTGCAGAAGTTCAGTGAAAAACCTGAGAATACAGAAGGTATCTTCTTTATTATAGCTTCACTGGGAGCAGTGGAAGGGCATGAGTGTCCCTAAGGTTTGCATCCTAAATGCATTTCTTTTGCTTTTTAAAATTACAAAAATAGAAATACCTACCTGACCGTAGTTCAGTCAGCAAATGGAGAAGAAAGCAGGAAGACGTTTTGTCTGAGTGAGTGATATGGAACATCTGAGGTCTGCAATGAAGTTGAAGGAGATGGCATTTTGCCAAAAGTCACTTTCAGGGGAAGCATAGCAAAGTATGGTGGGAAACAAACTGTGTTTTCCTCTATATCCATGCTACATGCAACAGGAAATATTATTGTTTTCCCTAAATAGTGTGAACACAATTGATTTTCTCTTCTTAGTGATCCATTGAGATTCTTCTGATTGAAACTATTTACATTTCTAAAACAAGCATTATTCTATAGCGGCCTTTGTTGACCGTAAAAGGGGTATAATTAGGGCAAGACATCACCATTGGGCTTATAGCAGATTACCTGTTGTTTCCTTTCAGCCTTTCACATAAATGGCTTCTTTAATTCTTCTCTCTTGAATATTGAGGTCCTTCTAGTGCTGAAGAATGTTTTATAATTCATTATTGTTGACATACTGTGAGATGATTCCTTTGAAAGGATATTTCTGGTTGCACAGTACCAGCTCTGCAAGTATGAAAGCTTTCTTTAGAGATTATCACAGCACTTTTCAAATCTCTACCTATAAACTGTAAAAAGTTAGTGTTCTTGAATTTTTTTCATAATCTCTGGGACATGGGGTTTTTTTTATTTTTTGTTACACTTATTTCCCTTTATCATTTTATGACCACAGTCCTTTTCACCCCATACCAGTCTTGAAAACAGGAATATTTTCTGTATGAGATCACAAGTTTGCTGTAAGCTGAGGCATAACAACTTCCATCTTAAAAAAAAAAATCTGAATTTAATCTTATACGTTAGCCAGTGCCATTCTAATTCCTACTGCTAGTATGATTCCTTGTAATTGATCTCTTACCTCAGGAGCACCTTGAAAGTTAGCAACTTCATTTACTTGCAGGGAGAGATACTTTGTCAGTGAGTAACTCCTAAAAATTTGGTGGCAGTGTTTATCTAATTCCTTTTCCATAGAAATGCATATCCTCTCGTGGCAATAAATTTTGTAATGAGACATTTATAACACAGAAATGCTGACCCCGTAGCACATAGATTATTCATAGCCCAAACCCACCCAAAATGGAATGATACAAAATGAGCTGTATTTTGTCTCACCTTTTTAACTGCAGGGAAATGGCACTTTTTTTTCACTTCATACCTAATAGAAACACTGAAGGAGATTTGGAAATCTAAAAGGGTGTCTTACATAAATTACTCTTTAAGCTGTCTGAACAGTGGAATGAAAACAAAATGAAGACTGCTTGTGAACAAGCACAAGTCACAAGTATTTGATATATTTTTAATTTCTCCTTTTATTAAGAGTGGCCTGTTAGAAAATTTAAGGGACCTACTGATTGTCCATGTCTCTGGCCAGGGTAGAGTTCAGTATCTATAGTAAGAGTGTGCAAAAAGTCATCTTATGCTTCATACTAAGAATATTGACATTACTTGGCATGAATCACATTGCTTATCCTGGTCTTAACTGCTGTTGCTCATCTCAGGACTGGACAGATGAGCAAGGCTTACAGAAGTCAGATCTGTTTCTTATCCTGGTTCATTACCTTCATAACATGGTCAGTTCTTTTGAGCAAGAATTTACAAGCCTGCAGAAAAGGGTTACGCAAAAGAAAGACATTTCTTGAAACACAAGCATATCAATCTTTGTTCCCTTTCTCTTACCAGCAGCGTCAGATCAACACAAATGCAGTTATGTTGAGTGGCAAGATATTTTCCAAATGGGGAATGTTATGGATTATCTGTCTCTGGGTTTGAGCATAAGACTTTTATTTCCACCACTGTGTCAGAGCAGCTAAGTGGCAGATGAAAGGCTTTGATCACCAGTGCTGGATTTGTCAGCCTCTTTCCCAGAAGAGATAGAGGATAAAATACCTGAGGAAGCCACGTTATTCTAGATTAATCAGGTCTAGCCCTCAGTGAGAGCTCAGGTATAGCCTCTGTACTGCCTTGTTACAGGAGACACGAAGTTACAGAGACCCCTCTATGTTTTTTCTCTACTGACTCTCCTTCCATGACACCGTGTTTGTTCTCTAGGCTGTTCTTATTACTAGTCACTCTCATCTTCCCCTTTCATCCCATTCCTTAGCAGCTCAGCCTGTGCCCTCCTGCCTTCCTCATTTTACTCTACCCATGCATCTTTTCAAAGTGTCACAAAATTTTCTCTCTTCAGTACTCAGAGTAAAAGTCCTTACAGCACGTTTTCTCCCACATGCTTCATTTTGTTTTCCTTGAGCACCTCCTACAGCCTACTTTTTTCCATCCTTCTACAGTCCTTATTCTTTCTTGTATTTGTCTCCCTGGTTTGGATGTTGTTGCCTCTTGGAGAGCAGTGATTTTGTGCAACCAGCTATGCTACTTCTGCAGAATAGCAATAGAAAGAATAGAAAAGATCAGAAATCTATGCAAACGCAATCCCTTGAGGACTAGTGAGTTGAGGGTAGTGCACATGTAAAATGTCTCTTGAAACACAGACTAAATGATAAGTGAAGCTGTTTATTTAACTTCTCTGCTTACAGTTTTGGATTAGACATCACCATAAGCAGTCTACATCTCAGCTACACCAGATTAAGTTTGCAGCACCTGCTCTGGGGTAAAATTTCCAGTTATTGCAAAAGGAGGAGTGGAAATTCTCTTGTAGTTATGTGTGAAATGGAAAAACCAGAAGTGAAACACAAATACAAGAATATCTGAATTTTTTAATTGTGGTTGAAGGTGTGTTACCAAATCTATTTGAAGTACTGCCGTATTTAATGGAATTTACCTTGGCTTTGTTTTATAATTCTGAGAAATCACCTGGTGCCTCCTTTGCTCCAAGACATATTCAGCTGTCCTTATCATGCTTAACAGATGTTGATCAGACCTGTCTTTAAATGGTCCCTGCATGTCAATTCCACTGTCTCTTTAGGCAAGCTGTTTTAGCATTCATAATATCTGTAATACAATGGTGATTCTTTACACAACAATGTGACACCAAGGCTTGTGCTTACCTTGTGATTCACCGTAATCCTTCCATCCTTTTTAGCCAACCTGTTAGCTCCCAAGATGTTCCCTACCCTGAATGTCTTTGTCTGGGTAATTTAAATGTAGTACCTTTCAGTTTTCCATATTACACAGCATCTGATTCCCAAACATTAGGCCAGAATAACCTGCTTTTTCAGTTATTTCCCTAGAAGTGGTGGTGGATTGACATTCATTTCTTTAGAATGGAGCCTTAAATGAAAACAGCCTTTGTCTCTCTAATGGGTAATGACAGTACCTTCCAGCCCTGTGCTCCTTGGTAACGGAAGCAGGCAACAGTCTCTTCTGCGCACCTTTCTCATTTGATCTTTCACTAGAGATCTAGAAAATATTTATTGATCTAATATGTATGTGTGAACCAATATGTATATATTCATATAGATTTCACTAGCTTTGACAAGAATTTGTTTTTAATTGCTGAAGCCCATTACATCTTCACTGATGGAGGCGGTTTTTTCACTCCTTCTGAAAAGTATATGCCACTGTGGATATTTGCAGGAAGGGGTCAGTCTGTAAGAGTGACAGTGGAGGGTCCAGAGAAAACCCTGTATTTACATGTGACCTTGCGCAAAAATGGAAGATAACTTAACCTGTCTCAACACAGAGGTCATGTGCAAAATGCTAAATAGTTTGTTCAATGCAAATTATATTACATGGATTGATTTGGCATGTACTTGCTATGTAGAAAATTTTGCCATCCTCTCAAGTGGAGTTACCAGTATTATGAAGTTGTTTTATTCATAATGCCTTCTTTAGTCATCATTTATTGATTTTTGTAGTACAGTCTTCCATAAATTTAGTAATTAATTACTTGATCTTGAACCCTGAAGGCTTTATTTATTGCTTGAAAATTAAGAAATCAACTCAGGCTGTATGACAACTGTTATCCAACCTTCTTGCAAAAGAATTGACCTGTAAAATTAAGTAGGTTATTTTTTTCCCAATTTTATGTAATATTAATACCACTTGTTTTGTATATGCTTTGAAATTTTCCTGAGACATTTGTAAACTGAACGCAGTTGCATTCTTCCTGTGTCTGATGACTTTGAACAAAATCAAATGACAAACTATGTTGCACAGATTTACATTATGTAATAGCTTTGTGATACAAAATTATTTGTTTAACTTGTTTTCCCTTGTCAGACATTCTGTTGTTCTATGGAACTGCATTTTAGAATCCTGACTTATTTTTTATTGTTTCAAAAGTAATATCCTGAGCATAGCTTATGATGAGGGAAACTCTTACTGGTTTTAATACAATTTTTATGTAATTATTTATATACATAAATATATATATGAATTTCTATTATGTGTGGTTTTGTACATTTAATAGAATTTTTAATACATTGTCTGCCAATTTCTTAGTTCACAGCCTATTTTATGATCTGGTTTTCATTAATATGAAAGAATACCCTATTCACAAACTCCTGCTGAAATTACTTTCATGTTTCCCCACCAACGCCCCCCTTCCTTTCCTCTGGAAAATACTGTTCTCCATCAAAAGTTTAAAACCATGCAGGAAGGCAGATTTCTGCTGTGCTCATTTGATTTGTCTGTAAAAATCATTTCAGAAGTGTAAGGACATGTCACGTAACATACTTTCTGTCCTTCGTCATCAAGACATCTCTTTCTGAAAACACATTTTAAGGTAGTGGTTTATGATTGCTCTGAAGAGGACAGACTTTATAGGAGTTTTCTCTTGGTACTGTGGTGTTGCTGTGTAGGCAGACAGATTATTACATATGATTTGCATCTCTGCATTGAATGCTAAAATATCCATTTTACGGATAGTTTAACAGAGGCATTCAGATGTTAAGTTATTTTTTGGGAATGTTTGGCTTTTAAGTAGCATCTACTGACAGAGATCACTTTCTTGACTGGAGATGGAACTAGCCTGTGATGAAACAGTGGAATTGACTGGATTTGAGTAATGACGAATGATGTCTCTTTAGTGACACTGAGAAATAACACAGCAAGTGGATGTTCCTGGTGTTTGGCATACAGGATGTTCTACTGCTTTTGGTTTCCCCATTCTCTTGACAGTTTGCTGTGGACCACTCCTGGATTTTCATTTGCCAAGACAAATTTTCTCAAAATTGCAAGAAAGTAAATTAAGCTTTCAAATGTTGAATTGTAGCAATATTCATTTTCTGATCTTGATGAAAATTTCAGGACATTCATTCATATGTGCTTTCTGCACTCTGAAGTGCAGAAAGCAGCATTTAACCAAAGGAACCTAAATTAGCATTTGAAGGTGTTGCCACAAAAATTAAGGACATGCTGTTTAAGCGATGCTAAGTCAGAAGAAGGAAAATAAACACATATTCATGATGCAGTCCCTTTAATTAATATACAAAAGGTAATATATTTATGCATTCAGGAGTGATTTTTCTGGAGGAGCAGAAAGCTCTCTGTGAATGGCTCCCATTTCTCATTAATGCATGACAGAGCCTAAGTCTCCTTTGCATTGCTAGATGAGGGCCTTATCTTACGCAGTCAGCAAGGCAGTGCTGATAATTTGAAAACATTTGTGTATACCAGGAAATTGACATATAGAAGCATTACATTATAGCTTCAGAGGGAATTTATGGAGACTATAAATATATTGGTTTAATTAGGGGCACAGTGCTAACTGCTGACACGTTCTCCTCAAAGTCTGCTTTCAGAGCACAATTACTAAATTTTTTTTTTTCAAAACACCGGACGCTTGAGGATGAAAATTAGGTTAGATAATTCAGTTGAGGTTTTTGTGTGTTTCAAGTATTGTCACAGTCCATGAAGTCTACAGGGCTGCTCGTGAGTGTTTATCCAGAATCACAGACACAGCTGAGAAAGAGCAAATCATGACTTGCTGCATAGATTAAAAATAGTAACAATTAGAGATGTTATCTCAATTTGGCAAACCCTCTTTTAATTAAGCAGGGAAAATTGAGAAAAATGAGTTTTCAGGGACTTAGAATGTTATTAAAAAAACAGTTGTACTCTTTTGTTTTCCCCCATTTACTTTTTCAAAATGTTTATTTACTGTAAAAATCATGGACCTGAGAGTAGCCATGCAATTACATAAGGCAGGGTGAACTATTTAACCTACTCAACATGACTTTATCTGTTTGCTGGGGTTTTTGCCATCTTTGCTTTCATAAAGACTAGTTGCAAAATAGCTCCTTTCTCTCTGTGTTGCCTCTTTTTGCTTTCTCAGACCACTAGAGATAGCTAGCCCTGCCTTTAGTGTCCAGGTCTAATTAAAATCTAGTCTGTCTAATGAAAATACACAGGGAGAAAAGCCGGGTACGCATCCCTCTAGGATTACGGAGAGAAGTTTGTGTGGTACTGAGTGGGTGACAGTCACAGAGTGTTTTGTGGTTACTTTCTCAGTGATCATCTCACCAGTGGCTTTCAAGGCTGGTTTTGGCAAGGAGGTGGTTGCTGTAGCAGAGTTCTCTCCTCTCCTGCAAAAGCAGGACTCCAAGGAAAGGAGATGTACACCGTGATTCCAGTTACTTACACCTGCATGTGTCTTTCCTGAAGTGTGTTGGCAGCTTTGACAAACCTGTGAAATACAGTAGGTAAGAATTCTTATTTTCTGGCAAATATATTGAGATGCAAAGGATTTAAGTAACTTCCTGAAATAATACAGAAAGCCAGTAGCAGAACTAGAAGAGGAACTGAATATTTTTATTATCTAGATGTCCTTCTCGCTGTTTTGGGAGTGCCATTCACAGAAAGTTAGAGGCAAAACACTGTCGTTTCTGTGCTGTGTTTATGATGGGTTTGGGTTTTTCTCTTGGGTTCATACCTTTTTATCTTTTAACAGATAATTCTCGTTCTTTTTTTGGGCACGGTGGGAGGCATGTTACGAATGTTTCTGGCAAATCTAGGCAGAACAACTGGCACCAGTAATAGCTGCATTTTACTTTCTGTGATGTCATAGTCTGGGTCATACAGACTCCTAAATCCTGGAGGGCCTTGTTCATACTGTTTGCAGCCAGAGTACATGAAAATAGCAGAGAGGACTCTTTTTCTTTATGGGTTTGCTGGATGAACTCTGAGTCATTTAGCACTGTGCTGAGCTAGTTTATTGCAAGAAGTAAGAAAAGCCTTGCTGTCCATTGGAAGACCTCAGCAGTCTGAGTAATGTCAAGTCTCATTTGGATGCATCAGCACTGCACTGCTGCTGATTTTGTCTCCAGCTGTTTCATCTCAAGGAACACCATCTTCTGAAGCAATGGCCTGTGTGTTTGGGCTTTGTGCCTTGTTCTCTTCTGGCCATCACACCATACTTTTCCCAGTTTTTACTGCTCAGGTTCTGATCTGCTCCTCAGCAGTAACGATGAGAGAGTTCAAAGCAGTATGACAGATGTGAAACCAGTGGCTGTCCTGGTGAGAGGTATAGTCTTAAGACTGAGTAGGTTTGGGATTAATTTTTCTCTTCCTGGGAATAGCATTACATTGTGTGTTTCATGGTCACCACATAAATCATGTCTCTTACATATGTAGCTGTGGAAAAAAACCCTTGGGAGCAGGTCCTACAGAGACAAGGACAGCGTATAGTAAGACAGCTCTAAAAGGCAAATATTTCACTTGAGGCAATGCAAAGTGCAAAATATGCAGAAGAAAACTCTGGAGGAAATTTTTTTCCTCTCTGAAGACTTTTGCTTTCCCTTTTCATAGTGTGGAAGACATCAAAGTTAATTGCTTTGTGATATACCTGGAATTGGAGAGATGGGAGAAATAGTTGGAAAGAGAAATGGGCTCAAATTAGCCTTGCATGCCTGCCCCTAAAACTGCAGTGGTCTTTCTGTAATTCATCCTATTTTATATGGAGTGCTAGCCAAAAATTTTATTACTTTTAATTTTGTTGAAAATAATGATTGCGATAATATTTAGAGCTACAAAGAAGCTGATTTCAAGATAGTAAAGCAAACAGTTCATTCATTTTTTTGTTCTAATCATCTAATAAATTTCTTTTTTGCAGTAAACTTCAAAATGTCTTTTTGTCCTCTAACACTAAGACTTGAAGTGATAGAAAGGAATGGTGTAAAAGACAAGTGTGTGCCAGTGCTAGAGAAGCCAAGGACGTGCAAAGAAAGCAGATTAATTTAGTGGCAAACAGGCAGAGACCATGAAGAACACTTTTAACAGCAGATATCTTGCATAGCCAGCAAAGGGACTGGAGTGATCTACTGAGATAACCTCACTTTTTAGTACCTAAACAACAGCAGCAGCATTTTGAA
This sequence comes from Rhabdornis inornatus, assembly GCA_013397075.1. NCBI lineage: Eukaryota > Metazoa > Chordata > Aves > Passeriformes > Rhabdornithidae > Rhabdornis > Rhabdornis inornatus. Next base: position 450,115 of record VWZS01003250.1, on the reverse strand, counting down.
TCCTTGCAGGCATTTCAAGGCCTTGTCAAGGGGGGGACAGATGCAGAAGAGTTCTGAGAATCCTTTCAGTGGGAAGCGTTGTGCCATAAAGAGTTGGTGCTTAATTAGACCCAAAGGATACCAAAGGAGTGAGGAAACAAAAGTGTTAATATGAAAGGCTAATAATTGAGTCCATGTAATTAATAGTGTCTGATTCAAGCTGAGAGCTGGGAGGCAAATTAGTTACTGTTTAATAAGTTTAAAGATAAAGATCATGGTAAATCAATTCTATCATTTTATTTAATCTTAAATTTTGTCATTTTAAAAGTCATAGTAAGCTATACATAATATGAAAACAGGCTCTGTTATAGTATATCCTTTTACTGTGGATTATTTTCAAGAAGTTAGAATTGAGTACGTTTCAAGGACAGGTAAACACAAGAAAGAAGCATTGCTTCAAATCAGAAATTAATCAGATTTTGGCATTAAAATTTCATTAAGATTTGGAGTTTGTTTTCAAAAGTGCAAAGAATCAGTAGATTTTTGACATCTAAGGAATTCTGTTAAATCCACTTTCACAGTCATAGGAGCCCTCGTGGAATTTCAGTGCATAAGGGGTATACCTGGGTGTTAGGATTTCCATGAATTTATCAGGAATGTTGAATTATGAAACAGGCTTTAGGTCATCTCCCTATCATTGCTGCTGCCCCCACTCTTTCTTAGCAGTGACCAGTTTCCACCCTCTTGTGTTCTTTGCTTTTGTGAGATGATGCCCTGATAAAGAGTGGCCTCTGGGTGTGCTGGGGACAGCAAGTGATTTATTCTTTTTCCAGATTTATAAAGATATGTCTATCCTCTCACAGCTTGGGTAGTTGTATAGAAACTGCAGCTTATGCACTGTGGAGTAAAAGCTGCAGTTTCTGCAGGAACTGCAATCATGTGCAACAAAAATGAAGGTATCCTGTATTATTTACTAACTCACTGCTAGTACTGTCCTATGTGATCAGGACTTAACGCAGTAAAACATGCAAAAACATGCCAAGGTTTAAACACACTAGTACTGTTGCCAGGCATGTGCTTAAATACTTTGTTGTCCTAACCCCTCAATTTCTCTGAAATATTATATTAAAAAATTATCACAGAGTAAGAGGAATGAAGAGCAGATGATATAGGAAATAAAAATTGATGTCAGTATGTCTCTTTCTGCTTTGAAAGTCAGTGGAAGTGCATAAACCCATAGTTTCTGTATAGAACTGAGTAGCATGCTGAGCACGTTGCAATACTTAATCTAATTTCTATTACATTAGAGGAACCTGCTGGTGTATGTGAAAGTCTAGTGTAACATATGGGACATTGTTCTGTAGTTTCAGCTACATTTACTAATATACTATTTTTATTTCACTTGTTTTTCAACAAAACCTTGTGTAACTGACAACTCATTCTGTATCCACTGGCATGTACTTTTTCACAGACTGCACATAACCTTGAATACGAGACGGTAATGTTGAGGAGAAGTTTGTCTTAGAACTGGATCTGAAATAATAAAAACTTCAAAAGAAATGGTTTATGCACTAATAGAGCCTCAAGATGGTGTAACTAAACCCTGTTACGGCCATAAGCTGGGTAAAAGCCCTAAGGTACAAAGAGGCATATGAGCAGGAAGGGAAAAAAGGAAGCTTTTGGTCAACACATTTTGTTGCTGTCCTGATCAGAGCAGATTTGTTTCTGAGAAATTTGGGCTGCTTTTCCTGCTGAAGACAGTTGAGCAGAGGAATTTGTACCATGGACACTCTGATAACAGTGGCAGCACCTGCCCAAACAAGCAAGTCTTGGCTGCAAAACCCCAGGCATTTAGAAACTCTTACAGGTGTTTGTACAGCTTAAGTTTTACTTCACTCAGGTTTTCCATAACATGGTAAATTAATTTAGTTGGAGTGCCTACCAGCAAACTGAGTCATACTGCTTACACAAAGACATTTGCAAAGACAGGGTGTTTGGTGATTTGTTCGTGGAGCTTTGCGTTCATAATTTACATTTGCTGGAGGGAAGAGGAGACAAGACTGAGCATGCTCCCTTCCTGAACAAACCCTTGGGTTGTTGCAGGCAGGCAGCTCAGTGCGCTTGCTCCCCGGGATTGCAGCAGTGACAAAGCAGAACTGAAAGTGCTTAGCAGCAAATTATTAACTGGAGTGGTTTGACTTCAGTAGCTTTTCCCCAGTCTAAAGCTTTGACTGCCATTTGGTTTAGATTGAAATAGAGAATTGTTGTTCTCATAGCCATACGGTAATGTTGAGAGGCACCAAGGTTTCTGGACTTGTGGGTCTCATTTACTAGTTGTTTATGTTTATTTTTCTTTTGCACCTTTGCTGCTGCCTTTCTCTTTGTGGGTTTTGTTATGGTTTTGCTGATTGTATTTTATTCCAGATATTTTATCCATCTCCAGGATGAAGTCTTGCTCAATGCTTCTTACCTGAGAATTACAGTGTGCAGTCTGCTTTGGTCTTTCTCTTACTACAAATTTCCCAGCAGTCAGCATTTCTTTTGTCACTTCTAGTCTTGTGCTTTGTTATGTCATTGCCCATAATATATAATTTTTCTTTCTGTTTTTTGTCTGTTGTTCCTGTTCAATGTACACATTTATTTAGAATCTTACTGGGAAGACTTAGTTACATGAAGTAGGAGTCATGATGAAGCCCCAGGTTTCTGCAGCATGACAGTAACAGATGGCCTTTATATTGACCTTAAATTAACTGGGCTTAATGTGGAGTTTGCTTGCTCTAGCTGCCCTTCAATGTGTTGTGGTTTAACCCCAGCTGGCAACTAAGCCCAGCACAGCCACTCACTCACTCCGCTGCCCTGGTGAGATGGAGAAGCCAGTCAGAGGAGTAAAAGTGAAAAGATTCATGGTTGAGATAAAGACAATTTAATAGGTAAAGCATTGGTTGTGCACACAAGCAAAGCCAAACAAGGAATTCTTTCACTCCTTCGCATGGGCAGGCAGGTGTTCAGCCAGGAAAGCAGGGCTCCATCACGTGTAACAGTGACTTGGGAAGACAAATGCCGTCACTCCTGTTGTCCCCATCCTCTTCTTCCCCCAGCTATGTATGTTGAGCATGATGCCATATGGTATGGTATATCCCTTGGATCAGTTGAGGTTAGTTGTCTCAGCTGAGTCCCCTTCCAATTTCTTGTGCACTCCCAGTCTGTTTGCTGGCGAGATGCAGAAAAGGCTTTGACTCTGTGTAAGCACAGCTCAGCAATACCAAAAATGTCCCTGAATTATCAACACTGTCTTCAGTACAAATCCAAAACAGAGCCATATACTAGCCACTGTGAGGAAAATTAACTCTATCCCAGCCAAAACCAGCACATTCTCCACTCTTCGTTCATTACCATTTACATCATTCTCAGGTACCACACTATCCAGCACATCCTCATTATTTGCTACCCCCTTTCTCATCCCTTAATATAATATATAGATATTATTTCCCCTAGCCTACTGACTATGCCTGTAAAATGTCCATAGATGTCCCCTGAGTTTATTCAGGACAGAAGAGGTGTGGTGTGTGGAATTATTGGGCACCAAAGCCAGCTCAAATCCATTTGCTGCTACCCTTGGAACTGCTTTTTTGTAAGACTTGTCCTCCACTGCTTTGTGTGGTTCCTGCTATAGCCATTCCATGCAACCCAAATCATGGGGTACAATGATTTAAACCTATATCCATTACAATCTCTGCCCCTTGTGCCTTTGAGCCAGACTATAACATTGAACATTCCTTCTCTTGCTCCTAGCCTGGCTAGGATTTATCCAGACTGCAGTCCCATATGGCAATGCCTGCTCCAGAGCCTTTATCTCTGAGCCATGGTCGCTTTGGGGATATAGCTGCTGTGGCATAGGCCTATCCACAGTCACAGCTGCTTTGAGGTGCACCAGCTCCAGTGTGGCCTTACCCACAGCCACAGCCCCTTCAGGAATAAACCTGATCCATCATAGCCTTACCCATGACTGCAGTCCTTCCAGGGGAATACCTGCTCTGATGTGGGATTATCCACAGCCACACACTTTCAGGTGCTCCAGCATGGACTTATCCACAGGCACTGATGTGTCAGTATCTACCTGCTGCAGCACAAACTTCTCCCTGGGCTCCATTCCTCCAGAGGTATTCCTGCTGCTGTACTGGCACAGCCACAGCTGCTTCCAGATGTACCTGCTCCCACATGGACTCACCCACGGGTCAGGTCCCTGTGACTGGAGTTCACAGCGCAGTCCCAGCCAGCCCAGGCCAGCAGCACAGACACTCAGCGAGTCCCTGGCCCCCTGCCAGCCCCAGCACATCACCACTGCTGTTATCACAATATTCCCAGGCACAGCACTGTGAGGGATAAAGCAGCACAGCAGCAGTGAGAGCAAAAACCAGCCACTAATGAGCCCTAGACTCTAATGTACAGGCAGGCAAGCAAAGCTCCTGACAAGCACCTGCCAATTAATAGCTAATCAGCAATTACAGCTATAAATTCAATCTAGCATGTTCCAATCAAACCTGTTGTTGTTATCTTGAAACTTGCAAGACCCATGTTGGGCACCAAAAAGGACTGTTGCAGCTTAACCCGAGCTGGCAATTAGACCCCACACAGCCACTTATTCACTCCCCTACACTGGGATGGTGAAGAGAATCGGAAGCAGTACAGGTGAGGCATTACTCCCTTGATCTGCCTACTTCATCAGGACATTGCTGTAACCTCTGGCCAGCTCTTGTGCTGCTAGATTGCCTGCATAAGTTCACTATTTAGTACTAGTAGCAAAAGGACTGGGATTTGAGTGGACCTCTGAACAAAAGCAGTTATTCATTGCTGAGGCCTCTGTTTTGCTTCATGTATGTTTGAAAGACAAGTTATAAAATTCAAAGCATGCTGGCCTTTTTAGTGCCGTTATTTAATTACATGTGATTGCAGCACTCCTTTAATAGTAAAACATGGCCATTAGTGGATGGGGGAAAAAGAAGGTGCATGAGGGAGTGCAAAGCTGTACAGGCTTTGCTGGAATGAAGTGCATGTGCTACTTGTACACACTGCGTCACTGAGAAACTATGGGTGGCTCTTGGAGTGCAAGACTGCCCTGCACTTGTGCTTCATTTGTTTCTGCAAGGCTAGTTCTGTGCATCCCTCTTAAAGTCAAGTGTGACCCAAAGTCTGGTGGAGAAAAAGGCTGAAGTTCAAGTGGAACTTGGGAAGAAGTCTGTTGTAGTTGCTGCTTCAGGAGCAGCTTCAGGAATAAGCAAGGAGAAAATGTTACACGAGAGAATAATTTGTGAGGCTTTGCTGCAGTACTCTTAATTCTCCAATGAATAGTTGTAGATAATGATTGCAGATTATTTGCTTGGGACAGTGGTGGCAGCTTTCTTTGCAGATTTCTCTGGCCTGAGTTATCTGTAGTGACTGAAGGATGGATGTTTGCTGAGGTTCAAATGCTTTGTCTGTAAGCAGCACGTGTCATTTTTTCTCTGCAGACATTCTTGATACTAAGTTTGTTCATCATTCAGCAATTGGCCTTTTGTTTGGAAAGGACCCTCAGTCTGTGATGGGATAACCACATGTTGCATAACAACCAGACGAGCCAAAGCAAAACTGTGCATCACCACCCTGTGCTAGCCTGAAAGTGAGGTGATGTTCCTGGACTGGAGGGAGCAGCAATCAGGGACTGCACAAACCCATCTTACCAGGAGGGCGCTGTGGCCCCGGCTGGAGGGTTCTGACCTCCACTGTCCTTTTCTGGGCGAAATCTCTGCCCCTCCTGCTTTGGACAAAGAAAGGAGCATTTTACAGCTGCTTGATGGATCCTCAGAATTCTGCTCTGTTACCCTTTAGATTTAAGAATCACTGAAACTTGCGTTAAGTACTCTTCTTGTGTTTGGCCTGTGTGTCCGGGCAAACCCCACCTTCTACCGCAATTGTTGGTCATGTGGCAGGAGCCCACTTGTGCATTTTCAGCAGAACAGCTGAGCTTTGCAAAAACTGGCTGGAGCTCTCCAGCTGGGCTGGAGCCTAGCCCAGCAGCAGGAGCTGTTAATGGCGTGATTGAAGCCTTTAATTTAACCCCTTTCCAGCAGTTGTATTGACTGATGTTGGAGCTGTCAGATGTCACTGTCGCACCATTACCCTTCAAAGCAAGGCATGCAGCAGTAATCCCATAAAGCAAGGCTCCTATTTGCTGCACCTCTAGTTGGGGATGTTCCTGTTAACTACTTCATCTATGACATTTCTGTCCTAGTCTTACTTGAAATGTAAAGAGAAAATGGAGAATATTTCTATCAATGGTTGTGTAGATAAATATTTTTATCATGGATGTGTAGAAGGCAGTAATTACTTATTAATATTCTCAAGTAGGCATGTGGCAAATCTTCTGTGTAAATAACCAAATTGTGCCAGATAGTCTAATGACATTCAGTAATAATTTTCCATCTGATAGGAGCAATCTTCCATGATGACTTAGAGCGTCAGAGTTGAGTTGAAATTTAGTTTTGTAATAATGATCATGTGATGGCCAATAATGAGGATTTAAGTAAGGTTCTGGCCCAAAGCATCCGTCAAATACAGGCTACAATTTCAAAGGTAAAGAGAGAACAGCTAATTTAAAAGTTCTTTTATCAAAGGTAGTTTTTATAGCAGGAATAATGAGTAGGTACAGACTAGCAATTTGTGGTCTAGTCCTTTTTTTGCATTAATATGATTAATTTGTTTTCAGTTCTTTTGTTCAAGAAATTAATTTCTCCTCTCACTTTGCAGGAGACCTTGAAGTTAGCATCCAACTATCAGCCTTTGTCTCTCTCCCCTCACCCACTCACATTCCTGGAGTGCATTTATGCAGGTTGAGAGCAAGAAATGAAGTGCCCAGCTCTAGGGAATGGATTAATATTATCAGTCTTAATTTTAAGGTGTTCAGTTTCACATTTAAACCTACTAAACAGAACCAGTTTGATTTCAAGTTAAACATTTATTCTTCTTTTTTAAATGGTTGTAAAACTCATATTTTAAAAGTGTGTATCTATGATAAGACTTTTCCCAGTATGACCAGTTTCTTTCCTGCTTCAAGTGCTTTCTTAAAAAAGATCCTGAAATAAACTGTTTCTTCGAAGTGAGTTTATTGTAATGAAGAAATGTCATCAGAGTTAGTTCCCAATATGCTGACACAAGTTTTTCTGATAGAAATTTTTTTTTGCAAAACTTTTTTCTCAGTTGTATTTCTGCTGTTTCTGTTGTCAAAGTGGCTGAAATGGTCAGACCCCACCAGCGCTCCATGTTTATAAGTCCTGAAATATGCAGTGTATGTCATGTTGTTACAGCTTTTCAACTATGGTCCTCTCATGAAATAATGAACATAGAAATCACTAAGGGGGAACTGAACTGATTTTTAAAAATTAAAGTGATGGTGCAAATCAGCAGAGAGGTCCTACCCAGTCTCAAACACAAGGAATGGATGGCTTGAGAGCTTGGGCTGCAAGGCTTACTGCCAACAAAGACCTGAGTTCAGGATGTCTGCTTTTTTGAGCTAGCAGCTGGTGATGTTCTTAACCTCTGAAAGAGGAAAACAGAGATACAATGTTTCTGTCAGCTGGAAAGCAACAATCTGTTTTGCCCAAATGTTTATAGTTTTGATGTAATTATTTTTGCACAAAAAGATGCAACAGTAGGCTGTTTGAATTTCTTCATGGAAAGATGAGAAAACCAGGAAATGTGTGTGTGGGAACAGCCTTATGATAAGACTACTTGCTGGGGTTAATGTGACTCAGGTCCTGACTCAGCACAATTCTCTGTTACATGGTTCTGTTGCCTCTTTTTACTGGTAGGGTTGTTTGGGATTTTTTTTCTGTGGTTTTAGGGGGGGTTTTGTGTTGTTTGTGGTTTGGGACTTTTTTGTTTTGTTTTTTTTACTGGATTCTTTCACTTCTCTAAAAAGTTCAAAGTTAAATCCGTTTTCTGAACAACAACATTAAAACTTTCAGAAATTCTGTGCTGGGTGTGAGAAAGTCTTAAATCAGTTTTCTTGAATTAAATAAGGGCTTTGGTCGTACTCTGAAAGGTTCAGTTTCATGTTTAAAAAAAAACACAGAACAGGTATATGCACATCTATACATACAGACTTTTTAAAACTGGAAACATGGATATAGGTGCAGCTTTTTCTAGAGGCTTATGGAGGAAGTCAGGAACTCTGAAGAGCATGACCTGATAGCAGCCACAGGCACCCAAAGAGCAGCAGTTGTAGAAAAAAAGCGTTGTGCCAGATTTCTTCCACTGCCCACAGTGCTGTTGAGTTCTGAATTTTGTCTTTGCCTTCTGCAGCTAGAGAACCTAACAGAAAGACTTGGATCTTTTTCATGTGTACTTGGGTTTGGGTTCGATTCTCTGCAATGTGAGGTGTCTCAAGTAAAAAAAAAATTGAGAGAACCGTCTAATTCTACTGCGCATTGCAGTGACTCTGTGATGGAGATTGCTGACACAAAATGCCTTTCAGCTTATCAGTTTGTCATAAATTAGAAAAAACAAACAAACAAGAAACCCAAATAAAAAAAAAACAACAAACCACAAAAAGTGTGTGGAAGTTTGAAACCAAAATATCCTTTGTTTTCCACTACATAACCTTTTTAATTTTTAAAAATCTGTCTCCTTTTTAACAAGGTAAAGCAAATCACTGCTTTCCCAGAATGAAAGTAATGCAAAATTTGGCATTTTTTCCCCCTGAAATGGGGGGCTTCATTGCTGATACTCCATACATCTGTGGTGAAAAACCATTTGTAGGTCTCTTAATGAGCAGTGCTTTCTCTTGATTTACCTTCTCAGTTTTACCAGGGTTTTTAAGTAACTCAAAGTCGACATAGTTTCTGATCTTCTTGGTAAATTATTGTTTGGTACAACAGAAAGTGAAAGCAACATACGGTTTTTAAATGTTAGCTATTACAGTGATGATGTGGATGGGGGTATACTTGCAGAAAGTCATCAGTGTTAGAGTAACAACGCATTTTACAAGAATGTCTGAGCGTCAAGCATATTGATTCATCCAGCACAAAAGCTTCCATTCATTTGCAGTATAGATCATCTGAAATTCCATGTGCTCAAGACAGGGATATTGGCATGTAGGTACACAAGTATAGTATCAATACAAATATGACAGTGGGCCTATGTTAGCCTCTCTTTCTGCAGCCTGCCTGAAAGGATTTATAGCATGGCTGTAGGAGTTTTCCTGGAGGCATTGGTCTGAGCTTCCCCTTCTCTTTCCTTGCCACCTTTCAAAAAGAAAATACGTTTTTTGTTGTTCTTGGAAACACTGAAGAGAAACTGAGAAAATGGCAAATAATCTTAATAGAACTATAGTACATCTTTGTGTACATGAAAATGAAGAATTGGTAAGATCTGAAAAGTGTTATTTAGAGGGAAATGGAGAACACCATTGACCCTTAGGGATAGGTGGCTTGAACTGAAGAGCGCATAAAAACAAATCAAGACCGTTGGAATTCAGAAAGAGGTTTGCCATGTTCAGCCATGGCTTTCATGGCAAGGAGCTCCTCGTGGTTGTTTTCTTATCAGTGAGTGCTTCACTTCAAAACCACTCGAAATTCCTAGCCCCACAGTTACAAAAAGCAGGCTGCAGGGTGGTGGTGATAGGGACATGTGGCTCACAGAGGTGCTGCTTTCCTCCTTAATTGTGGGTGTTTGTTCAGGAGGCGACTGAGGCCAAGGTACAGCACACTGCCATTAGCCATCCTCGCCAGAGGGCCAGCACCTGGGCAAGGAATCTGGACTTGGCTGACCAGACTGTTCCTACCCCAAAGTACCCTGTAGCAAACTGGTATTTGCTTTGTTTGCTATTCATTTATTTTCTCTCTTCCTTTTGTTGTGCTTTTCCCACAGGACAAAATGCTCTCACTAGGGGAAGTGGTGGCTCTTCCCTAGGCCCATTGTCAGCTCTTGGACAAGAAGGGCCCCATTTGGGCAGCATCCAGTTGGGCTTCACCTCATGCCTCCCTTGTCTGCGTCACATCCTGAGTCCTCTGGCTTCGCATTTAACCATTCTCAATGTTGTTTGTTTAGGGTTTTTTTCATTCCACTGAAACATTACAGCTCTTCCTGATGCCAAAACCACTCTCTCTATCTTAAAGTCCTCCCTAGAAACCCGTGTCTTTCACTGGTTTCCAGCATTATTTCACAAAAGTTCTTTTTGGCCTTACCTGTACAATAAAAGTCAGTGCTGACAAGTGTAAGGATTTTTAGGCAAAGCTGGCAGGTCTTACTCATCCTTTTTATACCAGCAAGAGCTCTAGTACAGAGGCAGTTCCTGCCAGCAACAAGAACGCTTTTGTATTGTACCATTTGAGTAACAAGTGTAAAATGCATCAATCAAAGACCTGCTGTGTCTCAATCATATATTGACCTTTATATTAATATGGTTTTAACACAAAGATAGCTGCCATAGTTCTGGACTTGATTCATCTTGTTTGGAAAATTGATCAGAAGGTATTTGATTTCCCTGCTGCAGAATGCTGTGTCCTCATATCGACTTTACTTTCTCTGAAGCCCATTTCTATTGAGGGGTTTTTTTGTGTGTTTGTGCCATAATTTTTCTGGACTCTGCTTCTGTTTGTTACAAGTGAATTTATGTCTTATCACTGCCTCACTTTTTATTGTTACAGGGCTTTACAAAAGCTGCAGTTTCTCTATAATTGCTAATGAATTACGTTTTTCAAAATCACTGTGAAATGTTTTTCAGCCCTGTGGCTCCCAGCCTTATTGTTGAAAGCAGTGTATTTGAGATGGGTGAAAAAAACCCTTCTGCTTTCATTGTTGGCAAAGGGTAGAGAGAGGGTCCAGTGTTTGCCCTGAGATGTGTTAGGTTCCATAGATTCTGGTGTTTGCATCAAGCTGAGAGGCAGGATATTTCTTCCCTCTCCAATACTATAAGCAGGCATGTGAGTGTTCTAACAGTGCTCTGAAGCTCTGAAGCTGCGTTTCATCAGTAGTTAAGCTATGTGTTTACCTATGTCTGCACTTTTGTATGAGGCATTGAGACACTTGAACTTTTGTTTCATGCTTAGAAGTATCTGTTGTTTAAAATTACTTTTGTTTGTTTGTTTGTTTTTTGTTTTGTTTTGTTTTTAACCATCCCTCCTGCTTAACTCATTTCCTTGATCCAGAGATTTGCTGCTGTTGCTGCAGGATGCTGTCATTTAGCATGTGTCAGCCCAGGCTCTAATGTGTGAGAGCAGTGGTGCAGAAAAACCTTTCTTCACTGAAACAGCTGAGGGGGTGGTCCAGAGGTTGTGGTTTGAAACTCAAAATGGGACTTTAACTAATCTGTACCACTGGAAGCTCACTGAATTGTTAGTTCCCTCAAACACTTGCTGAGGTGGTCGACACAGGAATAGGTCTTTTTTATATCTTTATTCTGACCTGTGGCTCATACCTAGTGACTCGTAGGCAATTTCCATTGCATACCTGCATACCTGTGCTGTCTCTTTACAAGGGCTTCCCTGCTTCTTCCCCAGCACCTCTGCAGAGGCTTAGAATTATTGCTTTCAGAGTAAATCAAACTCTTACAAGCCTTCAGTGCTCTGCTGTATTTCAAATACATCTTCATTTAATAATTTTAGAAGCTGGACTAGAACATGCAATGCGTGTTCAGAGCAAAGAGAGAAAACATTTGGTGAAAGACTAGCAGAATTCTCTCACAGAAGTTTTCTGCTGTGTGTACCTTATTTACACCTGCTGAAATAGTTTCATGAAATTATTTATACATCTATGAGCTTTTCAGTCATCTCGTTTTTGCTGGTTATGTCACTGTATTTTCCCAGCACTCATCTGGGTCTCACTTTGCACACCTTCTGTCTGCGCAGTGAGATTAATCCTGTCTTGGGATATGCAGAGGAGTGCTTAAATTTATGATTCAAATGGATACAGCTCCTGTGGTAAAAATTGTGAAGACGTTCATGAATTTTTAATTAGAAGATATTAATTCAATGAATATAATTTCCTAAACTAAGTTGCGGTGTGGAGCATAGATGTGGCTTACTGTTTAAGTAATTAAAATATGCACATTCCCCCTAGAATGTGTGAGCCATACCCTGGATAACCAAGTTTCCTTTCAGATGCTCTTGTATGCTGTGCTTGTGTATTTCAGGAGCAGAACAGCAGTGCCTTCAGATGGGCTGTGATACGCCTCTTATCTGTTACATTACATACAGAGCAAGTGGACTGAAGTTGTCATGGAAGGAAAAGTCCCTCATGAATTCAAAACCTGCCATTCAGGAAATGGTTTTTCAGCTTCCCATGTATTTTGTGCTTTGTACTTTCTTCCCAGTTGCATTTTTCAGACATAGCTCATAAATGGTTGCAAAACTGTTTTGAAGATTTTTACGAGGGAAGTCATATATAAAACCAAAATCACAATATTTAGAAACCTGCAGTAATTTGAAAAGAAAATGTATGCAAATGATCACATAAATTCAGTGTACAAAGTAGACAGAAAAAGCTACCTGTAAAGGAAGCTTCTTTATTGATCCCTGAGGCAAACAACTAAAGATTTGAAGCATAAGCTACAAATCCTGCTTGTTAAGCTTGCAACTACATTTTCTTCCAAAACGTAGTAGTAGTAGTAGTAGATTTGTAAAAAGCATTTCCCCAACTTGCACGTCTGCACCAGGGCTCCCGAGGTTACCAGTGTGGTTCTGCAGTTGCTCTCTGTGGCACCCACAGTGTGGAAGGGTTGGTGATCCCAGGTGGTTCCTAGGCAGTGCTGTGCCTGACATCCATCCCTTCCTCCAGCTGCTGCATCAGAGCTTCTGCCAGGACCACCGGGCCTTGTCCTGCACCATTCCTCTTGGTGGCATTGGCTTTGGATGAAGGAGGAAGAAGGAAGGAAATAGGACTGCTAAGAAATGGCACTAAAGGTGGGAGAACAAAATTCCTCTGCAAGCTGAGATTGTTTTAGATCAGGTGTAGGTGACTTGATGGAGGATGCAAAACCAGCACAAATACTTACTTTAAATTCAGTGGGCTTACTCTACAGGATATTAGCATTACTAATTTTTAAAACTTCCCCCTGGGTTTATTATCAGTATTTGAGATTCTGTGCTGTGCTGACCTTGGACCTCAAGGGGAGTTAGACAAGCTGGTGCTAAGCCACTCTTCGCCTTTTATCTAATGTGTTCCCTGGGGATTAGATACAATTTATGGACATCTCAGTTTCTCCAGAATCTTCAGATCTTAGTTGCTGGTTTTAATAGTCTATTGGCCAAGTTCAATATGCACCAACAGTTTCTGGATACAGGATAGGTGCCCTTCCCAGAAACCATGCAAGTAAATCAGTCACCTTTGGGAAACACTGGATTTAATAGGGTAGCTTAAGGAGTCTGCGCTTGATCAGGTACTTTCTCAGATTGTTGGGTTTCTTCAGAGCACTGTGTGTAGGTGATATGACTTTTCTGGTACATCTCAGACAAGCTCTATGGGCACATGTGGAGGGCGGTTACCTGGGGCAGCAAGGCTTCTCACACAGAAGATACCTATTGCTCTGATGTCTGCTTTGTCTAGACAAGAGCTCTGGAAATGCAGGCTAGGGATGTCTCTTGCTGCAGCCACTGTTTCTATAAGCCCAGGCTGTCCTTGGTTTCATTTTTAAGTTTTGGCTCAGAAGGATGAAAGATGTCCTTTAGTGAAACTAACCTTTAAAAATATTTTCTGAAAAGATCGTATAGCATGCTAGAGAACATGCCAACAGTACAACATTTGCTCAACCTTCTAGAAGTAGCCTTTGGTAAAAAAGGGCCCTGATCCTGATGGATTAAAGTCAACACAACCTGTGGATTTTAAAGTGAGGTTTAATGTGAGGTTTAATGGATTTTAACCAAACTAAATAGAATTGCTTGAGGCTGATGAAAGTTCTGTGATCTCTTAGAATACAGATACAGATCTGATACAGATCTAAGCCAGAAGTTTAGTTGAGAGTACTGTTTCCCCAAGTATTTTCCTTTGGTTTCTTGTGTAAATAGCAATAGAAAAAAAATACCATTCTGCTGGAAAGGCAGGTAGGAATATCAATCACAACAGTTCAGGACTATCAGGTGTTTTGCATTCCAGCATTGCGAGGTAGGGCTCTAGAGGAGGGAGAGGAAAGTTGTCCTTGCTTCTGTCCTCCACAGTCATCTTGGTCCTATAAAACAGCTCCTGTTCTAACAGGGTAAGCTTGACAGCAAATCAGAAAAAAGAAGGTAAATACAGTTCAGGGTTTTTACGATTTATTTACATGGGATGCAGCTGACTGTTCAGATGAGTAGTTTTATGCTGAAAATCAGAACTTTTCATCTAATTGTAGTCTCAGGCTTCAACTTCGCGAGCAACTGCTCAAGCCTTAGACTTGTTGGGGAGGCCAGGCAGCATCTTATAAATGGTAATTTACAAAAAACTACTCTATTTAAAAAATAAAGATAAAACCACTTGGAGCAAAGCAGCTTTTAAAGACAGCAGATAAATCATCATGAACTTGGGATCTAAAGGCCTCTAGGGGACATGGTGGGTTCTCATGACTGGCATACTGAAACTGTAACATAAAACTGATAAAATATTCCTTTTCTCTTCAGTGTAGCAGAGTATGGACAAATGAGGTGCTCATGAATGGCAAGTGTTTGGATCATGGAGCTTGTCTTTCTCTCCCTCCTTGCAAAGAGCTAGGCAGGGATTGAAAAGTGTCTGAGGAAGATTTGCAGCAATGTGCCTGCAGCCTTTTCCCGGTGCAAAACTTAGTCAGATTCCATTTTGGCAGAACTAATGGAGAAAGAGGGGGATGCCTGGTGCCAGATAGCTAGTTTCATTTATCTGATCTGTGAACTACTCTGGAAGTTCCCTGGCCTTGGTCCAGCTTCTGCTTGATTAGAGGAGTCCTTGTTGGATGTGTCAGTAAGTGGATGTGATCGCCTTTTCATGCCTACTTTCACTCAAGGACTTAATTTCCCTTTTTGTGCTACAGAATCAGCAAAAACAGAGGTGCAGACAATGCATGGTCAGGCAAAATCCCCCAGCAGGGCAGTGACCCGGTGGCAGCCTTGCACATGAGCAAGGACATGGCCTTGAGCCATCCTGTGCCCTCCCTGGCTGCCTTGGCCAGCAGTGCAAGCTGACTCAGTTGTGTGATGGCAGAGAGGCTCCTTTCTACTCCAGATCTTGCAGACTTCCTGAGTGAGTTAATCCAACACCACCTCATGGCAGTCAGTAGTAATTTCCTGTTTAGGATTAAAAGGCTGCATTTCCAGAAAATTGTCTGGTATTCTTTTTTTTTTTCTTTTTTTTTAAGTTAAATCCCAAGAATGTTTCGTCACCCTTTGTGTAAACAAAGGGCACAGGAAGTACAATTTCACAGAGATAAGAGTTTTACATGTAGGCTGAGGAATGCATGAACAAGTAGTCCTTCAGTACTGAGAAACAAGTCCGTGTCCTTTTTTTAAATTTTCTTCAAGCGTGTACACCACTGCTTACCCAGCTGTGATGAGTAATTCGCTTTTTGTGATTTATGAGGAATTCACTTTGCAATAACTTCGCAAGGGCTAGGGCTGGCTGAGAATAAAGTAGGAATAAGTAGCTTACCCCATGATTTCACGTGGAGATTGACCAACGAAGTGTAGTTCTCAGTACTGACGACTATATTATCCTCCTCCATTCTAACTGGAGTTTTCCCACTGATTTCAGCTAGACATGTTAATAGTATGTGCCTTTTAAGCAGTTGGCTTGCAGTCTTCAATTAGATACCACCAGTGGGACTCCCTCATCTAACTTGAGGTAGCTGAAACCCGTCAGGCAAGTTGGTCTGTAAGAGTTTCTGTATTTCTCTGTCAACTGCAAAGGCAACCTGGATGACTGAGTCCTGGAGTAGATGGTTATATCCTCGATGTTTTCAGAAAAGTGGTTTGAACTCCATACTGTTGGCAAGTTTCTGTGTGAGAAACTGGTCTTGATGAAAGGTATCTGCATCCTCTCCGATTTTTTTCCTCAGAGAATGTTCTTTTAATGCCAAATTTTTCCTGAGGGTAATTTCTTGGAAATTGCACTTATCTAACAAATTGTGCAGCAATCTAGTGAAAAATAAAACACCCGTCTTTCTATTTTGTTTTGAATGACTTCCATCTGGCAGTTTTACTTTATGTATTCTCCAGTGATAAGTGTGAAATTAGCTGTTTTACTGGATTATTTCAGAATTTATCCTGAAATCAGTTCTTTCTAGAGTAGCTAATGTTTCCTGTATGAACTGTTTTGAAATAGCTCTTGGTTCTGCTACTCTCTTTCTTTTCCCTTTTTCTCCCCTTCATATTTCTTCTTTCTGGTGTTTGGATATTTCATTAACTTGGTATTTGTTGTATTTTAGGAGAAAATTGATGCCAGCCCCACATCTCTACAGCTGCGATCCCAGATTGAGGTAAGCACTTAGATTTTGATCATCCGCTTTTGTTTGTTTGTTTGTTCTTTAATTTGATATTCTGCATAAACTGGGTAAAGGCTTTCCTAGTGTCTGCTCTCAGTGCTACATGTCTTCTTTTGCAGGAGTCACTTGGTCTCAGCAGCACTGCATCAACACCTGACACTGAAAGAAAGTAAGTGAAGGCACAGGAAGTGAGAAAGGAGGGAGGGGTTTTCTTTTTCCTTGGAGTAAATTAATTTGAGATTGTACTGATGTATCTAGATTTCAGATCCAGACACTGTGACTGGAACCTATTTTGGAACCTACTCCTTTTCTTCCTGAAAAGCCTTTTATTATTTTGGGGTTTTATGTCAAGGGAGGATTATTGTTTCTCTCTTCTGTGTGCATACACCAAGACAACTGGTAGTCATTTCTGAGGAACATCAGTGATTTCACGTTCTCTGCAAATTACGCCTGCTTTAAAAATTACTTTCTTTGACTAGACCTAAATGCAGCCAAAAAACGATAGGTGAGGGGAAGGGAGAGTTACAGAGTTCCATCGTGTTCCTTTTCCTGTGCACTCCTGAGTTTGTAAATGTGCTTTTGAAGAAGGTGCCAAGGGCATGAAGTATTTAAAACCAAGTTAAAAGGAGCTTTAATTTTAGCATCCTTAATGAAAACCTCTCTTTGAGGACTGAGAGGGTTTCTGTTTACTGTCACCTCCTGCTGCAATGTGTGTGCTTGTTTTCTGTGCCTCCTTCCTTTGATCCCAAGATCTTGGATCCCTGCTGCTCAGGGTAATGTGCAGTGGTGCATGAAGACGACTGACACTCTATGTCCAATTGCCTGCACTTCCATGGGGTAGTGCCAGCTGGATGAGTTCAGAGGGAATACATGGAATCCATTTGTGATGGGACATGCTTTTGTAAGGTTTTACAGTCTCACATTTGAATATCCTCGAGTGATTCATCACTAGGCAGTTACAGGAAGGTTTCTTGCTTTTGCTAGTTCAGTAGAAGGACTGTCAGTCCCAGAGCAGTCTTTGGTGGATGCAGTGTACGGGACTTGCCTGAGCACTGACCATATAGAAGTCAGTTGTATGGTAGTGAACAACTGCTTTGGGCTTGTCTGGAAGCTGATTTATGCTGAAGGTCTCAGAATGTGATAAATTGTCTTTTAGAGGTGCCTTGTCTTGCTTCATCACTCAGAGAGAAAAGCAGAGATGGTTTGCTTGAGATAGATGCTCATTTTCAAAATAGCCTAAGACAGATAAGGTGGATTTTACCTTGGGTACCATCACTGCCCCCATATTACATGCTGGTAAAAGAGAAGGTCTAGAAGTCTAGAGTTTAATACTTTGTGCTTCCAGTACTCATATATGGAAAAGAATCTTCCAAGGATATAATGTCCAACATTATAATGAAACCAGAAATGCCAAGTAGATGAGAACTGTAATCTGGGAAGCAATCCTGCAAGGTTATCCTGTAATCATACAACTTTCCTCTCAGCCTCAAAGCCCTTTATCCATGGGTAAATATCATAATCCCACCTCAGGTAATAATGAGATGAAGATCTTGTAGGAGGACAGCACACAACTTGGAAAAAACTCCACTTACCAGTTCTAGCCAGCTTCCTAAATTGTGCCTCTGTGTAGGTGTTCTACCACAAATAACTGTGTGAGAAGACAGTATCAGTAAAACAGTCTCCTGAGTGACTCCTCTGGGACAGCCCATTTACCTCACAGAAAGGAAATTATATTATCTTAGTTCAGATGAAAAGGGTATGATTGTTATGGACCTTTCAAGAATGGAAGTGTGCCATTTGAGGATTTGTAGATGGGTGTATGTGATTAACCTGATCATATATATGAAACTGGTGCAGGGCAGATTGTGCCAGATACTTGCACAATAAGAAGCAAGGCCATATGACACATGATAATTATACAAGGCGTTGAAAATAACAAATTATATCTACTCAATACTGCACAAATTATTCAAATCTGAAATTATAAAGGTCTGTGCGTATTTTTGACAGCCTGCCACATCAGTGTTGACTTCACCCCTCTAGCCTGGAAGTTTGAATTGTCACAGAAATTGCCTCTTCCATGGAGGCAGAGTTTATAAAATTGATCTGCAGGAAAATGACCAGTTCAAGTCCATCCAATACACCTGTACTTGCTACTAACATGCTGAATTTGCTATTTTTCAGGGAAGGATGTTGTGTTGGCCCCAGGGATTTTTGTGGGGTTTAGTATATTGCTTTCATCTGAATTTTCTGTGTGGGCATGCTATTAGAAATGGAAGCTTGTCCCTTTGGGGACACCATTTTTAAGTCATTCTCATGCTGCATTAAAAAAATATGTGATAAACCTTCTACAAAACTTTGTTGTGAGAAGACTGGTGTGCCAAATATGAAACTTGATGCAGATATACATTGGTTTCTCTATTCACAAAAGATTTGGGGGACAAAAGGAAAGATTTGTTCAAAACTCATCATACCGACTATCAGGAGCTGGAAAGTGGGTTTTTTTGAGTACTCTTCCACAAGTAAGAGCTTATCCAAGAACAGTTATAATTCTACATATTGAAAATCCAAATGTTTTCCTAGGGTGAAATGAGTTGTTTCTGGTCCAGTGTTCTGAGCAGGTTGCTTTAGAAAATTAGGGCAGTCCCAAGGAAAAATCTGTACTGAGATAAGAAGGAGAGAGCAAGTGTCTGGCTGGGATATGGTCACTCTCAGCAGCTCCCTCACCCAGCACTGCTGCCTGCACACCCTACAGCTTAATGTTACCAAAGTCTGAAGTTTTAAAATAACACATCTGGATGGTTGTTTAATTTGCCAGAGTTTAGACATTCCAGACAGAAAGAAGCTTTGAGGGAACCTGGGAAAAGCAATGTTTGCTTTAACCTGATTTGGTTTTCCTTTTCTGTGCTGCTCAGCTGGAAGAGAGAGCCCAGCAGTCTCCACTGTACGCCACACTGAAAACAGATTAACCTTGGTGGTCTGTGGTAGGAAAAAGTCCTTTTTGTGTGGACAAGCAGTGTATGTTCAGTCTTGCCTTGAATCTTACTAGCTGTGCTGCCCAGTCTGGTGTAAAGTCAGTGCAGAATTAGTCAGTGCCCTCAGTCCAGCAAGTTGCTCAACAACTGTCTAGTGACAGAGTGATGTGCTCTAACATATATGAGCAGCAGCAGGGCTTGTAGGCAGGCAAAAGGCATTAAATGAGCCTGGAGGCAGAGCTGTTTGTCACTGTGATTCATTGTAATCACCCCCCACCCCTGAAGGCATCTGGGGCAATACTACCTTCCTCTGTTGCTAGCAACACCATTCCTGTTAATTAGATGAAGCTGCAAAAAAAGACTGCATATGTGGACCTGCTTGATGCATTATATGAGTCCTACCAAATATGCCTTTTGTTTGATTGCTTCTGACGAAGAAAGAAAAATCTTCGTTCAGAGACAAAAGCCTCTGAGATTTATGTGAATAACAGTAAGGATACTGATGTGGTCTGAAAAGCTATCCATAAACAACAGAAAACAAAGTCACGTTTGTTCAAGCTTTGCTTCACAACTGCTCTGGTTTTTTTGGCTTACTGTAGGAGTTCCTTCTGTAAACAGTTTGCCAGGTTTCTAAGTTATGTTGTATTCAGCAACTAATGCAGAGCACAGAATGAGGTGTTTGTAGCTTTCTTCTTTGAATAATAAATTTCACTTCCCTCTGCCCTTTCCAATATTTCCATCTTTTAAATTGCAGTCTTGCTGACAATTGTGGTGCTGGTGTAACTTTGCTATTTCTCAGTGTGCCTTCAGTAAAGTGGCAACGGCATCTTTAACAGCAATATTATTCCTTTAAAACAAAAATCTCCTTAGAACCCTGCAGGTGCTTCTATACAGACACATTGACTTCTGCTTTTGCTAGAGAAATCATTAGTGTAGAAAATGTGCAGTAAATGTGTTCTTTAGCAATTACTGTTACTTCTCTGACCCCATACCATGTTCATCTGGGGATGTATTTTATATACAGTTCCTATTATTTCGAAGAGATGGCAACACCCCAAGGATGTTTACTCAGATAGGGGACCAAGCAGGGTTTTCTCATAATTGTAAACAGAGCATTTAAACAATGTAACCCAACTTTTAGCCTGTTCCCATTTTTGAGCATTCAAGTCTACATGACAGACTGATGAGCTCTGCATGTTTGCCAGGAAATCCAGGTTAAACCCAGTCCCCTGAACTCAGGCTTCTGCATCCTGACTCTCATCCTGTTTTCAGAAGAACTAGGGGGATGTTGCAGAAAGGAAGTTGTGTGTTTTCCCTCTTTGGAAATGGATCTGTTTGCTGTCACTGTTTGCTCCATCAGCCTTTGGGCTGTGTTTCAGATGTGGTGTGTCTGAGATCTGCTGGGAAAGAAAAAGTGGGTGAAAGACTCAGGAGCACTGCATGCAAATAGCTTGAGCTACAGATATTCCTATATACTAATATTTTTCTTAACAGTTGCTAGAGAAAGAAAGGATGGAAACAATGCACAAGGTAACAGTTGTGTCATGTATCTATGTTTCAGTCATTCCCATCACCTCTGTGTGGCAGTGCATGTTACGAATTGTCACCTCCTATGTGAATCACCTGCACTTTCTTGAACTCTACCACTCAAGTGCGCTCCTGACCAGTGAATGGTCACACTTCATATCAAGTGCCACAATTCATCCTGCTGTACTCCTCAGTACAGTTTAAATGATCTTGACCCTGTGATACTCAAGACCTAAATCTGAGACTGCCAGAGCAGGGAACTGGGCAGAAACACACGTGTCAGGCAGAAGGAGAGAAGCAGGCATGTGTGGGGTACAGGTGACACAGGGCAACATTGCTCAGGGGCTTTGCATTCCCCTGCCGTGGGGGAGCTGCTGTGCCTCTGGCAGCTGCATCCTCAACTCCTACTTCAGCTGCTCCCAAGGATGAATGTCTGTCACCCCGTGTGTATGCAGGATGTACCAAGCCACTCACATGTTCCATTCATACAGCTTGGCCAGACCTCTGATGGCTTGTTGGGAATGTCACAGCAGGAGCTGTAGGCTCCTCAGGCATTACGGCTTTCTCCGAGGTTGTTAGCAGGCAAGCAGTGAGGCCACAGCACAAGTGGCTGCTTATCTGCGTTGTATCTGTTGTCACTGCAGGAGAGATGATTGACTGAATCTGTTTTTAAGATTTTTTTTTTGCGATGAATGTGCCATAATACAGCCATTCCAGTATCCCGGGGTATAAACTGGAACTCTGTATCAGCCTAAGGCTGGGAGAGGGCCTGCTTTTCAGTGTTTCCGTTTTCCACAGTGATTTTCAGTGCAAGCTTCAGAAAGGTTCATCCAAGCCTCAATTCTGCCCCCTTCAGTACACTAATCTACTGGCCTTTGCCAGTAGTTTTTGATTCCCTAGTCTTCTTTTCCTGCAGCATCCAAACTGCAGGTCAAGATTTGAATGCAGGAGGTTATTAAATCATCCCTCCAGGTCATGGATGGAGGGGTTGAAATTCTATCAGCTTAGATTCTGGCTACTTCCCAGAGTGCCCAAATGAATTCTGGCAGGTATTTGTAAGTTCATCTATGAAGAAAGAGGAGTGCAGGTCTGAAAGAGAATGTGAGGCAGAGAGAGGGCAGAAACTGACAAGAACAAAGCATAGAAGAAACAAATCACCCAAACTGAGGTAGCTAAAGGCTGCACTTTATTGCTAAGGGAATAAATTCTTCCTTTTGCATAGTTTAAAAATGGAAAAGAATATTGGAAGAAAAATAAGAGCTTTTATTACTTGAGGTGTTTGAACTTAAGATACATTTTTTTTATACCCTGTCTTTGCCAGAATTGAAAAAAATCAGTGAATGTGTATTGCCCTGTTTTCACTTGTTTGAGGCCTGATTTAGTCAAAAGCAAATTATTCATGCTGCCTTTAAACAAGCCTCCTCATGAGAAGTAGGGCAGGAAACTCCCACAATAACCCACACAATGGGAGTGAGAGGCCAGCCAAACGCTGCCTGAGACACGTGAGGAGGGAAACCAGTGCGCCTTTGAGCAGCTGGAAGAAGATTTCAAGCCTGGTAATTTTGTACAAGGAGGCATGAAGGGCACGTTTCACGAGAAAGTCTGACTTGTCACAGCGAGTTGAGATGGCACGTAGTGAGCAATACACAGAGAGCAGGGAAGCATTGCCTGCAGCGTTGGGCCCTGCTCTTTGCTCTCAAAGAGTTTTTAGCTGGCAGTTATCTGCCTCCGGGCTGGGACCAAGCATTCTGGTATTAAATACATGACATGCCCTCATCTGCCTGCTGCCAGTCTGCGGACTGAGCCCGTGGGACCAGTGTGGTGGCTTCCATGCTGGTGGTGCCACAGAGTACACATACGCACAGGCCACAAGCAGCTCAGTGTTTGTTTCCACTGAGAAAGTTTTGACCTGCTTAAAGAGCCATTGCTATGGAAACCTAATGAGAAGATAATTGAATGAAACCTCTTTGCTTTCCATCCCTTTCTCACACTGATGCCAGCAAGGTCAGAACCTTGCAGGCCTCCTTTCTCTTCAGGTTCATGCAAATTTGATAAAAATACCAAAGGCCCATTTTCTTCCTTGTGCCAGCTCCAGTTAGATAAATTACCTTGTATTCAGTCAGGAGCAGTTACAAATCTGTCAGTTTTTCATACTAATTATGTAAGTGGGCCATTTCTAATGCACAGGGATGACCAAATGGCTTTGCAGCAGAGCCAGCATGGGCTTTTGTATTGGTTTATTCACCACTCTGAATATGCATAATATTCGTATACTAAAAATCCCATATAAACCATTTTCTGCAGTGTACTATAAATAATCATTGGTAAGGAACGAGAGGGGCACTGTCAGTTTATTGAAGATGATAACAGTAGTGGTTTCATCATCATACGGTGCTATGCACCTGTGGATTTTATGGTCCATAAATGAGATGCGGCCATTTGTTAAAGCACATCTGCATTTGAAATATAAATGCCCATCATTCTCAGTTCCCATATTTGTTCTGTTTTGAGAATGATGAGATTTCAAAAATGAACAGGCATATTCATGAAAGCAGTGCGTGGTGTCATTTGTTTCTTTTCCCAGTTCTGTAGAGTACCAGCATGTTCTTGGGGCACGTATGATTATATCTCTTGTAATATCAACCACTCTCTATGCAAGATTAGCCCCAGTGTTTTTCTGTCTGAGATCAGAATCAGTCTAGAGTTAACAGGAAAGTTGTAACCTGGTTAAAGCCACTCTTAATAATCAGACCAGCTTAGCTGGCTTGTGACCCAGATGTGTGCATTGGGTCTTCCTTGCACACCAAGTTTTGGACACCACCTCCAGGTTTCAATGGTGTTGCTTAGATGTAACAATGTTATCCCCACTGCAGCACTTTTATGGAAAGATATATTCAGAGACCAGGTTAGATGTCAGGCTTTGACATTGTTCTTACAAAACCCCCAGGCTGCAAATCAAGAACCAAAAGTGCCTTCCAGAGGCAATCCGTATGACGATGTCTGGTCTGTTTAGGATGTCTATTCTGGTCTCTTACCTTTCAAGCAGCCTCCTGTAAAAGCAGTTAGTCAAATTTTTTAAGTTGTTCTCCCTTCCTCTACCTACTGTTGGAAGTTTGTCCAAATAATTAGGAAATGTTAGCTTCTCTTTTCTAATTTTTTTCGGCATGTGTCTGTTTGTTCCTGTGCCTGATTTATTAATAGGCAGTAAGTTAATCTTCTTGAAGCTTTCCAATTTGATAGGCAAAACTTTTCTGGCTTTCTTTTGTAAGCTCAGCTGTACAGTTCCCTGGCTCTTCTAGTAGCTTTCTCCATACCACATCTAGATTGAATTCACCTTTCTTGAGCATGAATAATGATGGTTGTACAGCCATTCTGATATATATTTTTTCTTCGTATTCTTCTTACTGGCACTGGAGTTTTCCATCCTTATGCCTTTTAGAATAAATATGTAGGTTTTTTCTCAGTCATCCTTTTCCACCTGGTATCTCCAGGTACTCCATCATTTGCAGACCTCCAGCATTTGAAAGACTGACTTTTCTATCCATCTTGTTTGTGTACTTGAACAGTTTAATGTTGAATGTAAACTCATTTGTATTAAGCCAGTCTTTCTAATCAACGAATTCCTGGTCCAGGTTCTCTGCTCCAGCTGTTGCTACTGGATTTTGTATCACTGATCACTGAGTGGCCTGATGTAGTTTACTAAATTCTGCTCAAATCCTTCAGCTCTCTAAGGCAGTAATATTTGGGTACTCTCAAAAGTAGCTCCATTTTTGGATTATATATTGTGTTTTCTGGTTTTGTTTTTTGGGTTTTTTTTCTCATTTGTTTATTTCAGCACTTTGGCTTGAAGAGGCACAAAGTACTGGCCTAGAGATGGTTTTGGATTTGTGAGATTAGTGAGTTAAAGTTTTGACCCCATCTCTTGCCTGCTTCCAGAAATTACGGGTTGATAAGAAAATACTTCTTCCCTCTGGCTGTAAATCTTGTTTTGTTCCTCATTGTGTGAACATACACCCATACATTTCTTCTGCTTTATGCGGTGACAGAGCACATTTCATGTGAAAGCTTGCTAATGAAGTTGTACATCAGACCACAACAAAAATTAAGGCCTCCATGGTGGAGTAATGGCATTTGGCTCCCTTTCAGACACACAGTGCTGAAACTTCTGCCAAGTGTCACTGCATCATTAACTTTCAGTACAAGTTACCAGTCTATGAATGGAAGAACACAAATCACTTTCAGTGCACGTTCACAGAAGTGCTGCAGATTTAACAGAGTAAGAGAGTGTAATTTGCAAATCAAACATACAGGGACACCAAGGTAGTCTGGAGTTTTTCACCAGACATCTAGGAAGTAAAATACTTGATTGATTTCACTGAGGATTTTTAAGTATCAGAATTGTTGGGTGGAACTAAAAAGCAAGTGCCTTATCAGGCACTATGTGGTAAGTTGTGTTGGCATTTCCATCTCTGAAGAGCAGCTGTTAGCGTTTTCAAGGTCAGCCCAGGCATGGAAGATTCCTCTTTAAAGAATGCATGAAATGATAATTGGAATTTGCATCCTCTGATGAAACTCAGCATAGTTCTTAAACCAGTTATAAGTGAGAAGTGGTCTGCTTGCTGTGCATCCTGCTTTTCTCTTCACCCGCTCTGGTTCAGGTGTGTCGGATGTTTGTTCCTGCTGCCCTTCCCCTTCTTTGAAGGCCAGTTTATGATGAGTTGGTGGCCTCAGGCTAACTCATACTGAGCAGATGTCCACATCACAAACATTGCTGCTACACTTGCTGCTTACTTGCATCGTTTTTGGCAACTGTGCAAGAGAAGAAAAGGATTAAAATGGATTTGGAGGCCAAGAGACTGCCTCTCCACTTTAAGGGTGATTTCACTAGTGAGGCAGAGTTCTGATCATTAACATATTTCATTTTCTAAGGATGGTGATTTGGTACATTTCATGGATCCTAATTCATTTAAAATAAATAGAATAACTGTTTGATGGGCGGAGTCCATGCTCATCTGCAAAATATGTAGTGGATTAATTCTGTCAGTTCTGACAGGGCTTAGCTTTCATAAAAAGAAAAATCCATGTACAACTCCGTGTACTTTTTTTATCTGATTTACCTTTATTTAGAAAAATACTTGCTTTGAAGTGAAAAAACTTTACTTTCAAGTGTCTGGATTAATTCCTGGCCCTGTTGAAGGGCTTTTTTTGGAAATTTTTACCCAGAAAGTATGGGGTTTGTATTTTTCACCTTTCATCAGGCTTCTTAAAAATTAAGCATCTGGTGGCATATTTTTGACTTTTCCCCTTCTACCAGCAAGGAAAACACTAAATGTGTCCCTCCTCCTGGTGCACTAAAAATTTGAAGTTTGTTTGCCTCAATTAGTTTGCAGTTTGTGCTGTATTAAATTTCTGATCAGTCTGAATTTTAAAGTGGTATTTCAGAGCTTCACTATGCCAGACCCTCCTTGTCTGGATGAATTACTGGATCAGACTGAAACTTGATACTGTCTCGTTTCCCATTTAATGATATCTTTGCAAATTGATGAGCATGTGTTTCCTGCTTATAAGATGCTGGCCAGTAATTGCTTGTGTCTTCTAAACATTGACCTGGCTTGAACTATAATTTCCTTTCAAGTGGTCTAGTGAATTGATCAGAAGCTCTTTATTGCCCTCTGCTGGGGGTCTGGGAATGTGCATCGACAGCAACAAAAGTGTGTCGTGTGTGTTATTATATGGCCTCATTCCGAGAACGATTTGGCTCGAGGTCTCCTTGGTACGCCGGGCTGTGTGTGTGTTTCCATCCTGCATGGCTGCAGGACAGCCACTACACAATGGGACACTGGCATGTCGCGGGGCCGACCCGCCGCAAAGACACTGCAGTGATAGTTTGCACATGGAGCCTTCAGCAGAGCCCTGGGATGCTGGCAGAAGTCATTTCACTGCCTTGCTGCAGTGTGGTTAAATGGCGATTCCCACAGGAAGGCTTCAGAGAACAGCACAAGGTTTCGTAATCTCTGTTAGCTGCATTTATGCAGACAGAGAAAAAAGGCAGTGAAGCAAGGTTATGTTGTCTCATCAGAGATCCCACAATGAACTGTTGGCACTGAGTTGGAATCCATGCTGGAAAACTGGTTCAGTGAACACGAAGACCAAGAACAAAATATTTATTTGCTATTTTAGTGGGTTGTTTGTAAAGCCTATGTTCTGGATTTGACTAAGTCTCTCCAGCTAGCTTTTGAGGAAGGGAGCATACACTGGTGAGAAACCACACAGAAGGGATTTGGGAGAAAGAAGCTGTAGTCTCCAGTCACTTATGGTTGCACTTCATAGGGTCCGGACAAGCTTTCTCCACCTTGTCTTTAAATCTGTACTAGTGTCTTCCACATGGTGGCTTCTGGAGGTGTAATGAACACATATTTATAAAGACTGTCAGATAAAAACCATGTAGGCTGAAAATTGATGTACAGCTAAACAAGTGCAGCATCCCAGTTCCACAGTTTCTAAGGCAGCAAAATTACTGTTTTGCAAATGCAAGTGGGGAAGCTACGTGAATAATTGTTGTTCTGAGGAATCCTTGGGCTCCTTTGCCTTAACCATTGGTTTCTGGCAGTATATATTTTTCTGTGCTGGTCACAAAAGGAATATTTCAGAAGGAAGCTCGGTAACTGTGGTCAGATCAGTAGGTTCAGTTTTCATTTCCAACTTGCTGTGTTGGGGAGAAAAGGGAAGAGAAAACAGCTCGTGATATATTGTTTGGAAACTGTAATTTACTGGAACCAGACAGCTCCCCTGAAATGTAAGAAGTCTGCATCAATAAGTCCATTTCTCTTTTTTGTCCTAGGCTCTCCATTCATAAATCAAGTTCAGAAGAAGGCTCTGTAGGTCAGTATATTTCATTTTATTTGATACTCCTATGGAATTCTTAAACAGCTTTTGAGTTTCGCCTGTTCTAGGACGTGAAGAGCTGGCAGAAGTCAGCAGCATTTGTGTGTGTGGAGGGCGAGTCTCAGCAGCTTTCAGTTTGATGCTGAGTGTCTCAGTGATCCCTAAAACTGCCCAGTCAGCAATGTCATCTGACAAATACGCATCTTTTGACTTGTTATATTGAATTGAAAATGTTTGTATGTTAGATCACTGCTAGCCTGTCCTTTTGTATTCCAAGAATTACCACCACCAGTAAATAATGGGGGTTCTTTGTTATTTTTGCTCATGTCATGCCAGAGGTTTTTTGTTTCTGAAATTTTTGTTGCTTATTGGAAAAGAAAAATAAAACTAGGAGGGTTTTCTTGTTTGTTTCCTTTTAATGGTATTCTAGGGACTGTCCACACAGTCTAGACTTAAGCAGTATTTCAGAGAGTCAGGAAGCTCAGCTCTAGGTCATCCAGGGTAGGATCTTAAATACTAATAGCTCTTTGTCAGTAGCATTTCTGCCAGATCAGGCACAGTATGTTCATTTGTAGGTGGCATAAACTTTATAGCATGTGCCCTGGTTAATTCAACAGAACATAGATATATACGCCCTACCTTGAGCTAGATCCCATTTTTCTTTCTAGAGCAAATGATTTACTTTGAGGTCATCAATCCACATGGAGATCTGGTTGTTGTGGACGTGGAGACTCAGCCTTGTACAGTCCAGGCATATAGAGAGCCAGAGTCAGGTGTAGCTGATGATCTCATGCTAAGTAGCAGAACATGTGTGTGTGCATGTGTGTATTATTTCATTTCTTGATCAATTTGCACAGATATACTAGAAAATCACTTATCTGAGTTGCATAATTGTGATTCAGTTAAAGAGAATAAACCAACAAAATACTTCAAAAACGCTTCCAGGCTTGACATTAACAACTCAACAGACATCAAAATTAATGTAAAAATATTTTTTTATAATTCAAAATATGTAAGTTACTGGCTTATCTCAATCCTCTATAGTACTGGCAATAAAGAATGTGCATCACCCTGAAATAGCTACATCAACATAGTTCTAGTACGTAATAAATCAAGAAAACCAGAAAATCTGAGGATTTTTTATTCTTGTTTCTGATTTAAAAATACAATGTAATACTTGAAAGCTTCTCTAGAATTTACTAACTAATGTTTTTTTCTAAAATTATTTTTCCCTTTCCCCTCATCCTCCTGCTCCACTTTCCTTTTAGGGAAAACAGACTGGAAAAAGAAAAATAAGTTTTTTTGGCAGAATTTCCGAAAGAACCAGAAGGGACTAATGAGGCAGACTTCAAAAGGTAAAGCTTTTTCAAATAGTGCACATCCTATCCATATAAAATGTAAGGAGCCAGCATCACAAAGGAATAAAATGCATTTGTAATAGAATGGCAGCTGGGGTCTGTAGCTCTGGAAGTGTCACAGGTTTGGTTCAAAATGACAGTGCTTAGAATGATAAGTCAAATTCTTGAGACTGCAGACGTGAGGCTGGGATGCCTTCCTCACTCTCAGTGATGGCACACATGCAAAGTGATGCAGTTAATATATAAGTAATATATGTAACTAAACACAATGCCTTTTTTTTTCCCTAGTTCTGACTTGGTAAGAGAAATAACAGTTCTGTTTAAATTAGAAGGATATTTCTTCTTTCTTTGGCATTTTGTTACTTTGACTTGTTTGCTTTAGGCTTGAATCCAGCCTCTCATTGTAGAAGACACTAAAAGAAGGAGCAGTAAAAGTATCTCTGATGACCAGTGCAAATGTAGAATTGATTCTACTTAAACTGTCAGGTGTCTTTCTCTAGTTCTTCTGCAACAGATGCAGCTGTGGATTGCATTAAGTATTTCTCTTCACACAGAAAATTTCTGTTTCCCCATGTGTATCTGTTAGCTTCTTATGTTGCAAACAGATGTTTCTCTATGTCTATCTGTGTTCAGATGGACTGTGAAAGACAACAAAAGCCCATTTAGTAGGTCCAAAAGGGACACACTTCCAGTTAAGTGTGGGTCCTTGCTGGTTGTCCAGGCAAGTTCCAATTGCCTGTGCAGACATGCCAAATACCTACCAGAAGGAGAGGTAGTTGAGAGTGCAATACATCTGGCACCGTGTGCCAGCTTAGTGGGTGATGAGTTTGTCTGGATAGATCACAAGCAGTGGCTAGTCCACAGCAGAGAGCTGCAAGGGCCCATCACATCATTCCTGAACAGGCAGGTTCTGGCAGCTGATACCAGTATTCCTCTGGGCTGAGTGCTGGACTTCTCCAGCATTAGCATTTCCTCTTTTAATTCTTGCTTCTCAGGGTCAATAACCGTGTGATGACAGTCAGTTTTTATTCTCCTTTTCGTGCTTGCTTGCTTGCTTTCAGTGTCAAAGTAGACTTAGCTTTTTAGTTCTAAATTGCTTCCTTTTACTGCTCAGTTACTTTGAAATCAATCAGTTCTTTGAAATCTCATACCATGAACCTGCTCTGGGCTCTGTCCAGCCAGATCCACGTGGCAACCAGATTTCAGAGCACTGGGTAAAATCCAGTTTGAATGTACCCTGCCCTGTGCATGAATTCTTACATGTGCTTCAAATATTTTTGGTTTTTTTGTGCAGGAGAGGATGTTGGTTATGTGGCCAGTGAGATCACAATGAGTGATGAGGAACGGATCCAGCTGATGATGATGGTGAAAGAGAAGATGATCACCATTGAGGAAGCACTTGCTAGGGTATGATATGTGCATACTTCAATCTCCTTGACAAACATGTTTTAGAATGTAGGATGTATCAGGCTGGAGTTTTACTTCATTCACAAAACATAGGAGAAGGTGGAGAAAGCCTGCCTGTTTGCCCCATTGCAATAGGTAGCGTAAATTAGATTGCAATTCCTTTATTTATTGAGAAAAGAGAGATTTAGCCCAACCAGAAATAGATGTCCAGTATGTGATAAATTAATAGAGTCCTAAAAGCATTGCTTCTCTCCATTAACAGTAAAAGGTACTAATCAGAGAAAAGATTAAGTGTAGACTTTTTCATTGCGGTTGTCTAAAGAGGGGGAGAAGAATCTCTCTGACTTGTTCTAGCTCTTATTTATTATGTTCATAGGTTTGTTTAAGTACTAGTAGAAATGCTTCAGGTTTTGCTGAGCTTGCCGTGCTCGATTCAGAACACATATATTTCTCACTGTTTTCCTTTAAGCTAAAATTTTTTCTGCTTATTTCTTGGCCAAAAAGGTGATATTTTACTTTAATAACAATCAAAGAAAACATATTCAGCTATTTTTGTCATATGACATTATGTCAGATGTACAACACAGATTTTTTTAAGAAGTGGGGTGGCTTTCATGAGGGTTTCTTTGCAAACTCTAAATGTTAATAAACCACAAGAAAAATAACTATAAGGTATTGCATTTGTACAGCAATCGGGCCGAGGTTTTAATTTGCTCAGGAACCAAAAGAAGGTGCAAGTTTCAACCCAACCTTTGTGTAAAATACAAAGTGTTGGAACACAGGATGTTCTGTATGGGCTCCATTAGAAAAAACATCGTTTAAATCAGTTGGCAGTCAGATAAATATCTTTACTGACATATTACATTGTGAAATAGATTATTGTAGAATATAAAATTATATTATTGTCTGAAGAAAATATTTCTTTACTGGAAATCATATAATAAAAAAAATACAAGATTTAAAAATTATTGTGTTGGAATACTGAGAATTCTTTTTCTTCTCTGCTGTTAAAGTTTGTGGTGTGAAAGGGTTTTACCTGATCTAACAGTTCATATATGGACTGGAAGAGCTTCCCTCTAGTGGTCTGAGCTACTAGCCTTGTATTTTCAAAATACTAGTTTTTGATCTTTACAACGCTTTGACTCCTGTAGTATTCGTTTTGTCTGAAGCCTTTTATTGGAAAATGGGAGAGATTTTTAAATTATTATTATGAAGGATGGTTCTTAGTCTTTACCACAGATCATTTTCTTTGTGAAGGAAATTGGCATGTTATTGTGATTTAGTCTGTCCACTGTAAACTCTGCCTCTGAGATGGGGATGTGTAATTCATGTTTTACCAACAACAGGTCATCAAATTTCAGTATTTACAGATCATTTCCTTCTAAGAAAAAAAAAAAACTTCATTTTTAAAACTTCTGATTGTTGGACAACTTATTTTGAATAAGTGAGGTGTGCAGTGAAAAAGTTCTAATTTTTCCAGGTCCACAATGATACAGGGGGGAAAAAATGAAATTATATTAACTCTTGCTATTTTAATGAAGATTCATCTCTTCTTGTCACTGGAAAATGTTCTTTCTGTCTTTTCAAATTTCAGCTGAAAGAGTATGAAGCCCAGCACAGGCAATCAAGCACTGTAGATTCTACAGAATGGCCTGATGGTTCTTACTCGACACTTGATGGGTCATCCAATTGTAATGTAAGTACCTGTCATTGTGATATAGCTCCCCAGTGTCATTTAATATTTAAATTCTTTCATTGAACTACTGAAACATCCTGATTTACCTGCCTGGCAATTTCCTTAATAGCATGTGTATCACTGACCTTATGATGGTCTGTTCTGTCTGCAGAGAATCTTTAACTTGCATTTTAAATCTTCAAAATCTGTTGTCGTAGACTTCAACAGTCTTACTGTATAATCTCTTTTTTTTTTTTTTTTGACATCTCGCCCCTTTGTCACTGAGCTTTTGAAACACAAGTTGTCCCAGGCAAAAGTCCCCTTACGAGGATCTGGCTTAGTCCTAGCTTCGTGCTGTCTTCAAACACTTCTGTCTCTGCATTTGCAAACTCACAGCCTAGAGTTTGTGGCTTTTGTCAGATCCATAAGCAGTAAGGCAGCTTTCCTCCCTTTTTTTTTGCTTCTGAGCTGTTTAATTTGTGTTGTTTTTATGTGCACCACACAGGCTTTGTGCTATGCCGTACTGAATTAATTAATTTTTCCTTCCAGATATCTTCATTTTCACTGAGTAGTTTATTCCACATCAGTTCTCTAATTGGAAGTTCACAGATAAATCTTAGAGAAGAACACATTTGACTGTCAAATTCAAGCTCTTTGTAACCCATATAATTGAATCATAGCCTTTTGAGACCATTGGTTGATTTATTTATTTTATTGTCAATGGAATTTCCTGCTAACTGCAGCAGCCAGTTAGCTCCTCCTTCCTAAAGGAAAAAAGGAATGCAATGTCATTGTATGAGATGTTTAACATATTTGGTAGCAGAGAAGGATTTTGTTGTTTGTGTTCAAAAAAGTATGCCCATCTTTAGTTACATTGGATCAGAGGGGGACTGATGTTGCCTTACACTCTGTTCTGATATATTAAAAATATGCAAAGAATAAAGAAGAAAGGATCTTGACTCTCCTGAACTGATTGTTTAGCTAGCTGAAAGATGTCTGATCTTTTCCTCATTAGTATTTATAGCTTGAAGTTTTCCTTCTTTAAAGGCCTTTGCCCAGGATACCTATAGCAAAAGCCCCTCAAAACTCTCATTCACCGTGATCAAATCTCAGAAGGATACTGAATTTCTCTCTTAAATCTTCTGATAGTGGTTTACACTTGTGTTGAATTACTGAAAGCTATGTGTGTCTCTTGAGCACTGAACATGATTCAGTATTTCTGCCCCAGTGGAATGACATGGCACCTTTTCTCTAGAATTGCACTTTGAGCCAAGAGCTTGGTTGCCTCTCTCTGCTGTTCTGGTAGGATTTGAACGAACTTTCTGCTAACTTCAGTGGGGGATCTCTATTCAATCACTGTAGATAATTCCCAAGATTTTTGCCCTCGATCCTGATTTTTGTCCTGGTTGCCTTTAACAGAAGCAGTTAAACTGCTTGCCTTCAAGGAAAAAGAGGATCATCTGCAGAAATGAAAGTTCATGTTAGAACAAAACTCAGCTTGACTTTTTTTTGTGGACAAGAATGAAACCGAGGTTGACTAGGGTGAAAGATTTTAGTCTGTAATCGACAAAAGGGAAAAACAAACAATGAAAAGTATCAGATATGTTAGAGATAGGGTATGTGTTCACTCAGACTTTTTTGCCGAAGGACCTCTCTACTAATCTGAAATGACCAGCTTTTGAGACATGCAAAGATGATTCTGTTTTCAAGTTCTTTCTTTCCCAAATGGTTTGAGTTTCAGTGCCATTTGTGTGATTTGTGCTCTGCATATTTGGAACCTCAACTTTAAATTACCCCACTCATTTTATACAGGCCATGAACTAAACATATCTGGTTTGAATTTGAAGTCCTTGGGCAATGGTTCTTCTGGTTCTGTTTGCTTTTTAAATTTATTTATTTATTTTTCAGTCTCACAGCCAAGTTGTAACTAGGCAGTTTTTCATGAAACAATGTGATTATTTTGTAAACAAAACAAAAGCAAGTTAGAGTCTAAGCAATGAGAGAAGCTAAAAATGGAGGCAGAATGTCTGGGGTGTTCTAAGGTTTTAAGTAATCCTTTCCTTTCAAGTCAGCTGTGCCCACAGCATACAAATAATATCTAAAGTGCATATATCATTAAGTTATTGTTTTCCTTTTTAGAAAAAGACCACTTTTTAAAAAAAGCTTTTATAGCTGTCATGTGTTTATGCATGATAACATAGCTGGTGTTGTTTTAAAGATTCTCATTTTAAAGATTGATTTGAGGATTCTGTTTTCCAGGTTCTTCTCTTTTAAATTACTGTACCGGGAAATGGAAACTTGCATTTCATACCCTTAACAAAACTAAACCCTAAAGATGAATCACAAAGGAGTGAGGAGTAGAAAGGTCAGCATCCCAAGGGAGGCAGCCCCATGTCATTGTTGTGCTCTAAATTGTATGTCCTGTTTATTTGTTCTTAAGAAACAAATAAACAAAAGCCTTGCCAAGCCAGTAGGTGACTTGGTTCTTTGCCACTTTAGAGCAATTTGTAGCCTTCGGTCTCACTACTGTGGTCCCCCTGTTTCACAACAGAATATGTGTGTTATTTGCTGATGTGGGTATGCAGTTGAAACTGTTTTTCTTTTCAGTCAGATGTATCAAAGCTCTAAAACGCCTCATGATTCTCTTACAAATTTATTTCTGAACTTTTATGTTTTCTCTCTGTAGCAATGAAAGCAGTTTACAGTAACACTAGACAGCTTTCATTGCCTTGTGCCAAGCACTGGGATGTAAAGCAGGTGCAGATTACAAATGGATCCTTTTCTGGATTGTAGATAAGGCCCTATTTGTCCTCAGGAGTCAGAAAGTCCAGGGAAAGAGAGGACTTCAAAATTGTATCACATTCTTTCTTTACACTGAGGTGCCTTTTATGCTTCTTAAAGATAGAAGAGCGTTTGATAACTTTTGGAGGCTGACATTCTCAGTTCATCTAAAATAGGGCTGCTTCATCCTCAGAGCCCTTGCTGCTGTGGCTCCAGCCCAGCTTGGAGAACCAGCACAAGGAGAAGTTAGTACGTTCAGTGTGTCAGTCAGTTTCTTGCCTGTGCCCTCTGCTAAAGACCGCTAATTGTACTGCTTGCCATGTTTCATGCCAGAGTGGGGAAATGGAGAGGAAGCACCAGGGAGCTTGACAGAAGTGTGTATCATATGTGTGCTGACACGGACTCAAACCACTAATTAATTTCACTGACAGTTTCTGTAGATGCAAGTTAAATGAAGTTGTAATTATCCCTGGACTAAAGTGGTTTCTTGGTCTTATGTTCTGTATTTTGGTTTTGATCAGCAGGTGATGCTCACCCATCTAGCAAACTTCCAGGTAGTGTAGCTGGCCTTCATTTGAAAGGTGCCACAGTGAGCTGTGCCATGCTTGTCTGACATCACCCCCCCTACCAGACGTGCCTTAGAAGCCTCAGGAGAGAGGCCATAATATTAATGAATGGAGAGAACAAAAGCAGCATCTCCCTCCAGCAATGTGGCCCACACATGGGCAGTGGGGGAGCCTGCAGTGCTGTTTTACATCCCTGCTGTCCCAACACTTGTTTCCCAGGATCATCACATTACCAGTAGGAAACTGGCACCCCATTTGTTTTTTCTGAGGAGAGTGGCAGCAGCGGTGCAGACCTGTAAGTGTGCTGTGCACATCTGCATCTACCGTGAGGCTGATGCTGGGGACAATTCCCACTTGTGTTGCCTCTCTTTTCTGTCTTCTGTAGATCCATTTTTTTTAATCAGATGGCAGTCCATTGAGTCCACACAGCAATAGCTCTAGCTGGACTGAGATAATAGTTTGTTACTCCTGTACTTACTATTATTTCTTTTTTTTAACAAGTGGTTAAATAGGGCTAAAAGTTGAAAGGCTGTGCAGAATTGGGTTTGTGTCTTCTACAGGCATCAAAGGCAGAGTAACAGATGAGAATGGATTTTGAGTTGTATTCATTTCAGCCCAGAGATGCTGAATCTGACTGTGACAAAACATGAAGTCTGATATAGTTATCTCTGACTCATGACAGTCATTGCTGTTGTTTGGTAAGTGTGAAGAATAGGAAGAAAAGAAGTAATGAAAGTGTAACTTCTCTAGCACCAATTACCTCAAAAGTAAATCTAAGCATAATTACAGCAAATCCAGATTATTCAGGGTTATACTGTATTTCAGTATGTGGATGCTTTCTAAATGCAGCTATTTTTTAATTGATTTTTATTCATAGTACTGATGGATTCTTAAAATTTTTAACCATTGGTTAACATTATTATTGCTCATAATACAGGACTGTTAGCATAAACAGGAAGAAGTCCTTCTTTCGGTATGTAGTCAGTTTAATTTGTTAGATTTGCTAAATATAAATTTAAATACAAATATAAATATAAATTATAGATATAAATATAAATTCATTAAATAAGCTCACAGTCAACATATATTGGGAATTAGCATTGAGTATCTATGGAGAGTAGGGTATGATGACGTTTGTTTTACTTTAAACAGTAGTATTTAGTTTGAAGCAATGTGAATATTCTGAAGTTAATCCTGGTTTGCTGTTATCCCAGGACTCAGCATTTTTGGTAAGGTTTCTTTTCCATGAAAGGCTAAAGGGTAGAAGAGGATGTTTCTGTGTTTTAGTTCTTCTTGGAGAACTTGTTTCCGCCTTCAGGCCCTGTGTGCTCTTTCAAATAACAGAGGGGAGCTGCTGCTGAGCATGGCTATGAATGAATGCAGCACTTTCATCTTTGCTCCAAAGAATCTAGTGACCAATTTCTGTTACGATTTCTGAAAGGCACCAATGTGCCTCATTGTATTAGATGATGTATTTATTATTACTACCCAAATTCCTGTAATACTGTCAGTGCTTAGTAACAGTTATGATGTAAAAGAACCTATAATAAGACATGCTTCAAAATGGTAGTGGTGTATTCCCACGCTATGTGCCTGTCACAGGGAACTGTCCTGGGAGCCATTGGCTGCCCTCACTTTCCACTGATTATAGGAGCAGTGTTCAGCACCTGTTGGTGAAAGCTGGTAGCAGAAGAATTACAGCATATTTTGTTATGATCTTTCACCTATCTCTATCTATGCATAACAGCAGGAATTCCCATGGGTACAGTAATACAAAAACCTTCATGAGAGAAGTGCAAATCATCATTACAGTTACCATGACACAACCCAAAGTGAGGTCAGTGCCTGGGGAGTGATGATCCAAAGCAAGAGACCATGGATATGTTTGTATTTGGTTTTGTAGAACACTTTAAGGAATTTTTTACCTATTTTTTCTGAAATTTTCCAGAACACTTCATAATTTGCAGGAGAAACTGCTGCAAATTATTCAGAATAACACATTGTCATTCTTGTACTGTGCAGCTGGCAGTAATGTAGCCCAAGTAAACCTGCTTGCCGCCAGCAGGAGTTTCTCCTGTAGTTAGTATGTTGTAAAGTCTCTGAGAAAAATCTTCCTTCTGTCGTAACTCAGAGCTTACAGTAACACCCAAGCAGTGGCTGCAGTTAGGCGTGTTCATAACCACTTCTGTTTGCCTGCATTCAGACAAGCCCTATTGACTTACTCTGTTGCAAAATGTTTGGCCACGTGTTTGAGGAGGATGAGAGGCGGGAAGGCAATTTAATAGTAATTCTAACATACTAGTTCACTTTTTTATACCATTTTTGCCTTTTGGCAACTGCCTAATTTTTCTGCTTATTACCTAGAGTGGGGGAGGGTGGTACCAGCTTTTTCCTGTTCTCCATGCATCAGCCAGCAGGAGATGCTATAATCTATAATGTGGTTTCCCTGCCCCCATCGTTTCTGAGACCAGGCCTATTAAATTAGAACAAAGCTTTGCTCAGTTCAAGAATTAGGAATCTCAAAAGCGATGTGTTTCACTGCCCTATTTGGCAGACACAGGCTGAATAATCTTTACTTGTGGTACAACAGAAAATTTTAATTGCCTTCTCGTTGGTTACCACTTGTGCCCCTTCCCCCATGCTGGTGTTTCCTTCCTCATGCTTTGGATGGTAGCATTAACAGCCTGATTGTTTGAAGGTACTATAAGAATGTAATTTAAGTTACTACAGCCTTCACTAAAGGCCTCTCATTCTTTTCCTTTGTTTCTCTGATATGAATTTTGCTGTGTTTCATGTATTGCTGTTTCACCATTGGTTTTCCAAGAAGTTGAGAGGTGGATTACCAGCACCAGTGGAGTAATACTCCATTCATTCATAGTACAGCCTATGACAAAGAATAGGAATTTTCCCTGGATCTTCTTAGCCTTGCAAAAACACAAGATTCAGTTGAGGGTGTCTTGTTGAGGACTTTTGTTCCCATGTGTAGAGGAGTCTGCAGGAGAATTGGAAAAGAATGTTGCATTGTAACAGGTACAGAATAATGTAATACAGAGCTTCATTCTGCTACGTATACTTATGACAAGTGGTACATGAGTACAGTTGTAATGTTATTAAAATTAATTATGCTAATCAGTGAGAGAAGCGCCTCACCATGAGGAAATGTGTCTGGCTTGGAGATACAAATGTCAGCAATGTGCTTCTCAAAATTCAGCTAAAACCTGGAAACAGTTAACAGCTAGGAATTTGCCTAAGCAGCTATTCTTGTATCAAGACAGACCTCCTGGGAGAATTAAACTTTTATGCTCTCGTTACTTATGACAAGTATTTCCCACTAATTTCAGCAAGCAGTATCGTCATCAGCTAATGTGTAATATATCTCTCACCAAAGTAGCCATTGGATGCTCCTTTGATTTTCTTATAAGTAATCACAGACCAAACCCAGACATGGTTACTTACGGGGGCTGACACTGCACATTTTAGACTTGCGCAGCCCTTGCAATTCATTCTCTTGGCAAAAAAAAAATATTTATAACCTCTGTTAATTTTCTTTAGAATTTTGGAGGCCATTATTTGTAACTTCAGGATATGATGCAGATTATCACGTCTTAGTTTCATGCAGTTCTCTATAAACAGCCTCTGCAAGGATTAGAGGTCTGTGAAGTTTTCTTAATGAAACCCAAACCCTTCAAAACTCAAGTTGCAAAGCCCCAAACTTAGATCAGTTTCACTCATGGCCATGAACTTCTAAGGGAATCTGGGATACATTTCAAGGAAGTTGCTGTCATGTTTCACTTGATGTGGGCTTATATGTTATTGAAACTGGAGAACACTAGCTGGTTTTATCTGAAGCTTAGAATTTTCTGTAGGGCTTTACATCAGAGTTTTAGGGCTGAAGTAACTCGGGGATAAGAACCCAGCTACAGCACACTAGTAAATCTAGTTTACATGACCACTAGGGAGTGGAAAAGCTGTGTACAGTCACTAGTAGTACAAAGGTGGAGAAATTGAAGACTGTTTGACTGGGGGGCTCATTAAAATCAGCCAGTCATCAAAGGAAATAGGTGTTTAGTCCAGCTATGATTTCACAGTGTGATTGATTTGCACTGAATCCAGATTAACAGGCCACTGATAGTGTGATCCTGGTAAAGGAGAATCTTCCCTGGCTTAAAGAGGGTGCTATTGTGGTACATCCATGCTGCTGCTTTCCACCCCTGGACAGCAGTGCTCCCAATAAGCATCAATTTCGGTCCTTGTTTTCTTGTGCTCTGAGAAGAAATGTCCAAATTCTGGATTTCTTGCAAGGTTTGGGATAAGGTGTAGCTGCCTATAAAAGGAATGCTAATTTACCTGAGCATCTCAGAGTCTGTTTCTTAGGAAGGGAGATCAGAGCCCAGCCTAGGCAAAGAAGTTAAAAGTCACACTACAATACTTCATAAAGCCACACTTCTGGACCATCATTTTTCTTTCCAATTCTTATTTATGTTCTTTTCTAGCACTGAAACTGTGGGGAAAGATCAAAAAAAGTATCTAAGTTCACCAAGTTAAAAAACATTTAAGCAAGGTTTATTTTTCTTTCTAATTACCGCTTTATAAAGGGAAATTCTCCAGGGATTTTTGTCAAAAGAATTTAAAATAGAAAATAAAAAAAAGGCCTGGTAAAGGGCTTAAGTTATATTTCCTATAGACACAGCCTCCACTCTAGTGGTGGTGTTTGAGGGTCACTCTTCGTCCTGGCTTTGCAGAGATTCTCTGTATTTTTTTCTTTCACTGAAATTCCATAGACAGTAATTAAGGAACTGGAGGCCAGCAAGAGGTCAGCAAGCCTTCATCAGTGAAAACAGGGATTGTTTGCCATGTACAACACTCCCTTTTTTCCTTGTGGTGAATAGAAGATTTGCTTAGAGCTGATGACTTATGCCTTTCTTGTAAGTTATGCAGCTAGCAAGTAACGGGGGGAATCAATCAGTGAGCAGAAAACAGCTAATTGAGTCCAGCATCACGCTTTTTTCTTCTTTACATATTCAGCACTGGAATTGGAGCCAGTTTGGTGTCTGATAATGTAACTCGAGAGAAGAGGCATTTTGTGTGCAGGATTCAGAGCAAATTCAATATTTAAGAAGAAGTGTCTGCTCCTAAATTTTAGGGCTACAAAGCTGACAGCGGTTGAGGACTTGGGGAAAATACTCGAAAC
The DNA here is from genome assembly GCA_013397075.1 of Rhabdornis inornatus. Classification (NCBI taxonomy): domain Eukaryota; kingdom Metazoa; phylum Chordata; class Aves; order Passeriformes; family Rhabdornithidae; genus Rhabdornis; species Rhabdornis inornatus. The sequence continues at coordinate 409,315 of VWZS01003250.1, read as the reverse complement.
TGAGCTTTAGGCCTATAAATGCCGAAGCTGGTAAGTCACTGAGCATATAGCATGATGTGGAGAGGATGTGCCTCCTGTTTCAGAGAGGGAAAAAGAGAAAAGGCTTTTGTGGTTATTCTTAGGCACAGCACAGCATGCATAGCTTTTCTCAGTTTTCCTTTTCCTTTCCTTAGGCTTTTAAGTTCTTTTCTGTTCTATTTTCCTGTCTCTGACTTTGCCCAGGCCTCTTTAATAAAAAACTTTAAAGTTAGAATGGTTGGGATTTTTGGCAGATGGGAAGCCTGTTAGAAAGAAAAAAGGACACGTGTAGCCAATATCCTAAAGGGAACAGCGAAGTCTCTTTGCTTTTACTATAGAGCCTGTAGTTCTGAGGTCAGCTAGCCAGGGCTGGGGGATGTGATGTGATGTGTCTATGAATCTAAATGTGGGGTTTTTTGCCCCACTTTGCTGAACAAGAATTGTCTGATAGCGAAAAAGAATTGCAGCTTAAGTTTAGAAGATTTCCTTTTTTCTTAGACAGAAGGTTTCCTAGAGATTTCAGTTTGGGGCTGAACTGTTACTGGGCATAAAACAAACTGTAAAATTTTAATGTCTCTCTAAATGGCTTCACACAGCTCATGTAAAAGTCATATATGTTTGGGTTTTTTTCTGAAGCTGAAGCAAATTAATCAGTTATGATAGCTTTAACTGGATGTTGTCCTAGTGTTTCTTACACATTTTTATTGGGATATGGCTTCTAAGCATCGCCTGTTTTTTAATGGCTGCTGCTATCACCCTGAAGTGTTTCCAAACATAGTCCCGTCGAAAGCCAGCTACTTACTTCTGGTTTACATTTTCCCAATTAATACCAAGAACACTAATAAATGTTAGTTCTCTCACTCTCCCTCTCTTTCTGTGAAGCACTAATTCAAAGAGGGAGGTTAAGATTGTTATTTCTGTGGCGTGTGAAATGGACTGGATGTTAGAGAGCAGCAGAGCAAGGCGTGTGCCCTGCCTCCCGAGCAAGCAGCAGCAAAGAGCCTGCGTGAGAAAAGCAGAAGAGAAATCGAGAAGGGTGCCAAGAGCAGAACTGTAGAGAGCTCCTAGAACGTCAGAGTACGTGTGCTGATTTCCTATTTGTTCTTGAATGGAAAGCTGTTTACTTTGATCTTACATACGAGATGATGAGAAGTGTTGCTTTTGGAGGTGCACAAGTAGGAAGTTTTCCAAGGTGAAGGGAGGCAAGAGGCGGCAGAAGGGATTTATTTCTTCTGGATTGGAGAGCATCTTCATTGTTCGTGACCACATTTGTTCTCAGCAAAAAGCTGGGCAGTGGGTATTGGCCTTGGCCTCTCTAGTTTTCCAGCCGTGTGGTACGTGGTGGCTGCAGTCCTCTGCATGCAGTTCTTGGTATTTCCAGATGCTGTTAATATATTCCCTGTTTCCCTGCAGCCCTTTGCACGTTTGTGCAGCCAAGCTCTCGGAGCTGGCAGGTTTCCGCACCGTGAGAGCATCACAGATGCGGGATGCACTTGCTCCAAGGCGCGCGGGGAAGGGCGGCTCCTCCCGGCCAGCCCCACCAAGGGGCCCCGCAGGCTGCGCCGGGTCCCCGGCAGCCCGGCCGAGCCCCGCGCTCGCTTTCAACCAGCGCGAGTTTTGTGCATCGGCTTTGGCCAATTTGCTATGGTTTGGGGCTGTGGAGCCAGCTGTCTGCAGTCTGATGTAATGTTGCCCTGGAAACCAGAAATGAAACACTTAAGCATTCACCACAGAATTACTACATACAGCATTAGCCAAAGTAATTAAAAGTTGAGCCATATGGGCTTTCGGATGGAAAAACTTGGAGCGGAGGAGATGGAAGTTAAGTTGTTCCTATTTGCAGTACTGCAAATCTGTTTGTTGTCCCCTTGAGGGCACAGGGAGAGGCCTGCCTTGGCTGTGCACAGGGGTACAGGGAGCTGGAGGGGCTCTGGCTGTTTTATCAGCACGTTAAGGACACCGAGGCTTGGCCTGGTGGAAGAGCTGTGTGCCAGGGGCCAAGAGGCATTGGTGGACAGGCTGCAGCATGGATTCTTCCAGTGGGGGAGAGCCTCTGGCTGAGCATCTTGCAGACTCATCCACTCTATAAAAGACCCTATCTACCCTTCTGCAGTGCTGCAGCACGCTGGAGTGCCTGTGAAGAGGGAAGAGAGCAAGAGGGGGTTGACAGCTGACTACATCCAAGCCCTGTGCCAAGGCCTCACTGCTAGAGCTGTCCAGGAAGCTGTTGGCCCAGCCCGCCATGCTTTGGGGACACTGGGGTAATTTTCCCATCTGAAGTCAGAGACAGCTACCAAAAAAAGCAATTCGGTCACCATGAAAGAGGGGGAGGGTAGAGTGGGTTGAGGAAGTCAAAGCATGGAAGTTCAATGATTTCCAAATATGTCAGTTATGGCCTGAATGCTTTACATTTCTGTTTTCTGTTTAATACTAGCTGTAAAAGAAAGCATTGCTTGAGCTGGAAAATTAAGCTCTGTTTCCCATGTGGCAAAGTGGAAACTTTTGATAATTCCAAGACCTTTCTTAAAAAGTTGATTCAAAAACAGGGAGCAAGTGAAGAGTAACCCTTTTTGAAAATGCATTCGTTATTTGACAATAAAGTTTCCTGAGCAGCACTACTTGTGCAGTCACAATTTTTAGGCCTTTTTGCATAAACTTACTGTCCATCCTTTTTCGCTGTAGAGGATTTCTCTGTCACATGCTACCTGGTATGATAGGAAGTAGACTTTCTGGAGGGAGGCTGTCTTTGTCTTTCATCTATCCATAAAGCATGACCTGTTCTCGCCTACCTGTGAAGCACTGGTGATAGAAAGGCTCTGTCGCTGCTTGTGGAGGACCCCAGCTCAAAAGGGTACTAGGAGTACTGAAGCATTGGGGAAAAGCAGCTGGCACTTAATTGTGATTGGACTTTATTTATTTTGAAGTCTGCTAAGCACCCTCTGTATCACCCTCTTGGGTTTGATTTCAGTACCTTGCGCTGAGGCTATTTTGACACTTGTTTTTAATGTGGTACTTGTGAATGCAAGTGTCAGACATTGTAAAAGCACTTTCTTCGTTGTTGTTGTTGTTGTTGTTGTTGTTGTTGTTGTTGAGTCTTCATAACCCTGAGGGGGCACATTTCCTTGTCAGATATCAGTGGTGCAAAGTAGGACTAGCTGTTTATTCTTCAATGAAATCCTGGGTGGGAGGACCAGGTATGAGCTATTCTCTTAGTCTTACAGAGCTCATGGTTTCAAAAACAGTAGTCTTGCAAACTGAGAGTGTACAAAAAGTAATGATGGAAAGCAATCCCCTAGAGAAATTGCATTAAAGTAAACATATCTTGAGTGCAAAATATGTATGATGGTTTCTTGCCAGCACGCACTTAATGGCCCAAGAAGTCTTGACTGAACTTCTTGATTACAGTCAATAATCCATTCATCATCTTATCTAAATGTGTCTGTCTTGTTTGACATATCACTAAGTTGTCCTAGGCATAATCTCTGAATTAATACTCATGTTGTTGCTTAATTTACTTGATGTAGACAACCCTGGTACTCTTTACAGTCCTGTTTTTCCCAAAGGAAGTTTATTAATTACCTAGCCAGTCTGTAACCACAATAAACGCATTTGTGCAATTCTTGGATGATAGAATGACAATTCCTACTGCCATATGTGGTCAGTTTGGTATTCCTCCTTATTTTGGAGTAATGCAAAGTTTGTGGGAAACTGGTAATGGACAGTGCCCTGGCAGAAGTTGTTTGAAGTTTGCTCTGGTGTGGTTCTGGAGTCCTTGTGAGCTGCATGCCTGGGAGGTAGGCTTTCAGAGCTGCCCTGGCTCTGTCAGGTGCAGTGTGTGCCTTTGGGAGCTTTCCAATGAAGCTGCTAATTGGTGTCCTGCCCCATGGCATCTGGCTTTAGTACCTCACTCATCCTGGTATTTAAGTGCACTAGAAAGTAGAAGGCATTTTTATGTTCGGCCTTTCTTATTCATCCTCCAGATAAGCAGACAGAATTTTTTCTGGGAAGAGAAGGGGATGAGGTTTTTTGTTTGTTTGTTTTTGCTTGGCTTGCATCTCTTGGGGATCTTTATTTTTAAAAGTTGAATTAAGGAGAAGGATAAAAAAGGATGAGCACACTGTGGAAGCCCAGATAGCTGGACTGACAGGAAGTTGCATGAGGGTTTTTAGAGCTGACCAGTAGGAATGCTGTGAATTGGCTGGGACTGTGAGTGCAAACAAAGTGAGGTATATGATCCATACTGCACTCCAGCTGGAGCCTGTGCTGCGCGCAGGAATGTGCAGCAGCGCAGGATGCCAGGGCTGTCCTGGCCAAGCCTGAGAGCCCTGCTGGCCTCCACTCCTCTCCCCTTCCCTGCCCTTCCCCCCACCTCCTTCCACATTCTGAACTGATTAAAACAGAGGAAGTAGCACGTTGAACATTGTATCTGGCTCGAAAATCGAAGTTGTCTTCTCGTTCACAAGGAATGGATTGTTTCAGCTTGTTGTGTCACTGCTGCTGGAGAGAAGGGAATTTTTTTTTGCCTCTGTAATGTTTGATACTTGAGGGAAAACAGCTGGAACTGAGCATACTGGATCAGATGCAAAACGAAACGGGATGCTGGGGAATATGGACTGCACTGTATATCTAAAAAGGTCAGAGTTTTCCCTTGGTCAGTGCTGGAGGAATGCTCTGTCCATCTTAATTCCAGCCTCGAGAGCCTTCAGGAGGAGTGTAAGGAGCAGGGAGGAGGAAGGGAATATTTTGTAGCTGTGGCAGTCTGTGAGTGAGGCAGATGAGGTCTCCTCCTTCCTTTCCTTCCCATCCCTTTCTTGTGCTGCTGTTTTTGATTTTCTGGGAAGACTGGGGGGAAAAAAAAAGAAGTTGTCAGTGACAGAGCTTCAGTTTGGAAAAGCTGTTTATAACCAGGTTTAAACAGCAAGTTCTGAGATGCCAGACAGACCAGGGACTGACTAAACCACAGGAGCATAGCTGGTATGGTAAGAAGAACCCTGGAAAAGAGCCCTGCTTGAAACATACTGGAAGAGGACGTGGAAGTAGTTGTTACACGATGCATGTGAAGAAAGACAAGGGCAGGAATGCATTTCAGTGCCTAGGATCTTACGTTGCACAGATTTAGAAATCAAAATGGTATGTCATGCTTTTAGAAAAAAGAAAAAAAAAGGAAAACAAGAAAACCCTCAGTTTCTGTCTGACCCGAGCTGAAAATATAACACCAGTTACAAAGCTGCATTGACACAATGCAGCAGATGAGCTGGGTTAACTTGACTTGAAGGAGCAAGCTGTGGAACTACTGCTTTATTAATATTCCCTTTGTTTCTTTGCCAGTCAAGAGAACAATCCGATGATGAAACAGAGGAGTCGGTGAAGTTTAAGAGGTTGCACAAGCTGGTGAATTCTACTCGCAGAGTCAGGAAGAAACTCATAAGAGTTGAAGAAATGAAAAAGCCCAGCACAGAAGGTAAAAAGCAATGTGGTTAAAACTGTGTGAATGCATGTTTTTGTTGAGAGGGGACAGAAACTGGAGGCTTGGGGGAGGGAGGGGTGGAGTACTCATAGGGGATGGTAGTAGGAACAACTGCCTTGTCTATTGTGCATGCCTTAAGTTATTGAATGTTTAGGCTTTAGAAGGAGGAAACTGACAGCCTAGAATGTGGTTGCTGTTGATCTGGTATTCTCAGAGCAGTGCTGGAGAGCCCCTCATTAAGAGATTAGAAATTGGCTTATGTTTTGTACCTCATGCTGGGGAGGGAACGAGCCTGGGAGCAATCCCAGCCAGCTGCCCCACAAGCTCAGCAAGGAGGTAAGTGGAGCCATTACCACATTGCTTCCTCCTCCCAGGCCCTGGGTGGCACACAGGTGAAGCTCCTCTGCTCGTTTTGGCAGGGTAGCAGCTGGCTGGTGGTGCAGTTGAACCACGTGGCACCACCCTGTGGCAAAAATACAGAACCTCTATCAGACATTCTTGTGGGATAGAGGCTGCCTCATGACTTCTGCTTTTGGGGGATCCTGTCTGCAATTTGGCTTCTGAATGAGCCCTGCTCCCTACACATTGGGGGAGAGAAGGGAGGAGGAGGAGGGTGGGGAGAGGGAAGCAGAGTTCAGGCGCTGGGAACACCATGCTGCAGAATTAACTCCGGATGACCTGTATGCATGTGTGAGCACTCAGATTAATGGAGCCTGATACTCTGGAGCCTCTCTGCAGCTATGCTTGAGTCCTCACTGGAATTGTAGGCACCTCTCTATGTTGGTGGCCTTCCTGGCAGCGTATGCCAATTCCCCTCAGCTCTGCAGTGAGCTGAGCAGTAGTGTGATTCTTCCTAGTGCATTTAAGGAGAACACGTGCATCTTGCATATGTGGCAGGAAGCTGCTGGCAGATCTGTGATCTAGGCTGCCTCTCCTACATTATGGATGGTGTTACTGGCTGGCGTGAAAGGCACAGCCAGTCTAGAGCTCTGGAACGGGCAGATGTCTCTGTCTGGAAAGGTTTTATCACCTCATATGGTGAGCATAAAGCTGGGATACCTTGGAAACAAAAATGTGGATTTCAAGATGGGACAAATAAAATAGGACTGTTTTTCCACTGCTCTGGAGAAAGATGGCCCCCAGAGAAGCCTGTCCTACCTCCTTCTTCTCTCTTCAGGAGTCTGGGAAAAGCTGCAGAGAACAATCAGGGGGAGGCTCCAGGGATGGGAGCAGACTCAGGAGGAGGCAGCTCAGGGGCTGCTGGGCATGCAGATGCCTTCCTGCAGTTGAACCAGACTTTCTCTTCAGCATACTGAGTATTTGTCTTCTCTCCCTATCCTCTCTTACAGTGCTTTACCTCCTTATTTCCTTTTTCCCTCAGTCTTTCACTTAAGTATGCCACTTCTTCCAGGGTTTTTATTTCCATTGAGTTTTTCCACCCCTACCCCCTGCAGAAAAAGCACTGAACTAGGAACTGTATCAAAAAAAAAAAACCAAACTTTTTCTCCTTCCTTCTTTTTCCATCTGCTGTCTGTCTTCTCCAGCACTAGGCTTCTCTGATTAAATTATTTGTAATCTGACTTTGTACTTTATCTGTCACTCTGGAGTTTCTTAGTAGATTCTCTCTTGGAAAATTCAATTGCATTAGCAATTACTGCTAAATAACAACATGGATTGATTCTGCAAAATTTCTGTATAACTGGAAGCCCCCCTAAGTGGCCAAGTCTACCTTAGCAGTAGATATCTATGACTTTTCTTTCAGGAAATTTGATAGCCAAATTTTCATATGGCGAATTAAAAGTACTTCATAAATGTTGTCCATCCCAATCTTTCATAAAACAGATCTGTATTCCCAATTGGATATGTCAGGGGGCTGTGCAAGATCACAAAAAATAGTGTGGTCAGATTTGGGATTGCCTTCCAAGTTACCTGCAGTTGAGTGGATTGGTTTTTGAGCTGTTTGCTGTGGTTCTTTGAATCTGTGTTATGAACGTGAAGTAATGTGAAATCATAGGTGACTAGGTTTTGGGGAGTTGGCTATAATATTTGATTGAGTAACATTGGTAAAATTTAAATAAATTCATTCATGTTCAGCAGCCTTTAGTATAGTTTGAAAACTGACATGCAGTTTCCTGGAAGAAAGATTCTGCATAATCCTACTCAAAAATTTCTTCACAAAGAAGAACTTTGCCAAATTTCCCTTATTTATTCCTGTAGATTTTAAAGAAAACCACACTAGTCTCAGATTCTTCTCCCATATTTCTATTACTGACTCTGTTATCAGAATGAATGTACATTTGGCTAAGCTGATACTCACTAGAATATGCCAATATCTGAATCCATACGTATTTTGTCTTAATCTGCTCCTAAGTGAGCCAAATAACTGAAACTTCCTAATTCCTGGGCACCATTCTTATATAGCAGTTAAAAATGCATCACATCTACATCTGTGTCATTATGGCTTTGTGTCATGAACTCATTCCAAATAACATCTGTTGCAGTGTTGACACACAATGCATATTTTACAAGCTGTTTAAAAACATATTTACTTAGTGGACTAAAATTGTTTATCAGTACATACTCAGTCCCAGGAGGATGTCTATTTTCTGTTCAAATTAAGATGTAGAGGGGGAGAAGAGCAAGCTGGACAGTCCAGGGAAAGTGGTGTCAAAATAAGACTCCAATCTACAGACCTACCCCAATAAATTTCTCAAGAGTGAAAGTTGCGTGTCAGATGTGATCCCCTTCAATGTTATCATGAGCTTTATCACAGTAAAATAGCATCTTAGGTTTCAGCAAATGTATGTCAAATATGTTTTGCCAACACAGTGAACTGAAGATGAGGCAGGAATCCTATACAGGGCTGCTAATCTGTCATCATGAAAGGTGTCCCTTGTTATTGAATGAGCCAATTTAGTAAATTGTAGGTATTTTGGTAACAGTTCAAATTTAGCTCTGCTGTAAGACTGTGGAAGCAATCAAAGATGAAGGCAAAGTTAGGTCATTAAGAAATTTATTTTGGCAAGAAATAAATACAGTCGTATTTGTGTGTGTGTGTCTGATACATAGTTATGAATGCTGTGAAATTTGTCAGGGATACAGAGGAGGATGTGTACTTTTTTTTACTCCTACCTCGTTACTGCGTCTAAAACCTGTGCCTATACTTTGCTCAAAAGAAAACACCAGAGAAAAGTTTCTTATATGATAAATGTTAAAAGGAATTGCAGTTTCAAGTTCTTTATTCCCTTCTCTCCTCTCCAAAAAGGAAACCTGGCTATCTGCCCATGTCCAGTACTTATGTTGCAAAATATTCCTGTGAAATATTTTCTGGAAAAATTTGGTGAAAACTAAGTGTTTCTTTCATTACCAGGACACTGTTGAAATTGGCACATCTGCAGTTTGACCTACTTCTTTGTTTTTGCATCTGCTAAATAAATTCTGTGTGATTAAAACTGGTGCCTCTTCCCCCATCAAAACCCCAGAACTTTAAATTTCATCCTGGAGTTAAGCTCCATAACTTTCTGCAAAAAATACTCCTTTCTGCATCCACAGGAGCACTAGGTATTGGCAAACTGGACCTGAGAGGTACTTGTTTGTGTTTTAATACCAGGGTACTTCTGACCTATTGTAAGCTCACTAGAGCTGAGAATCATATGCAAGTATCAGAAGAAAAACATGAGAAGCAGATCCCAGCTCCTGCTTTTAAGGGGTTGTCAGTGGGAACATCTGTGGTCTTAGCTGCAGATTAAAGAGAGAAACTTAAAATAATGATGAGTTTACTTACTCATGGATGTTGTCTTCTGTCTGTTGAGAGCTAATCCCAGCATTCTCACTTTGCAAAGTGAGAAGAATGGAAGGAACTGCTTCAGGTTTATCCACTCAAAAATAGCTTCTGAGCAATTTAAATCAAAAATAGTTTTCTTCCAATTTAAGTGGCTGATATATTGAATAAATACAGTAAGACTTTACAGGAACACATCTTAGAGAATTATGAACAATGACAAGCGTTGTGCTGCCTTTGTCCCCTGTAGGTGTGGAAGAGCACTCACTTGACAACTCTCCTATACTGGATGACAGATCAGCACTTTACTCTGGAGTTCACAAGAAGCAATTCTACTTTGACAGCTCCTGTGAAAAGCAGCCAGAGGACGACTCGGACTCACTTACTACTTCTCCCTCATCCAGCAGCCTTGATACGTGGGGAGCTAACCGGAAGCTGGTGAAGACCTTCAGCAAAACAGATAGCCGTGGCCTTATCAAGCCTCCCAAGAAACTTGGGACATTTTTCTCTTACCCAGAAGAGGAGAAGTCGCAGAAAGTTTGCCGCTCCTTGACAGATGGGGAAATGAAGAAGAGCCTCGGCTCGTTGAGCCATGGGGTAAGTACAGAAAGCATTTGCTTTTATGACAGCAACAGGCACAAGCACCATCTTCTGGTGTCCCTGGAGGAGATTCAGAGTATAAGGAAGCAGATCCGATTGAAGAAAATGGATACTAACTATTCCTGTTCCAGAGCTTTTCTTTGTCAGCGCCCTGCTAGGAAAGGAGCACCCCCCACAACTTGCGACCTACAATTACTGCGGCACAAAACGAAAGGGGGTGGAGGTTGTGGCTTCCCAAACAGAAGGCTACGAGGGCGCACCTCTGTCAGCGAGTTCAATATTACCTATGTGGTGGAGAGAAGCCTGTACAGTCACCTCAACCTCTCACAGCTGGTGCGTCCCGTTACTGACAGGACCCTGAGCAAGGCCGACAAGCAGGACCTGAGGAGATGCCTGCTGGAGGAGGATGAGGAGGCCAAGAGGAAGTGGGCTGCCACAGTGGACCGCTGTACTAAAAGGGTTCTCTTGAGAATCCACCAAAAGTCTGTGAGTCAAAGAGTTGCCATGAAGGTGGTCTTCCAATTTCTGTGAGGTTGCAGTGAACACTTCCTGCTTTGTACTTCTAACTAAAATTCAGTGCTTCTGCTTTCTTTGCCATTAGAAACTCTTAAGCACTGTAATGCAAGTATAAGGGAAGAGCTTGATATAATCTTGTCAGAGAAGAGTTTTGTTGGGTCTGCCATTTCTGTGTGTACAGGATAACTCAGTGAGAGAGAGCAAATGAACAAATACGACAAAATTCTGCTTTTTTAAATTTATCTAGTGCAGAAATAGAGATCACCAGTGAACAGAGAAGGTTTGAGGTGCTATAAATACATTCTTTGCAATGCTTTGGGAGTCAGTATTCTCTTCAAGGGGTACCAAGAGATGAACGGGATTTTCAGACTAATAGAGTATTGTTACTCAACTGTGCTCTATTTCTCTTCAGCTGTCATTGCCTTAAATTGGCCCTTCCCTTCTCAGATTGCATCTCATCAGTTCACTCACCCAATCAGTATTCTCCCTTACATACACAGCTGCAGAAAGAGAGTTTTGCATTGGGTGGTCACTGCTCTCCTGCTTGCTCCACCACTAGAATTGTCACTGCTGCTCCTTCTTTCTAGCATGGAATGAAGGTGGCGCCTTCATTCAGAGTGTTACAGAAAGGGAACCGGGGTGGCCAAAAGAGGAAATTGTGCTTACAGTGAGAAATTAAGTTATTTGAACACTCCAGAGGGATCCAAAGCTGCTTCCTGATTATATGAGCCAATTTTGATAGTTCCGTTAACCATGATTCTGAGTTTCCTAGGAACTTGCCTTTGTTGCCAGATCTCCAAAGCTGAGCCAGCTAGTCTGTTGTCTAGTTGACAATGTTCCCTACTTTGGTGGATGGAAACAGCAGGGCACCCATAACATTAAGCAAGATATTCCAGTGAACAATACAGTAGAAACAGATTTTTTTTTGAGAAGTCTCTGATTAATTTCTTCTGATATAAGGTATAAGAGTGACAGCTGTGGTCCCCCTGAATAGCCTAGGAGGTGACCAGGCCTTCATGGTTCGCTTTTTGCTCTTTGGCTATGAAATACAGATTTTTTTTTTTCCTAGTCAATACCATGAACATTCTCTCTTGGCAGCTTTACTGTTTCTTCTGCATTGACTGCTTACCCTGCCCCTCACAGGGTACTGTTTATTGCTACAGATACTGTACTCAGAAGATGTTGTTTTCCTGTAAGGATATTATAGTGATAGAAGAAACCTTGCTTATCCTTCTGTGGGTTGATTAATAAGGTTATCTTGAACCAAAAAGCATGCTCATATGTTCTAGAGTTGTGCCCCATAATTAAAAATACCCTCTTGGTACTGTCTTTGTAAATACAGATGACAGAAACAAACTCTTCAGTTCTTCTAAGTTAGTCTTGTCTCACGATAGTAATTTCATTATTAAAACTACCTGCACTGACCTTTGCTTAATGACAGAGATACAGTTAAAGAAATGGACAGTGTTTTGTTATTGCTGAGGAACTTCTCGGTCAGCTGCTTCTGCAGCCTTGTTTGAAGGGGATAAATGTTGGAGACCTGCTGCCCATACTAACTTTTTCAATGTACTTCTTCCTGAAACTGCAAATAGCTGACAAGCTTCAACTAATGCCGCTCCTTCCTAGAAATGCTTAATGTTTGTTTGCTGCAACCTCAGGGAAATTGCAATGCCTCTGTATTCAGTGGAATTGGTCACTCTGTCTTGCCTTGCCATTCATTTTTGTCATTTGTATTTGTTTCAGTGGCCTGGACATGCATGAAATTTTCAGATGGCATCAGTTTTTCTTTTCTCCCAGAAGAATAATACTTTTGATTGCATGGCCATTCCATTGAATATCCCTCTCCTCATCCACAGACCTTTTGTTTGCTACAGGATTTCCAGGGTCCTTACTGGAATCTGAAGGTGGAAGTTAAATTTTAAATGTATGAGGAGGTCCATAGTGAAACAACAAGCATCCTTAATAAGGTGCATTTACTCACAAGCTTTTAACCAACAATTGTTTTGCTCTTCAAGAAGACTTCTTTAGGAGGAGCTCTGGCTGATTTGACAGACAGGTTTGCTCAGAGCAGTTCCAGATGTCCTCTCTTCATTGCTGGAATTACCATACACTGTAGGATTGGTTATAATGGTTCTTCACAGAAGGACCAAATTACTCCTAGCTAAACATGCTGTGCTTTAGAAACTGATCTTATTACTTGTGGTTGGTCTCAAATGCTTTCTAAAAACAATTTTTAAAACCTGTGCCATAGTCACATTGCCTTCTGTAAAAAAAAAAACAAACACTTAGAAAAATTCTGCATCACAGCATTCTCTTTAATGGGTGTGGGGCCTAGACAAAGCTGGCTTTGACTTCCACTAGAGTTGTAGTGCGTACAAAAACTGTCATCCAGGTTTGTTGGGTGTAAGCAGCAAGAAGCTAGAAATAAAACCTTTTAAAAGCTATTAATACATATACTTCTAAGCGGTGAACAGGAAGAGTGTGTACTTTAAAAGAATGAACTCTTAAAATTGTTTATTAGGTGTCACAGTTTATACAGCTTGCTTCTTCCTAATAGACAAAGCGGGCTGGTAGTTCTGAGGTAGTGGATTTTCACTGACTCATAATCCTTTGTAGGTGTGAGCCAATACCTAATCAATACCTAATTGATTCTTGATATGTCTTTGAAGTTACTCTGTTGGGTAGTTCAGGCCCTAAGAACTTGTAGTTCACAAGTGTGGATCTTCTGCCTCCTGTTTATCTCAGCTCTGCTCTGAAAAGAATACTTACAGTAGGCATCTGCCTGTCTTCAGAACCACACTCAGAGCCCAGAGCTGAAGTTGTGGAACTTAATTGTAATGGCTGTACTTTCCTTTCCCTGCATTGCCCCATAAGACTTCTGCCAAGGCCAGTTACTTGAGTACTGTGCAGCTGGTTGTTCATTGGTCAGGTTTTATTACCTCTTGGATTGCAAAGAAAAAGCTGGAAGTGACTAATCTGGAATCAGGGCTTGCTGAGTCTCTGGGGACACAATGCTTATGGATAGATGGGCTGGGTTTTCCCTCCTCTTACCAAAGGCTTACCCTACTAGGCTTCCAGTGATTCCCTGTATTTCAGTGGAAATGCAACTATTCAGAAGGTAGGTTATTCAGAGCTTTAAAAGATTTAGAAAATTGGTGGTTCTCTGTTTCAGTGCTGCTGTGGACTTATTTATGAAGGCAGATGGGAGTGAAGAGATGGCGTTGCCAGCACCTTGGAAAACTTGATGCATAAGATCAACAGTTTCCTCAGACCAAAAAGTCTTTTTTCTTTTTAAAGAGGAGTAGGCAGTAGATGACTCAACAGCAGCAGACCTTAGGCCAAGGAGTTGTCTTTGGAAAAGAGAGACTCATTGCTTTACAACAGATTTCCTGATTTATAATCTCTCATCCCTTTGTTTCTTTCTTTCTTTCCATTTTTGCGGACATTTGTATTTTAATTGGTGTTCTCCAAATTACAGATGTTCTAAGTGAGCTAATCATGGTGATAAAACTATTTGTCTTGGTTTTTTTGTAGAGAACCTGTAGCTTTGGAGGATTTGATTTGACAAATCGTTCCCTTCATGTTGGAAACAGTTCTGACCAACTGGTGAGTTTGAGAAGGTGCAGACTTGAAATAGCATAAAATGAAATGCACAGTAGAGTTATAATAGACTGAAGTGTAATTTGGGTCTGTAATAATAGTTTGGGGATCCAAGAAAACAGAGCATCTTTTTTAACCTCAAACTTCTTTAGCTTTGAGAATAACATACCCACCCATATCCATGTGTGTGAGTATTTATATACAGTATGTGTAAAGAGGTAGGAACGAGTGATCAAAGCACAGATCTAGGGGCACATCTGTGGGCTATTCTTATATCTGTTTTCCTCAGAGCATCACCCAGGGTAAAACATCTGCTTACTATATTTCCTCAGTAAAAGTATTTACTATTTGGAGCAATGAGGCTAACTTTGCTGAAGATCTGCAAATTATTTGCATGGAAGTCATTATGTAAGAAGTTCATTATTAGTTTTCTCATTGTATCTCAGAGCTCTGGAGTAGACCAGGATCCCATTGTGCTGGGTGCTGTGTAATTATCTCAGAGCATTCTTGTGTTTAAAAAAAAAACACATCTCCCCTGAGATTTAATTCCTTTTTATGTTAGTCATGTTGATCCCACTGTTACTGTTGGTTGGCCTGTGGTCAAAAATAACAGAACAGAAATGAGCCAGAACATTATATCAAATGAAATTGCAAACATATTTTTTCCTTTTGCCCATATATGTTTTTATTTTCTGTTGCAGCATTGGATCTGATTACTTTCTTGTCCGCTTAAATCAAGTCTAAATTGTCAACCATTTTGTATGCCAGCATTATATTATATTTTTTTTTTGCCAGCTGGGGGTTTTGAGCGTGTTTTTTGTTGCCTTATTTTTTTTGACACCATAAATTACCCCTAAATTTGCTATATCTGTGGGTGGTTATTTTACTCATCAATTTTCAACTCAGTAGACAAATTAACTTCTGAATTTATAGTGTTTATCTTTAAACATAGATACTTGTTTTGATCAGATTGGTTTTAATATAAGAAAGTGTGATGTCTAGATGCTATATTTTTTCCTGGGAGCATCGGTAGTGGGAGAGATGCAGTGCATTAGGACAATATATGCAGACCAAAGCGGGGTTTTTTTCTTGAAAACATAATATAAGTCCATTAAGTAGAAGGTTTTCTTCGAAAAAGATTAGGCCAAAAGCTGTCCTTAATTTCTGGTAAAAGACCAAAATTACCAAGGAAGTTGTAATTATGAACAACTTTTAAGGGTAAAAACAACGTATTGTCAGAAATGGAGTATCAGTTGAATTTCAGAGAAACTTTCTGTCAGAACATTGATGAAGTAGCAAACATACATAAATGAAGAAAAAAATCTTGACTGTACAATATAGTGTACATTTATTTTAGGGTTTGCTATCTTGTAGCTAAATTTAACCAAGTCAGAGACCAAACTCTGTAGTCAATCTCTTTAGCCAGATGGATTTTGGTCCTTTTTTGTGCTGTGATTTTTGGTGCACCCTTGCCAATGGAGGGTGCTGGAGTCTATCTAATAGAGCTGCATTGCTCTGTGGTTCCTGAAACAGAGTAGAACATATTGTGTTTAATGTCCTGCCTAGACAATGTGAATAAGGGCTGAATCATGCAAGTTTGGTAAAATGTCTGCTGATCCATGTTAACTGTGTACTTGTGACATAAGTAAGTGCTCAGTACCTTAAGCTGGTTTAGAAAAGACTAAATTAATTCAAAGCAGCTGGTCTTTGTCATCCACTATACAGGACCAGCTAATTTAGTTCGTCAGTACCCTGTTGTGTGCCTTAAAAAAAGCAGTGCAAGTTTAACCTACCATGGTTGATGGATTTAGTACATTTTTTGTGGTGTTTGGTTTTTGACTTTTTTCTTTTTTTATGGTCCGTAGTAAAACCACAGAGGTTAGTAGAATGCCTGTCTGAAAATAAAAAGTAAATTTGGGTAGCCAAATGTAGATACACATACATACATACATATATATATATATACACATATACACACAGATATATATATATATTTGGCTAGTATCTCAGAGGTACCTTTATTCCTTTTAAACTCTTTGTAGTATTGACCAACACGAGCCACAACTATTGTTGTGTGTCGTGTTAGAAAGGCTTAGCCTGAAATGTGGGGTTTACTAGCAGATCAAATACTTACTGAAATTCAAAGGGCTAAAGGCATCCTAAAAGTCCCCTCATGTCTACACATAATACTTTCACAAAAAGTTTATAAATCAGGCCTTAAGAGTAAGCTATAGTGGACTGCTACAGTGGTTTGCACAATGTCTCAACAGTGAATTTGGAGCAGGCAACAGGACACTGTGCTGCTGTCCTGTGTCTGCCTGGATACCTCTGCAATAACAGCTGGCTGAGGGAAAAAATAGCTCTTCTATTTTAAAGGCTTAAGCCCTGTTTTATTTTGCAGGGCAAAGAAGGAGACTTTGTTTATAAAGAAGTGATCAAATCACCCTCTGCCTCCCGTATATCTCTGGGCAAAAAGGTGAAGTCTGTAAAAGAAACCATGAAGAAAAGGATGTCAAAAAAATACAGCAGCTCTTTGTCTGAGCAGGTATGTAAGGTCTGCAGTGGAATCCACTTAATAATGTAGAAGTGATAATCAATACTGATTCCCATGCATCAAGGCATCTCTGAAGAAATTTCTAACAAGATTATATGGTGTGACTTATTCCTATGTTCTTATAAAATCCCTCACTGTGAAATGGCTTCCTATAGATGCCAGCACCATGGAAAATGCATTTTCGGATTTTCATTTAAGTAGCTCATCAGAAGTCTGTCGTTGATGGCGCTACACACCTCACTCTCTATTTCCATTTCTTTTCTGTCATAATTTATTACGGGAACCAGTCTGTGACACTGGGTCACAGTAATATATTTAATCTGCAGTTTACACCCTAGTTTAAATTCCCGGCATAACTTCACATATACAGCTCTTCTCTGCTATTACAGGTCTTTTCTCCATCATAGCTTGCCCTGTGCAGCAGCCCATTAAAACAGGCACAGTCTAGTCGGAAAGGGGCATCTGTCAGAAGATTTTCCTATTATTCTTTCATTACAGATTTTTATAGTCTATTCTTAAAGGCAAACCTGAAGTACATTAGTTCTAAATTAGGCATTGAATTTCAGTGGCCTAGAAACAATTGCTGTCTTTTTCCCTTTTCCTTTAGTGGAGTGTCAAAAATCTTCGGCATTTGTTTAAAACCGGGTTTGCCACTCGGATTATGTAAGGAGTAGATCGGAAAGCCGCTGGGAAAGCAGAGCTCTTCCTGGTTAACACCGCCCCCAAGTGGGCTCGGACCGGTCGTGGGGGATGCTCGCAGTCATGGGAAATTTGGAATGGAAGTTTTGCTCTTAATGCAAAGCCTTAGTGCCTGTGAAAGGAGCAGTTTGTAACACTCATATTAACAACTCCAAACTGAAGCATCCAGAGGCACCAAGAGAGGCAGAAGTGTGGCCAGTGTTATGCCGTGCTTTGTGGCCATAGAATCCCTTTCCTGCAGAATTATTTATTAGCCATAGTTACCCATAACCAGGGCAGTGCTACACTTATGGTTATTTAATTTAAACTTACAATTAAACATGATTTAATATTTATAAGAAGATGGTTTGGTGTCTGACTGGCTTTACAGTGCACTTCTGCAAGGTGCTGAAAAAAGGGGTCCTTTGAGAAATTGCTTTAAAGTGATTTAGAAATATGTGTGCTCTCTGTCTCTCTCTCTCAGATTGACTTTACCTCTGAAGTCATAGGCTGGGATGAGATTTTCCTAATGATTCTGCAGCATGCAAATAATAGTGTTCATCTAAAAGTTTTATGGCCATACATCTCCACAAAACACTCTTGTATACCAGCTACAGTTCTTTTCTTTTCAAACTTTATGGCACAGTTGTTTTAGAATATTTATAACTTTCAGGCATCAGGACTCAAAGTATGTTCCAGTATGTCTTTCTACATGCATTAAAACAAGCAAAACTGCACTGGCCGCAAGTATCTGCTGCTTTGTTTTAACTGTGTTTCACAAAGGCTTTCAGTTTAGGAAAGGCCCTTTTGGTTTTCTCTAATGTTTGGCTGAATGAAAAGAGAAATTGTCTCAACTATTGCACACTGTAGCAATTGGGACACACACATAGCAAAATTTTTTTTATATTTATGCATTTATGTTTATGAATATTTGCGTTACTATGCACAGGCTGCATTTTCTAGCTAATTCTGGTTTTTGTTCTTATAGGTAAATGAGCAGTGATATAAAAAATTCACTGAAAAAAACCCCAAAAACATTGCTTCATGTCTCACTTGCATTGTCTGGTTTGTTTGTGTTCATTTTTATACAAAATCCCGATTCAGAAACATGAATTTGGTACTAGTTGTTTTGCAAGTACTGCTGGCAAAAATATCATGTGTCATGAAAGCCCTTGAACTGGGAGTTTTGTGTAAGGGTTTTCTTCCTATTTACAAAGCTAGCTTTTTCAGACTGATCTGTTTGCTCCCATCACCACTATCATGCCTAATAAAATGGAGTTTCTGCCACAGCTGGGTACTGCTAAATAAGTAGATAGAAGTTTTCAGCCTGTTTGGTAAAGAGCAGGAAAACAGAATCCTTTCCTTGGAGGTGGACAAGCAGCTCCTGTCAATGCCTATGTTCATTTATCAAACTTTATTGGTCCAATCCCTTTCAGGAGTCCAGCCCTGGGATCATGCCAGGCTCCCCGCAGTCGCCACCCCCAGACACTGACTCTCTGGACAAACCCAAGCTGAAAGCTGGTGGCTCAGTGGAGAGCCTGAGGAGTTCCTTAAGTGGTCAGAGCTCAATGAGTAAGTTCAGTTGTAATTGTGTTGCTCCATTTCTGTGGCTTCAGGGAGCAGAGATCTCCACTGTAAGCAGAATCCAAGAAAGTCAAAGCAGAAACAGTGGTTAAAACGTGGAAAGGCTGATGGGTTAGTCATTAGGGGTCTGCAAAGAACTGTAAGCTCTTTGGTGCAAAGACAGGGGGTTTTTTGCTTTATATATACAGAACCCTGAAAAAGTGAAATCATGCTTCCTGTCTGCTGGTCCTGCTCTTACAATATAAATATTCTAATATAAATGTAATAATGAACCTGTTTACTACTGGTCAAGTAGTAAACTGGCTCATCTTGACACTGGATTTCTCCTGAGCGCTCCAGATGGGCCTTCCACTCTCCCTCAAGAGAAACCTTGAGTTTCTCTCATTAACTAATTAAAGGAAGAGTAGTATTTAAAACCTCTCTGCTTTAGACTGCCTCTACAAGAAAGAGCTTAAATGGAACACACATGATGTGAACTTGCTACACTATTCACCAAATTTTTGGACTATAGAGGGATTCTGGAACCCCCTTGCAGGTTTCAGAGCTTGTTTTCCTCACAAACATTTTATGAGCAAAACTTCCAGGAAGATGTCATGAATCTCTTGTGGTGTACCATAGATGAGACACTTGTTAAACAGCTTCTAGGTTAAGTATTGAGGGGGTGAATTCAGGAAAGCAGGAGTGCAGAGCAGATTTGCTAACTCTCCCATCCACATGTGTGTATAAGAAATAGCAGCATTTAAGGACTTTTAACTTTGATTACCATGTTTTGTGGAAAGACGACTCCTTTTCTGTCTTGCCTCTGTTTATGAAGTTTCTTCACAAAGAAACTTTTGTGAACTGATACTGTGTCTCTCACACAGGTGGTCAGACAGTGAGCACAACAGATTCCTCAACCAGCAACAGGGAGAGTGTGAAATCAGAAGATGGTGATGATGAAGAGCCTCCTTACAGAGGACCTTTTTGTGGAAGAGCCAGGGTTCACACTGATTTTACTCCGAGTCCTTATGATACAGATTCTCTGAAGCTCAAGGTACTAGCTATATCTGTTTTTAAGGAGTTAAACATTTATTTTGCTAAAATTCTAAATTTAGACCTTTTTACAATAACTATGGAATTCTTAATCTTTTAATGAATTTATGTGTGTTTTGGAAGCCCTTTAACATGTCTTTTAAATTTAAGATTTCCATATATAGAAATTATAGAATTATAGCAAAATGTTACAGAATGTAAGTAAGTACTAGTGTTTCTCTGCATCCATGGAAAGACACTTGTGTCTTTAGTTTCTGGAAAATTAAAGATGTGCCATGAATTCATTTCCATTTTGCAAGGGTTTTGCTTGAAAGATTGGAAAAATACTTTGTCTGCCACAATGAAATAATCCTCAATGGAAAAATTTTCAGAACTCTTGGAAGAAATGTGCATGCACCTGCACACAGTGTCTCTTAAAGGCATTTCAGTTAATATAACTTGGTTTGAGTTAATATTGAAATATTTTGCTAACTGAGTGGTCACCCCCCTCTTTAATTTTTCTGGATATCAGCTTTGATTATTTTTAATTGTGCTGTATTCAATTCAAACTATCTGACTCCTGACATTCATTACTTAAAATTCCAAGGGTAGCTAATTCCTATTAAAGCAGATGTGTGTAAGGTAATCTCTTGAGGCATGCAAAACCAGTTGTGTGTCCATTTCTTTGTTACAGTCAGGAGCACATTAGGAAAAGCAACTTTATTGGTTCCTTCTGCATTGGCTTCCTTTGCTCAGGAGATCTGATTTGAAATTCTGCTCATATACACTAAGCGTGTTCTTATTTGCACCAATTTCAGGTAGTTGCAAGCATAGAGACTTTTGTACCAAACAGCACTGATGCTCTACAGAGATGTCATCAGGTTTGTGAATCTGGGAAGTTGGGGTCCATTCCAGGATCTTTTTTTGACTTGCTCTGTGGTCTGAGGCACGTCACCTAATTCCTTTTTCTTCCATTTGTAAAACAAGTATAATCAGACATTTTTGCAAAAGCTGTGGTTAACCTTTTGAAAACTGAAGTGTGTTATCCATCCCATGTATGTGGAAATCCAAGTGAGTGTGTTTGCTTAAATATCCACCAGAAAGTTAAATGGCTTTCTTGCTTCTTTGGTCTGCAGAAAGGTGACATCATTGATATAATCAGCAAACCCCCCATGGGCACTTGGATGGGTCTGCTGAACAACAAAGTTGGCACCTTCAAATTTATCTATGTGGATGTGTTAAATGAAGAGGAAGAGAAGCCGAAGCGGCCCACCAGGAGACGTCGAAAAAGCAGACCGCCCCAGCCCAAGTCGGTTGAGGATCTCTTGGATCGCATCAATTTGAAGGTCCAAATTCTCTCTCTCTGCTTACCCTTTCATTTTTTCTTGCAGGAAGGGGTCCACACCTTTGAAGTTGTTCGTTTTGGAAGCTGCAGACCTGATTCATAATCCTAAGGATTGTAACACTGTTTAACAGGATCAGGTCTTAGCTGCAGAGTGAAAACAGCTGAAGCCAGGCAGTACTGCCTGTCAGGCCTGATGAAGTGTCACAGGCTGTGAGTTGTGTGCGCTGAAACGCCATAAATCATTGCACAGTATGACCATAGGCTAGCACACTCCAGAGGCAAGAAAAAATGTAAAATAACAACAGTTACACTGCCTTTAAGGTGGACACTTTTATCCACGTTTCTCTTCAGAAGTGCTCGGGATAAATTGGTGTGGCTGTTGTTCAGTCTTCATACTTCTCCCCTCACACAGAGCCATGCCATGTTATGCCTTCAGGTAGCATGATACCCAGGCTATCTAACACACTGCATTTCAAGCACAACAGTACATTCAGCATCCTAGTTCTGGCACAGCTACTCCCTGAACTCAGAGCAGTGTTTATGCAAACTATAATGTTGTAATTTTGCTGTTGTGCATTGGTTTGCACTTACTTAACTTACTGCTTTTCTTGCTGGTTGCAAAAATCTCTTTTAGTATCTTTACTGACAAAATAAGTTGAATAAATATGTTGTCTTACCACTCTTCTTATTTTTTCTCCCTTTGTGCAGGAGCACATGCCCACTTTTCTGTTCAATGGTTATGAAGATCTGGATACCTTTAAGCTTTTAGAAGAAGAAGATTTGGATGAACTGAACATCCGAGATCCTGAGCACAGAGCTGTTCTTCTCACAGCAGTGGAACTTCTTCAGGAATATGATAGTACGTGGAATGTTTGAGGTTTTCTGTTTTACTAGAGCTCTGCCAAGAACCTTGTGAACCCCTTAAAGCAGAAAACTTGTTCCAGGATTTTAGATCTCTTTTTTTTTTCCTAATATAGTTATTTCCAGGGTAATCCTGTGTAACGTTAGATTTTTGAGGGGTGACTTAAGACTTCTTTTGTTCTGCTGCAATTACTCCATTCATATAAGGCTTGCCCTCCAACTTACTTAATTAATATCAAGTGTACAACACATAACACTTTAGAATACTGATGTTCAAGAATAAATCCTGAGATAACCTACTCGAAATAGGAGGCTGAGACATAGAGAATAGGAAAGAAGAAATTTCCATATTAGAGGGAAGAGATTAAGATTATCAAGAGTTAATAAAAATCAAAGCCCAGAGGGCTGTGGAGAAGTGTAATGTGAATTAATTTCATCTGCACATGCTTTTGGTTCTTGGATGGTTAATTGCAGGATTGTAAAGGTAGATTCAGGTTGTGTATATGATAACACAGCAGTTTTCAAAGGGAGCAAATAAATATATTGGTCAAGAGCAAAAAGTGAAAAACAGCAACCCACCTATCTACATACAACAGTGCAGCTTTGCTCACTGAACATATGGTCTTGGGCAAATGGTTGCAAAGACAAGGAAAAGTAGAATAAGCCACAGCAGTCAAATGCAAGGGTGTATTTGCTGCACAGGAGTAAGCAGAGCCTAGCTGTTGCAACCTAAGACAGTACTGAATTTGCCCTTCATCCCCAAGTGTCAGTAGAAGGTTAGTATCCACCAAGAAGAGTCAGTAGAATGGATTGTGTGATGGCTTCCTCAGCTGCTTCTGTGCAAATTCCTATGTTTTAGCTTAAACTGCCATAGCAGCAATTCAAACGACTGTTATTAAGTGGGAAATGCTTAATTCAATTACAGTAATACGTGTGGTGAATATCTTTAGGCAGTGCTGTGTGGCCTGTGTAGTTTTCTTGTTCATTTCCCAAAGAAGCATCCACTCCTTGCCCTTCTCTAACTCCTAATAAAGTTGCAGTTGCAGAATTAGTTTCTTTTTATTTATATCAGAGTAGCTTTTTGTCACCTAAGATGAGCTTCTCTTCATTATTTGCAGACCTATTCAGAATGCTAAACTTCCCTGAAGTAATAATTTGTTTCAGGACCCTTCAATTTTGGTTTGCAGACTTGAAGATTGGTGGTTGGAAAGTACAAATTCCAGCTCCAAGTCAGGATGGTGAGGAGAAAGAGAAGTGGGGACCAGGCAGATGGAATCTGGGAGAGGCAACAGCACGTAGTTCCACTTCATAATTACCTGTGATGTGCTGAGAGTAGGAATTGGAGTAGCCATTTCTGACATTTTATTGCAGGGCAAAAAAATACCACAGCATAAACTGTATTCTTGTATCATGACACCGGTTTTCTGTATTTTCAGCTCCAGATTTAGCTTCTTTACAAAACATGGTTTCTGACAAAAATTCTGGGTAAATTCCTGGAATCCGGTGTATGCAAGCTGGATGGACCACACTTGAGTGTTGGCTTTTTACGTTGACCAAGGAAGGAGGGAATTGGCACCGTTAGTCTCATTCATGTCCCTTCATCCTTTGTTAGGGCACAGTATCTAATGAGCCAGACTCAGTCCCAATCCTTCCTCTGGGTCTTCTGGAAGGTAATTCAGAGTTAGGAATTTATTCTTTTTTGCTTGACTTGGTTCTTTTCAGCTCTTTTCTTCTGGTTTGGGTGTTGGAGGTTTTTTTAAGTCTTAGAAAGAACTTTGACACAATCATTTGAAATAAATTTCTGTGGTGGAAGGTTGCAGAACTTGGCCTCAAGGCAGCTAAGGAGCACAGGAATTCCATTCTGCTTTCATTGTGTAACCATGCTGCTCCCTCACACTCTTGCTGAGGCTGTCGTTAATCATTTACCAAACAGGATTATTGTTTCCAGCATCTGTGATGGCTTTTACTAATGCTCACTCTTTCCTGATGTAAGTAGTACAGAGGAAAGATCGTAGAATCATTTAGGTTGGCAAAGACCTTTAGATACAGCAAGTTCAACCGAATCCACCACTGAACCTATCCCTAAGGGCCACATCTACATATCTTTGAAATACCTCCAGTGATCATGATTGAACCACTGCCCTGGGCAACCTGTTCCAGTGCCTGACCACCTTTTCAGTGAAGAAATTTTTCTTAATTCACAAACTAAACCTCCCCTGGCACAGCTTGAGGCCATTTCCTTTAGTCCCACTGTTTGTTGCCTGGCAGAAGAGGCTGACCCCCACCTTGCTACAACAGTGCAATTCTAGAGGGCATTTAGGTGTCCCCTGAGTCTCCTTTTCTCCAGCTCAACACCCCAGCTCCCTCAACCACTCCTCATAAGGATGTGCTCCAGACCCTTCACCAGCTCTGTTGCCCTTCTCTGGACACACAAGATAATGGTGTTTGAAATGGAAAGTTGAGAAGTTCAGCTGCATTTTCTGTTTGCCTGTTTTTCACTGTATTCTCACATCCTCTAGGTAACAGCGACCAGTCAGGATCTCAGGAGAAACTTCTCATTGAAGGCCAAGGCCTAACCGGATGCTCTCCTCGGGATTCTGGCTGCTACGAAAGCAGTGAAAACCTGGAGAATGGTAATGATGACAGCAATGAGCTTTATAGTTCCTGCAGTCGATTTTTTCCAATAGATAACTTCATATACTTTTGCTCTTGTTCCTAGCTAATACAAGCTACTTCCTACTTGACTTTGTCCTTTGCTCTGACTACCTCTTTCCCTCTTGTCTTGAGCCAGTGGTTTTCACTGCTACTGTTGCTAATTTATTTCTTTGCATTAGTAGGAAGCTGATCCTGTTTCACAAAGAGTCTTTGTTTCATGACCCTAAAGTAAGTCTTTCTCACTGTCATTCCCCCACCTTCTCCATTCCCAATCACATTCTCATGCCACTGTGCCTTGTGGGGCTTGCACTGGTTGCACACTGATGTCCCAAGTCTAAGAGACCACCAGTGGAGAAGTCTCTGAACTTTACTAAAATTAGAAGGATTTCTTTTGAACTCATAAAAAAGCTGTTAAGAAAAAATGTTCTTTATTTTAGGCCATATTTTTCTGTTTGCTTTGGGTTGCATTGTCCTCTGATCAGAACCCAGCTGCAGAGATTTAGGGCTTTTTAGTGTAGGAACACTAGAAAGTTAAGTTATTGAAAAGTTGGCAGGGAAATAAACTATGAAAAAAATGCTAATAATATCAGTTCCCATTGCCTTATCCTGCATCAGTGAAAGGTGATGCACTGAAAAATTACCAAGACAGATGATGTTAATAGAGATTGCTGTCTCTGATCTGAAGAAACAGGTTATTGTGCTGATTGAGCATGTTTTACTTCAGGGATGGTCTAAACTTGTCAGTAGAGATGAAATATTAAAAGAGTTGAAACGGATTTGAGCTGGGCATTTTCACTCCAAGCATTTGAGCCATGTCTTGGCCTCAGACTTCCTGGGTTCATTGTTAACAGTCACCATAAATAGGAAACCAAGAACAGTATAAACAGATTCTGTACACCCCTACAGTGGCCATCTTTCCAATTTAAAGTAAGGGCTAAAAATCCTTCTCTTAGTATGTACATTTTCTGTTAGTCTGCCACTAAAAAAGAACCATTTATTGAAGAAAGTTGCAATTTGCTTTGAAGCTGAATGCCTGAAATTGACAGTATGCTAAATTCCTGAAAGTGGGGAGGCTTTTTTCTTGAATAGGAATCCACATCCACTAGACATGCTGGAATAGAATCATAGCTAAATATATGGTATATGTGACAATTTTCTTTTCTTTTTATCTCTTAAGTACAATCATAATGATAGCTGTAACACTGAAGTTAAAGTGCCTGTACATTTTCCTTATTTTAACAACATAATAAAACCTTTAGAAAGCAATTGGCATTGCCTGTCTGGATGGATACTTATATTTAAACTAATATTTCTGTCAGAGGTTTCCAGAATGTGAAATGCTGATGATTTTTATATTGTTTTTTATGTATGACTTGCTGCATTTCTGCATCATCTTTGCTCACAAATGCATTTAGTGCTTGTTTTGAAAACCATTATGAAAAGAACATTTGATTAATTCAGAGATTTTGTCAAGGCTATTTAATCTGAAAAGTACTTCACCTTCTTTGCTAAGTTCATGGTCCATAGTTGTTTATATGCGTATTTTTTTCAAAATACATTCTGTTCTTAGTTAGGATTGTCACTTGTCTGGTATAAATATCATAATGTGAAGATCTGCACTTCATGAAGGGCAAGTGCATTCTGAGAAGAAACCAGTCTTCAGATTTTCTGGGGAATGGTTATACATAATATTTTTATGACTAGTACAGTGTCCAGTTTGGGGCTGATACTGGATCTTTTGGCATCAGTTCAAGATTTCAGAGCTGCTCTTATATTTTGGCTAGAAAATGGTTTGCTATGTACTGTAGCAGAGTATCTTTTGTAAGTACTTTTCTGGGTCCCACTGCATAAATACTTGGATATTCTCTTAGGTATCTACAGTGTACTTATAGCACCATTGTGGTTTTATTTCAATTCACAGAGAGCAAGGAGCATGTAGTCTGTGACCTATTAATGTTAGACAGAAAAAACCTCAGAGCAGGAGGTAACCATCCATGATCAGACAATTAGTCCATACAGAAACAGGGCACAGAGAGCAAGCTGTCTCTTAGGCTTGTGACAATGGTGCAGTTATTGGGCTTGTTTTGTGTGCAGGCGTCGACAGACTGAGGTGCATTTGGAAACCCTATCAGAAATCTGGTTCTCACAGGACTGGCCAAAAGCAGATAGCTACAGAACAGAGCATGCATATCTAATGCTTCCCAGGACAGTCTTGGGGAATGACTCATTTAAGGACTTCAAAACTTGCTGTTTCCTGGCATTCACTGATTTTCTTGAAAATTTTATGAACGTCCCTGGTCTTCCGTAGAACCTCCATACCTAGCAGTATCTGTATAAAGACCTCTGTCATACTCCTTCCCAAGTCATCTCTTTGCTAGTCTGAGAAGGCCTATTAATTATTTTGTATAGGTCATTCCCATCCCTGTTCATGCCAGGCTTCTTTGAACCTTTACTTGTTATATTGTGTAGCTTTTTCAAGGGCATGTGAAGAGATAAGAATTGCACGTGCAGTGTGCAGACTTGAATGAGCAGACAAACCAGGCCTTTATCCGGTTGAGATAAGGGTGTTCTCTGATTTGTTCAGCAACTGATGCCCAGATTCCCATAGTACCAGGCAGGCAACCTAAGCACTTCAGCATTCAGTCCTGATTAGTCAGAAAAAGAAGCAAAAGAACAAGTGGCCACATTGCCTAATGTAATGTGCATTTCTAGTAGTTTGTAATCAATAGAAAAAGCAATGAGGCCAGTATTGTCTAAGGTGCCATCATCTTTGTTGTGTCAACAGAGCAGTTTGAAATGAACCCAACATACAGCCACAGAAAGCAATGCCAAAATGAAATTAATAAAATCTGGGATTTGGACACTGCATTCTGTGTTTGGTTTTGCATACTTAAATTTCTAAGGACCATTTTCCATAAGAAAAAAAAATACTATGAGAAGCTGAAAATTTTTTGCTGTAGCTATGGTACCTCCAGAAATATTCCCCAAAATAGTCCCCTCTCTTCTGGGGTAGATGATGGCATGGAATGGAAAGGTTCCTTCCCTGTATGGTAATAGCGAGAAGTATAATGAGAGGTGGGCAGTGCTTTGTTTAGCAAGATTTGCACCCCACCATCCAACAGAAGAGTTAATTATTGCCTGTAGCTTGAACCGAACCTGTAAATAATATAAGTTTTGTATTTTGTGCAAGGACCAGTTTTGTAGTCTTATTTTTTACCCAGACATCTGTGGCTTTCTGCACAAATTTGAATCAGAGATGCCTCTATGGTTTACAGCCCTATGAAAGGCATTAGACTGCATAACTGTACCAAGGGTTGACAAGACTGAGTTATTACCAAAAATCCCAACATTAAAAATCTGGTTTAAACTTTACTAGCTATACACTTTAAGCCTTTCAGGTTGTTTTCTTTCTTTTTTTTCTTAAGGTAGGGAATGTTACATTTGTGGACATTATTTATATAACTCTCCACTTTGTGAAAACAACTTTAAAATATATTTAAAAATCTGTTTTCAGGAAATATTACCTTCCTGTTTTAGTGTCTCAGAAGCATAATGAAATTATACCTGACAGTAAGGAGAAGGGAAGGAGTAGATGAAAAAAGAGAAATAAATCATAGCTCCCCTCCTGATATTGCTCTTCACTTATATCACATTAAAAGAAATTACATTCTCAGCTACTGTCCTTTGTACAAAGAAATAGCATTGAACCCAGCCATATATTTTTAAACCATTTTGAAGCAGAGATCGTAAAGATTGCATATTTGATTATATATGATATAGACAAAATATTTTTAACTTCTTCCCATTCTCACCTACTTTGTATATGTATGCCTAACATATAAAGATTTGATTTTACTTTCACAAAATTTCTCTTTTCTTGTTTTTTTATTTTTTTTCTTCATTTTCCTGTTCCTCATTTATTCTTTTTTTCATTCCCAGGCTACTGGCTTTACACAGACATATCCCATTTCTAAATAAATTAAATACTGCTTACTATATAACCCTTATGGGTTCAGCAAGAGCTGATATTGCACAACAGTAGGATTTTTCACAACTTTTCTTTTAGTGCTGAGGTTCCTGAGTGGACTTTCCTAAAATCAGTGTAACTCCTGATCAATATATCAGATTGAAAAGAAAGCACATGGATTTTGTAGCATGAGCTGTGACAGCAAGTCCCAGACAAAAGGGTGAATTACTGCACAAGTCAGGCATGTGCTAGCAAATGTGAATAATGGAAACAGAACACTCCATGCTCATTAAATATTTCCATTAGCACCTGGAGGCACTAAAAAATGAATGTAACATTTCTTGTCCATCTTTCTAATGTGATTGCAAGTTATTTTCAGAAGCCGGTGGCCTAGCTCCATGGAAGGAGGGTCTTTCTGTTACTTCTCTGAGTTACCTGAACTCAAGGTAGCATGAACAGAGACAATTTCAGTGTGGGATTGTGTCGCTATTAGTATTTTGGGGAAATTGTGATATTTAGCTTGAACGGTGAACAGTGCAGCTTCTGAGAAAGGAGTTGCTGTGTGCTCACATTCATCTTTATGGGCTCAGCTTGATTTTAACTTTTTTTGATGGGAGTGTTTTCCTTATATCTCCTTGAATGTAATCTCCGATTTCTTTGCTAGTTTTCTGGATACTTTGGTTTTCAAACTCCTTAAGCAGAGTAAGAGGCAAGA
Organism: Rhabdornis inornatus; assembly: GCA_013397075.1. Classification (NCBI taxonomy): domain Eukaryota; kingdom Metazoa; phylum Chordata; class Aves; order Passeriformes; family Rhabdornithidae; genus Rhabdornis; species Rhabdornis inornatus. The sequence continues at coordinate 379,963 of VWZS01003250.1, read as the reverse complement.
GAATGCAAGGTATTTATTGGTTTAGATTAAACACGTTCTTTCATTCATATGCAAGGTGAACTATAATATACACTGAAGTGTATATTATTCAAAAGCCAAGCACTGAACTTCTAGCAGGATAAAGCTCTGAAGGCAAACAGTACAAGAAGAAAGTATCTATTGCTTAAAAGTACACACTATGACTTGAAATTAACACTAACATTAGTCACACTTAAAACTCCTTTTTGAAACACTTCTCCATCTCATAAGGTCTTCTGTAAAACTCTGCCATCCATGCAAGCAGCTTTTCAAAGGGGCTGGCTGGGCAAAACCAGTCTTCATGCTCTCTGTTTTGCCATTGCAAATAGTTTGCTGCTCATTTAAAAGAAGAAATGACACTATTGGCATATCATTAAAAAATTCATAAACAGAGTATTTTTAAAAAATCCTATGTGAACTAGTAAACTTTATTAAAAGATGAACGTTATTATTTATATACTAAAATTAGAGACGATGAAAAAAATGTACGTCTTTTGAGTTATTTTGGGGGGGCCTGTCAAACCACTTCCTACAATGAGTATAGGGTGTCAGTTCTAACTGTAGGATACAGTGTATCTTCACTGAACAAGGTTTATATGAGCAAAACCTCAAATCTCTGCAAATTGGAGAGTAGGAAGGATATTAAGTGTTTTGGATGTATTTTACTTAACAGGTAACATTTACTAATAAAGCTGAAGTTTGAATCAAATCTTTATGCTTGAAATGCCAGTGAGTTCTTCTACATTTAGAATTTTAAAAAAAGGAATAAAACATTTTGTGTGAAAAGTATTTGGAAGGGATGTTATTTATGCTGCAGATTTTATTTTTAATGGTGGATTTATTTGTTTCTAGGTAAAACTCGAAGGACCTGTCTTCCGCCCTCAAAATCAGCAAGTGAGCATAGCTTTAGGGATTTCAGCAGAAACCAGCTATCAAATTATCCCACGCTTCCACTGACCAAGTCAATAGAAACTCTGCAGCCAGGGGAAAAAGAAGGCCGGCTGGGCTGTGCACATCGTGCTCTGAAGAGCTCTGTCAAGCCTCCGGCCGTCACGGGTCTCAAGAAGAACCGCAGAAGTTTACCAGTTGCTGTGTGTCGAAGCTATGAAACTCTGGATGGCCCCCAGGGTGTAGATACATGGCCAAGATCTCAGTCACTGGATGATCTCCAGGGAGAAGCCAATACTAGCTTACAGGACACTAACAAGAAAGTAGGTTCTTTTCCTCAGGATTCACTGGATATCGCTAAAAAGGCAACTGGCTCTGCCTTGCCGCCTCAGTCTCATGGAGGCAGCTGTAAGGTAGATGATGTCATGGCTAAGCAGGGCAAAGGAGCTGCTAATTCTCAGAAGGGAAGAGCTAAGGAATTGAACTGCTCTGTAATGGAGACTGCAGGTGGAAAGCCTGCTCCATTCCCCCTGAAAAACTGTGAAGCTCAGCCTGCCTTAGTGATGCATCATGCAACAAGGACACCTCTGGAAATACAGAGTAAAGGTTTTCATGACCTTGCACGGGCTGATTATGCTCCAGTCCTCAAGGGAGGTCTAGAAGCTGAGCAGAAAAGCACAAATGAGGCAAGAATGCAACCAAAAAATCCTTCTCAGCCACCACCCGTCCCTGCCAAAAAATGCCGAGAACGCCTTTCTAATGGATTATATCATCCTCCTACGACCACAAGTGGAAACAGCTCAAGTTTAGAAGCACCATGTTTGCCAGTGAAAAAGACCAGCTCATCCATTCCCATTGATTGTCATGGAGCACCTGTCCATAGGACATCTTCTGAACAAGAGCCCAGTAGCCCTCCTAGCCCACTGCCACCCTGGCTGTCAGAGCTCCCAGAGACTGCTAGTGTTCAGCAGCATGTAGTAAAGCTCGGTCCTGCATCAGCAAGGAAAGTCTCTTGCAGCAGAGGAATGGATCTGGAAATGGTGATAGAAAACAAGCTGCAGTCTGAAGACATTGATCTTACTGAAGAACCGTACTCAGACAAGGTTAGTAATCACTTCAGTGGTTTTATTCTGCTAGCATTCCAAGGGATTGTCTGTCATTCATTGTATCTGTCATTTTTTTTTGTGGGTAACATAAACCAACAGTCATTGGGACATTAGACATTTTATAACTCTTGTTTGTCTTTGCTATCAGACTTTATGCCTAAAGTATTTCTTGTGTTGTGGGGGACTCAGAAATCCCAGACTTATTCTGAACCTTCATCTTTTCAGACCACCGGTGCTTTGGTGGCACTGGGCATGGCAATGTGCCTTTCTCTCCTAATGTGGGGAAATAGAGCTGAAAAAGGAAATAATAATTAGAGTTTATGTTTCCAAGAAACTCTGAATTGATAGCATCAACTAGTACATCTTTTTGTGGGGTGAAGAAAGGAGTCTTTCAGGGATTGCTTTCTCAGTTTTTATGGGACCTCGAGGAAAGTTCCTTCTTGCTCCCATCCTGCACTTCTCTTTTTGCATTGGTTGGTTTGGTCTGTATACATACACTTCCTTAATCTTTCCTCTCTCCTTTGTGTCTGGCTGGGAACATTCAGCATGGTCGCTGTGGCATTCCTGAGGCTTTGGTACAGAGGTACTCTGAAGACTTAGAGCAGCCTGAAAAGGATGTGGCTACAAACATGGACCAAATCCGGGTAAAGCAGCTGAGGAAGCAGCATCGCATGGCAGTGAGTATTTCCATAAAGCAGATTTTCCTATTTGTGAGCAGACTTTTGAAAGGACTGACTAGTAGTAAAGGGAGATATTTGAGAAGTCCTGGTACAGAAGTGCTCCTTAATTTCATCCAGCAGGTACAATATAGGCAGAGGTACTGCAGGGGCAGGACTTACCTCCCCCAGTCCCAAAGGAGGACAGTCAGAAGTTGAAAGGAGAGTGGATAGCCCTCTCTTGACCAAATAATGATCTTAAAAGTCTAAGCAGACTCCAAGCAGTGGTAACAGAGACTTGCTCACTAAGGGTGGCATCTTTAAATACTTCTGTATTAAAATTAAAAGGCTTTACACTCCTTTTTAATTTCTTAAACTATACTAGTGTCCACTTCTACTTAGCAAAAGCAGAAGGGAGAAACCATCAAAAATTTTAATGGCTTTTTCTGAGAGAACTTGGTCTGTCTGAGGAGGTAATAGGCAAAATTGGTATTCTCTTGCCTTACTGAGAAATTAAATGGATCACTCTAAAAAGTCTTGTTACTGGGTATTCTTCACTGATCTCTAACTAATTCAGAATGGTACATGAAAGTCAGCCAAGCAGCTGGATACTGCCCACTCTGTCTATATTGCCAAAATTGTTATCACTGCTTCTGGCCAAGAGATCTGAGCCTTTCAGCCCACACCAGTCTCATACTGACAAATGTGACATGAGAGAAGTTAGAACATCTACTATGAAATTCTACTAGTTTGGAAGAGAAAACGAAAAAGAGTTATTGTGAAACAAGCGGATGCGTTTAACATTAAGGGTTCTCTGTTCTTTCTTTTTTTACTCCCCAGATTCCAAGTGGAGGACTCACAGAAATTTGCCGTAAACCCGTATCCCCAGGACTCATCACCTCTGTATCTGACTGGCTGATTTCCATTGGTCTGCCTATGTATTCCAGCCTGCTCACTGAAGCAGGATGCAACACACTGAGCAAAGTGCCTTCTCTGTCACAAACTTGCCTTCAAAAAGCTGGCATCACAGAGGAAAGGCACATAAGCAAGCTCCTGGCAGCAGCAAGACTCTTTAAACCTCTTGATCCAGAGGCAATTTAACATGCTCCATAGTGTGACATTGCCTGGTCGAGAATCCACTGCTTCTTCCTGCACCAGTAACACTCTAATTACTTCACGTAGCTAAAGGGATCAAGGAAGTGGCTGCTCAGGACAGGCAGATACCTTCTTCAAAGGATATGAAAGGCGACTGAAGGAGAAGAGAGGCAACTACCAGGTAACACAGATGTGGTACTTCCCTCCCCCCTCACTCCCATCTAAAGTATTCCTATTTCATAAACTGCACAGGGTTGGCCTGAGAATCAGACAGCTTCACCAGAATTAAGGGACCCTTGCACATTTTCCTTGAGTTTGTGATAGTGATACTAGTAACAGGTCTTTTGTACATCTAGGTTCCAGGTACCTGAAATCAGTCCTAAAGACCAGGTACAAATCAAGGTGCAAATTCCAGTAGAAGCTGTTTGGCAAATGCCTTTTGTTTATTTTAGCAGTCTAGAACTAAACACAAAGCCCTCCCCAGTCATCTTTGCTGTTGCTTGGTGTAAGTCCCAGTTTCCACGAAGCCTTTAGCTAAGCTGAAGTTGATGGACTGAAATTAGTTTTCAGTGTGGTCCATCTCTGTCACTTCAATGCAACTAAACCACGAAGAGTCAGAAAGCTTCTTTTTATTTGTACAGAGCTGAGGTCATTTTTATAACTGCTTTTTAGCAATCAGCTTTTTATTTGCCTTAAAATAAGCTTTTAAGCAGTTACCTAGTGTTCACTTTACCTGTATTCACATTTCCCAAGCCTTGTTTCAACCTGTCACATTTAAGTTGCATTTAGGGTGATTTCCAGCTGAAGTAGCTTCTATAAAATGCCTCATCATAACATCTCCTTTGTTGTAGAGGTGCTTTTACAAATGCAGGGTTATGCTAAGTTTCAGTTGTCAGGTTAACTCCTTGTTCACTACAGTCTGCATTTACTGTTGTTACTAAACTGTTCCAAGATATACTGCCTTGTATATATGTAACTGCTTTTCATTTTAATCATATTCTGTGTACTGTGTTATATTGTCAATCATTATGCTGCAGCTTTGACTTGGTATCCTGACCATATTGATTCCAAACAGTGGGTTTCTGTAAATGAAAATTCACTTGCATTGAAAAAGCAAATTGTGTCCCATAGAAATCATTAGACCCAGTAATTCCATTGCGTGGACAATAGAATTCCCAGATAGTCTTATGAATAACACTGTGATGTTTAGAACAGTTGATATCCCTTACCACTGCATTAATATTACCTCTAACTGGAAAAGAGCATTGTTCTGGCAAATGTGATAAACCATTTTTCATGATGCAGTGATATTTTTCTGCCTAACTCCATGTGAAACATTCCAGTCATATATGTGACTAAGGACAGATTTTATTTTTCTATGTTGGGTACACATTTTATATGCCAAATACAAATTATCATGAATAGCACATAACCAGCTTTTTCGTTGGGGTCTATATATGGTGTGTCCTTCAGCTCCTTGTAGTGCAAATGCTCCATGGAAAACAGAGCAAGCTTAGTCTGGCAGGTAAAGGGAGATAGAATAGAAACCTGGGCACAGGCCCAGGGATGTGTGGCTGTTTCCAGTGTCAGTTCTGACATCAATTTACTGCATAAAACCAGCCAAGGCACTTCACTGTTTGGTGCCCCAATTATCCCAGTCTCATACTGAGCTAATGACTTCTGATGAAATGCTGTCAGATTGATGAATGAAAAATTGTGGTTACTCCATTATTCCTTACTATATCTGGTCCTTTCATGGTCATGTTTAAAGTGGATGAATATGCATTTTACTACAGATGATAACTAATTTGTCTCCTAGTAGAATTGATACCTGTTAGGTTTACTTCCCCCATTTTGAATTTCACCAGTGTCTACTGCACATATCATATGAAGGCAACTAAGTCACTGATGCCATTTGAAATTGTTCTCAAGCAAAGCTCTGTAATATTCTCCTTGGTGTCTGATAAGCAGCATGTTCTGATATGACAAAATCAGGAGACATACAGCAGACATGTTTTGTACAGTGGGTGGAAATCTATGCAGCTTTGCCTTGAGTCCTGTGTGCAGTTTTGGGCACCAGAATATAAAAATGACATTAAGCCATTGGGGAGCATCCAGAGGAGGGCCACGAGGATGGTGCAGGGTCTGGAGGGGAGGCCTTTTGAGGAACAGCTGAGTCAGCCTGGAGGAGACTGTTGCAGTCTCAACATCCTCACAAGAGGAACCAGAGGGGCAGGTACTTATCTTTACTCTGGTGACCAGGGACAGGACCCAAAGGAATGGCCTGAAGCTGAGTCAGGGGAGGTTTAGGTTGGAGATATTAGGAAAAGTTTCTTCACCCAGAAGGTGGTTGGGCACTAGAACAGGCTCCTCAGGGAAGCGGTCACTGCTCCAAGCCTGTGTGAGTTCAAGAGACATTTGGACAACGCTCTCAGGTACATAGTGTGATTCTTGAGGATGGTGCTGTGCAGGGCCAGGAGCTGGGCTCAATGGATCGATCCTCTTTTGTAGCTCAGTATAGTCTATGATTCTAAAAAAAAAAAAAAAAAAAAAGAAAAAAATTTAAAAATAATTTTTTTTTTTTTCTTGTTCCTCTCTGAGGCTTACATGATCACTATCAGTAAGCAGTAGATGGAAAGAGTATTGAGACTTCCTGGGATTGCTGGCAGGGACCAGAACAGAGTAGAAGTAAGTGGACAGTTATACTGGAGCAAGGGAAAAGTCCAAGCTGACTATAGCAATAAAATAGGAAACAAATTTCCATGTGTTGCAGGGAAGAAAAAGCTCTCCCATATTAATCACTTTCCCCTCTCTTAATAAAAGAAGGAGAATTATGGGAATGAGCTGAACCTGTTTGCCAAACTCCCTTCGTAAATCCATTCTTTTTAAATGATTGTGTGATCCAGGGATCACATAAATCACACCCATCAGGACTGGAGTGAGCAGTTCGAAATTTATGAGTTTTAATATTTGTTTTGTTTTCTTTTAAAGACTGTGCTTTGTAGCCTTACTTGAATTTCAATTTTAGTTTATATTCTAATCTAAAAAAGGCCTTAAGCTTCTCAGTGTTTGAGCTTCCCTGCTGTGGTTTCAGTGACCCGTGGCATTCCCCAGGCAGGTGAGGTAGTACATTACGTGAGCCATAAACCTCTTGCATCTTCTTGCAACCTTCAGTGCTCTAAGCAAAAGTTCACTCATTAACTCTTGGAAAGCACAGAAGAAACCTGCTGCTGGAATCCTCATCTGCTCTGCTCAGGCTCACCATGTTAAGTATCTATCCATTGTATCTTAGTAACTCAAACGGCTATTTAACAATAGAAGCAGCAAGCCCAAAATATTACCAAATGCAATCCTCATCATATGCTTTGATCAATAACCTGCTGTTGCTACCCAGGTGGCCATTGCCTGTCCTCTTACATGAGCCTGGTTGTGGATGCAGACTGGGAGCATGATCAGAAGCATTAAACATTGCATTATTCAAACAGGCCATCATATCTAAGACCAGCAATAGTGGTCGATTCACCAAGTCACAGCTGTGCAGTTGTACTGTATTATTTTAGAATAAATAATACTTTCAGTCCAAGATACTTTTAGCATTAATTGACACCCTTTGGGGAATCAAAACTGTCAAGCAAGTTATGTAACAACTAACAAAGTTGCACTTTCTGTATATGAAATCAATATTTAAATAACTTATTTTTCTCCATTTGCTGTTCTTAAATGATGTAAGTAGCTGTAATATACCAGTACTCAATATGTCCTGCAGTTAGCTTCAACCCAAGAAAGCTGTGTATTGTAAAGAAAAAAAAAAAACAAAATATGAATGTGTAAAGATTATTGTGCTGTTTCATTTAGCAAAAACTATGGTTGACAAAAGGGTTTTCCTGTGTATCAAAACTTGTCTATAATTATATGTCATACTGTTCATAGATAAAAAGTAAATAAATTTCCATGGTCTCTCTTTTTTTGTTGTTGTTTTTAATTTTGCTAACAGATCCTTTATTTAGTGCCTGGGTAGCAGTATCCAGTGATGTAATTTTTTTTGCTTATATCTTTGACCCTCACCCTGTAACTTACCAAGCTTCTAGTTCCTCTCCTTGTAAGCACTCTCAACACATCTACAGCAGGAAGAAAAGGTTTAAAAATTTTAAAATATTAAAAGCCCTGATAATTCAGGACTAGAAGCAGCTGTTAAATTATATGATGTGAATCAGCCGTGTCCAAACTTTGTTATATCCTGTGAATGTCCAGCTGCTGGGCTCAGTGGGGTATGTGTGAGAGGTCTCCCAGGTCTCCCCTTGGGAGCTTTACCCCTTTGCAGTGGAATAATTAATAACAGGTGAATCCAGAGGGAAGGCCCATGATTACAATGCTGTGGAGTTGTAGTTACAGCTCTTGCCTGCAAGAAGGGATTTCAACCTGGTTTGCAAATGCAGCTCTGCTTCGTTTGGCTGGTGAGGTGCTGTAACTCCTGAAGCTGTAACGCCCGAGCAATCAGGTAATGTCTCCAGTCTGGAATAAGATGCCAATACCCAGGGTTTGGAGCAAAGGGGCCTTGGGACGTGATTCCTGGCACTTCCTTCCTGCTCACTCGAGAAACTTCTTGCTGACTGTTTTGCATTTGTTGGTCTGGTTAAATTTGCTGTGTAATTAAGGGGTGTGCTTAGCTGCCTAACAGCGTGCTGCCAGTCCTCATGGCAACAACTTGAAGTTAATCCTTTGTGGATTTAGTCCCGAGGAATGAGCGGGGGGCTGTGTCTGCACGAGTCGTCGTTAACCGGAAGCTGAACTCAGGAAACGACATAAAGTGGAAAACAAAAGAAGCTTTTGGGCTGGATCCAGACAGCTGAATCTCCTTCTCCCCCGGGCAGCAGGGGGAACTCTCGCTGCCCTCGGAGCTGCGGGCCGTGGCGAGCATTTGTTGGGAATGGGATGAGGGAGGCGAGGGCTCCGCGGGCCCTGAAGGCGCCCGGCGGCAGAGGGCGCTGGCGCCGGGACACGCTGTTTCCAAGGCGCTCTCAAGTAACAAAACAGAAATAAAAACAAAACAAGCACTGCACAACATGAAAAGCCAGGGCGCTTGCCATTTCTGCAGCTGGAAGGAGTATCGCTTCTCTTCCAAGATTGCTGTGGGCCAGGATTGCGTTGGGAGCAGAAACACAAAGCCCCCATATACTGCTCTCAGCATTTTGCTGCGCTGTTTGATCCAAACGTGTGCTAACCACAGTAGCTGCTGCCAAAACCAAACACCAGCACCCCCAACACATACATACCTATCCTTATTCTAGAAATTTTCTTTCCACATGTGTTTGCACCAGAAAACGAGATGTGGGAGAAACATGTTAAAAATTCTAGCTGCTAATACTTAGAAACTTTATGTCTGAGCAGAGAGTTCGTGTGTAAGCCCACAGAGACTTAAAAGCTATGAAGGTAATATTACATGTGCCACCAGAGCTACCTCAGGAGTGCACTAAAGGATGATCCTTTAACATTCAGGAAGCTGTACAAAACAAATGGTGTGACTCTTGGGGATGGGGCTGTGCAGGGACAGGAGTTTCACTCGATAATCCTTGTGGGTCCCTTCCAACTCAGCACATCTTGTGATTCTGTGATTCCTGTTAGTTCTTAGCCTTGCCCTTTTGCAGGCACTGCAGTCTTTCACTGCATGAGTGGGAATCATTATTTGTTTCTTTCAATTCTGCAACACAAGTAGTTTGTGCTGAGCTTGTGCCTGTGTGAGTGTGTTTGCAGGTACACTGCTACTGTTCAAGTCCTGACCCAAAGCTCTGATATTACTGAGACTCTGTCATATTTCTGGTGGTTTTGGGCCTGTCTCCAAGCAGAAGAATTTTTGCACGTGTAAATGGACTTACTAATATTCTACACCAGAAAGACCCTAAGCCCTCTTTAAAAATTTTTCAGGACATTTATAGAAGTAGTATTCTCCCAAAAAGAGTCAGCCTAGAACAAAACCATAGGTCTTATTTCAAAGGAATATTGTTTCTTGGCCTACTGCAGTTGAAGTTCATGGAAAATACAGGTGCCTATGATCAAACAGAAAGATGCCTGGTGGGATTAGCTGCTTCCAAGATTAGACAGGTTTGCGTAGGAGAGAAAGGTAAGTTTGGATTACAATTCCATGCTCCAAACAGCCTTGTTGTTTATTGAATCAGTTTAAATTCACCATCTGTGAGATATCCTGCGTAGCCTTGGAGTTTCTGGACTTGGCTCTCCCAAGGAAGATCCCATCCCAGGTAGGTAGAGCCCTTTACATCCGTGACAAGTTCTGCATTCCTTATGCTACTATGCATATGCTGTTCTGAAATTCCCACAAGTTGCATTTTTTCATTTAGCCACAAATTGCATACACAGATATGCAAATTTGTGAAAACAAGGCTGGTGTTTATGTCCACAAATCCTGACTTAAGGGGACACCTTTGTCAATTTAGACTATCAATCTACTGCTTTTTTTTTTTCTCTTTGGCTCCACTGACTCCTATGGTAATGAATATATACTCACCAGGTACTAAAATGGAAGTTACAATTTTAATTTTTTTTAATGTTTTACTGAAGCAGAATTAAGCTTTTACCCAATACTAGCACTCATTCTAAAAGTTCTGATTTAAGTGGCTCTATTTGCACTTAGCCAAATAAAAAAACCACCCCCATTTCTCTGCCTCAAAGAGTGGAACTGGATTGTCTCTCTGGCAAGTTCAATGTTGATTAAAAAACCCATGGAATGCCACCTCAGCCCTGTGGTGAGCTGTTCCTGTACAGCACTAGCATTGTGACAGTAGCTTGTCTTCCATTCTGGTGTCCAAGAGTCCCCACTGGAACGAGCTTGGTAGTGTGAGCTAAGGTTAGTTCAACTTGCAGGGGTGTTCAGGTCCTAGCAATCCTACAAAGCCAAGAAGTAAATGAATTTGCAATCCTGCCAGCCACCTACTATACCCTGAGGTGTGAGCAATTTCATAGCTGGAACTGGCAATCTGAAAGCAAGGTCAGTGACACTCCTGAGCACACTGAGACTACAGGCAAGCACTACATACCTTTTTGTTTTCCTTTAGCAGCACTGAATTGCCTGCCATTCAGAGGAGCTGCTACATGAGTAAGGCTACATTTGCTGATAGTGAGAAGCAGGATTTCCCTGCTCCTGCCTCCCACTGCCATCAGATCTGCTGCTGTTACAAAGCAGCACAGGCTGCACTTCCTTATAAACATAAAAGCATCATAGAAGTATAGAAGGTGTTTTGTATTTAGAGCAGTGCAATTTCTGGAGAGCAGAAGAATGGCTTAGATCAATGCAATTACACAAAAAAGCGCTTATGTACTTAAAGTCATCTAATTAAATGAGAGATGAGAGGCTCTCTCAATTCATTAAACCACTTCCTTTTGAAAGAGACTTCTTTTTTTTTATTTAGAACATGTCTTGGGACCAACTGCTGCCTTCTCAGTTTTCTTCTCCCCAGCCTGATGACAAAGTAAGGAAAGGTTTCAGGCTGCTTTCTAACACACAAGAGAGCATGTGTGCTTTTTGGCCCATAGGAAACCTCTGGAAGGCATTCAAAAACTTGTTTGTTTTCTTTTTTCTTTTGTGTCTATTTTAGCAATTTTGTCAGTTGTGTTTTGCTTCAGGAATATGAGAGGCTTCTACCTGAGTTTCTGAGGATTCATGCAAGTTCACGTCACAAGCAATGGCCCACGCTTCCGCGCAATGCCTATGTGTAGGTATGTTTCCCCTGGAGCTTACAGGTATCTGCAACACAGTGTTTAACCTTGCAGGCAAAGCTTCAGAGTTGTTTCATGCCCAGGAACACATAAACAAATTTGTCTATGCTTATCTGCGTACACAGTATACCAAGATTCAGCCTCACTCCTTGCATCCTTATGAGGTGCATCCTACTGCCTTCTCCTGTCATATTACATGTTTGGCCTATGAGAAGACCAAAGCCGAGGTTTTGTCGAGTTCTAGTCATTGTCTAGTGCTTACTTAGGAGTGTGCACTAACAAAAGTGGCTTGTGATGCCTTGTGCATGCAACCCAAGAGGTTTAAGTGGCCTGGGGAAAACACAGTTAACACAACACTGAGCTGGTGAATACCTCCTCAGGACCTCACAAAGATCCCAAGTTCAACACGGAGAGAGAGGCAGGAAGAAAAAAATCAGTGAGCTGGAGACCCTCCATGTTGGTGACTATTTCTGCTGCTTTTTCCAGGTATACCTACTTGGCTGAGAGCTTTCATAAAGTTCTGTGAATTCGAGATGCTGTTTGGAGAAGAGAAACTCAATTCAGTCAGGTGATTGAGAGAGCATCCATACCATATGCACTGATGCACTCTTCAATTCTGAGAAACTCTGCTTTTCCTGGGAGAATTGAGTCCTGAAGCAGAAGCAGTGAAAGGCACAGGAAAGCAGGAAGCTTTGGTGGCTAACAGTGAAATCCTACAGATGTTGTCTTCTTTATGTAAGCAAAGTAAATCTAGATAAATCCTACTTAGAGAAAACTGCAAAGATCTGTCAGGTTGCACCCTGAAGCTTGTAGTTTGTGCAAGGTTTTCACAGTGCCAGAGAAGGAAACATTTGATTTCTCTTTTTTGTTTCCAGTTATTTCCAATACCAGCCCCAAAGGGTTCCTTACCTCTGTTTAATCCTGTGTTTGCTGTGGGAATGACATTTACAGGCTGTGCCTCTCTTCTCCCTTCATGCTCTCCCCAGGTGTGCCTGAACTGCCCAAGCATGGCAGTTCCTCCAAGCAGCAAAAGTGAAAATCCATCTCTGTAGTATTCCTGGCATGTATTTGCTCTGGCTGCTTTAAGGGCACAGGAGGAAGGAAAAGGGATCAGCCAGCTCATGGAACAGCTGAGGTGGTAGTGAGGCTTGCTGGGAGAGACAGGAGGGAAAGAAGGAAGGGCTGGATGAAGAAATTAGGGGAAAGCTGATGAATGTCTTAAAAACAAGAGCAGCATTTCTTACCTTCTGGAAACACAGAGGTCTGAGGCATATGTTCTCACATACACATTCTCAGGCGTATTGTTGGTGTGGATTAGGCAAGATTGTGCCTTGCCTTATTATGCATTTAATAAGTTAGTTTAAGCATATATTTTAAAGGAGAAACTCCTTTAAAATATATGAAGAATTTAAGGATAAGAAGAAAGCTCTCCTTTATTTCCACTTGTTGGAACTACATGCTGTTCTCCCCCAGAAGAGGCATCTCTTGGCTCAGGACAATTACCACTGGACAAGGTGAGACATCCGGCTCTCGCCGTGGGTCGCTGTTCTGAGCAGGCTGAGACTAACTTTAAATTGCAACATCCAATCCATCCTCCCTCACACATGGCAGTAGGAACATAAATCACATTGTTAGTTTTCCCAGACATACCGTTTCTGCTCGCTGGCTTAACCTATAAAGGAAGCAGCTGCTACAAGGTTTGTTGCCACCTTTGCATGAATTAAACCCAAGGCCTTTTTAAAAAACAACCAAACGAACCCAAATTATGACAGCAGACTAAATAAGCAGCTCCACACTTGTTGCTAGTGAGCCAATTAGCAAAAAATCAGTGTAAGCCTCTCTGAGCCCTATTTGTACAGAAACTCTGCCACTTGCTGCTGTTACCTCCATCCCATGGAAACCTGCGATTTCCTTCAAGCTCCAGCTTGATTCAAGGTGGAGTGCAAATTGTAATTGATGGCTGGTACAAGGTTCTGAAAATGTAAACTGTTCTGCAGGAGTGCTGCTTTCATCTCTGTTACACAAGGGTCAAATATTTGACAAAGGGCCACTTTTGCCCCTATCAATCCATACTTTTAGAAACCAGAAAGCTTCAAAACAAATGCATAAATGAAGTGATGAAGAAAGCCTATGAAGACTCAGAGGTATTAGCAAAATACACTTGAATCTCTATCAATTCCCTGCCTTCCCTTCACTTTGTTGCTTACTGACTTGCCACTCTTTTCCATAGAAGGGTGTGTCCTACCTCTCTCCAGGTAAGCTCACTGGAATATGGGTCTCCCTGCCTGTGCAGCCCTGAGCTGGGACACAGCCATTGGATGACGAGGAGCACTTCAGCTGTCGCTGTGGCATGCAATGCACAGCTGGTGCCAGCCCCCCAATCTCCCTTCTGGTGCCCCTAAATCCATACCTCCCCTAGCTCCTGGCTCTGAAGGGAAATACCACCACTTGCACCCACCTCAACCCCTACAGAAGGCTCACCTGGCCATGGGGACAGGTGAGTAGCCAGGCTGGCAGCTGAGGCAGGGTCTGTGCCAAATCTGACATATTCTGTGGGTTTGATCTTCCAGTGACAAGCCCAGAAATGTCCCTGGAGCAATATGAATGAGAAGGCAAGGCACAGACACTGTGTGACACACAGCTACTTTCTGGAGAGAGGGTCAGTCAGGAGAGAATTCAGGGAGTTCTGCGAAATCTTTTCAAGTGCAGGAAATACGACACTCCAAGAGCAAGTAAACTTCCAAATGAGAAGATAACAAAATTGCAGTTTTACCTCCCAAGTCTTCTAAAAATCCATGTAAGAGGTATAACTAAAACAACAAGCAGCCATTAAAGACATTAAAATCTTGCCCTGCCCTGAAAGGCCATTTCCACATTCACTTCTCAAGTCTTATTTGTTCTGGTGTTGTCTCATGCTGACCAGCAATATAATAAAACACTCCTTTAATGATTCACTTGGATAAAGTTCTCAGTCCAAAGTTGGACTTAGAATGTATAACCAAAGCCCCCACAGACTTGTATGCAGAGAAGGGTCTCCACAGGACTGTTTTATTGGCCAAGTGCTGGATTGCCATCTACTGGAGAATAAAGAAATAAAATCCAATAAACAGCTATTTCATAGTGAGGGAACTATGTTGTCTGCATTTTTGGCTTTAACTTTCCCTGCTTCTGTTCAATTAATACAAGTCTGTGATGGCCTGTAAAGTTGTTTCTCTGTTATGGTAAGCAGCTTCTGGTCTTTACTATCTTCAAAGTTAGACTGTGTAAGTATTACTTTTAGAATGAGGTACTTTAAAGGTTTTTTAAAAGGTTTCTTCAAAATGAGCATATATGATCCATTTAAAGCTGGAATTACTGGATAAGCAGCAAGTAAAATTGTTGCTAAAGATTAAAGTTTTCTTAGTTCTGATCTACTGTATTTGTGTGACCTTTGTGTTCTTAGAGTTGTAAGAATGCTTATTGGATAGCTAAATCCTATTACTACTGGGAGATAAAACTACTGCTGGCAGAAATTATGCAAAGGCAAATTAAAGTGAAACTTTTAAAGCTTTCTCCCTCTATCTCCTTTTGTCTGTGAAATAAATCTGTGTATTTAAGCCTATTAATATAAAGTAATATCTTGCTGCCTTCCATTTACTTCTTTCAAAGACCATAAAGCCCAATGTTCTTAGAAGGTAGAGAAAAGAACAATTACAATTTTTGGTACAGCCTCGACTCACCCTACCTAGTGCACTAAAACTGCCTTGATGAGCTGAATGTTCTTCCTATAGGATGCTCCTCTCATTCACTGCAGAACTTGATCCTGTGCAAGTGGCAGATTTAAAAGAAGGGGGAAAAAATACATCTATAGGACTGTGGACTGCATTGCTGAGGGAGCTTGGGGCAGATATCAAATGAGGCAGGTAAGTACAGTAAGAGAAAGAATGATTTCATGGCTGTGTCAGTTGAGGCTGGTTTGAGTCATGCTTGTAACAGAAAATAGGAAAAAAACCCAGATACTTTGTTTTAAAAGACAGATGAACATTATTGAAAAATTGGCTGTATTTCAAAAGGAAAGAGCTCCAGCCACCACAGCTCTTTTGAGTCCTTCTGCGTGCCCACATGTCTGCCTCCTGCCTGTCTTTTCTTATGCCTGTCCTTTGATGATCCTGTGTTTTCACTCCTCCTTCCCGATGAGGAGTCATTGCCTCTCCTAGCTTACCTTCATTAGATCAATTGTTGAGGTGCTTGTTCCAGTCTGTTCCTCTCTGTTGAACACCACAGCCGTGAGTGTTTCACTCAAGACAACTCACTCATTGCTGCTGAGGCTCAGCTGGTGCTGAGAGAGAAGAGCATTTTGGGGAGCATCCCATCCAGATCCTGCTGCGTTATGGCAAATCTGTTGAACAGATTCATATGGTGCACAGTGGCTGCAGCCAGCATTAAGACTCACTTTGAGCTGGACGATTTTCAGTGCAAATTAAATTAAATCTTCTCATCGTTTAACTGTTACATTTTAGCAAGTAAACAAATAGAAAGGACTAGACCCAGGCTTTGCCAATAGCTGTGATCCTAAAGCAATGAGGTCGGAAGTGCTCAGTGGCAGAAGAGGAATAAGTACAGTTGAGGGATTATTGTTATTGCTGCTATTGTATAATTTTCCCTATTTTTTTCTTGAAATGGTTGAATGAATTTTCTTTCAGGAGGAAACAGATCAGTCTGCAGCTTAACCAGGGAAGTCCAGCCTGCCAGGACTGGACACCAATATGTATTAGAATGGTGTTTATCCCATATTTGGAGACTTCTCTTTCAGAAGTAAGTACATCGCTCCTAATCTCCTTTCTTTGAAAACAAAGCACATTTTATTCTCAGCATCTCATACTGGTGTGCTGCGCCTCTCTGAAGAAAATCTGCAACACCATCTGACTTTTGCAGCAACCCTTAAGACAGGGGTAAATCTCAGTGTTGAGCAATGTATGACTGAAAGGAAAAAAACCCAAATCAGTTTGCTATTAGTGCAGTTATCCTCTAAGCTCCAAGTCAGGTGACCAGTCTATTGGCTCAATTTTCTGTGCAGCAGTTTGGATATCTTTCCATTTTGATGAGACTGTATTTCTTGAAAACAGAGACAAAAAGCCAAACAGGGTGGGGAGCTGGGGAGGTTTCCAAGCAGCTCTGAGAGACAGCATGGAAGAGACAGAAATGTCATAAATAATAATGTATTTCTTTTTTCCAATAAAATTTCTTAGTGGCATCAAAAAAACAAAACAAAAAAAGATCTGCAATTCACTGTCCTGTCATTCAATAACATTTAATGTAGCTCTACACCAAGCCCTTTTATTTGTTTCTTGTGGCTCCTACAAGAACCAGGAACACATTAGCCAGCCATGTATGCACACTGTGCCACCACCAGTGCCACCTGAGTGTCTCCCTCCAGCCCAGATGTTCAGGCCAGGGCTGGCACAGCTGGCAGCTCAGTCAGAGCCCCATGAGCCACGAGGTTTGATGGGAAGATGCAAAACTGAGGAAAATCCCATGTCCACTAGAGCAGTTCCCTGTAGTCAGATCTAGAATCTGGGCTTAGCAGTAAATTATCACTGTCTTGATTTTGTGTCTTGCTGCAGGGGCTACTTTATATATGTAGCCCCTGCAGCAAGACACAAAAGAGTGTCTTGCTGCAAGGACAACATAAACACTCATTTTCAGACACAAAATCTGTCTTTCAGACACAAGACAGATTTTGGATCTGAAAATGAGTGTTTATGTTGTCCTTGCCTCATCCTGAGCCAGCTCATGCCTCCCTCTGTGGTAGAGATGGGAAAGCAATTCACCTGGATAGCCAGCTGTGCCTTGTAGAAGCTGAAGTATCTTACAGAAGGGGCAAGAGAATAAGGCTCTGAACTACTTTTTGCAAAACCTTTTAATAGCCTTATTCAGAGACTGCAGCCAAGCCTATGTGTCATTCCTCTAAGTTTTGTTACTTTCTCTTTACAGCAGCAAAATGTACTGATATTCTTCTATATGCTTCCGTGGGCTGCTTTGAACTGAGGCACTTATTCTCCCATCCTGATCTACAAAAATGGTAAACCAACCTATTGCTGGCATTTGTGTCATAATGAAGCCTAGCATATATCTTGATATAATTACCCGAGCATAGGTATGTGGATTTGTTTGTTTATTCTATGCATCCTTTGCCTTCTCGAGGACACAGAGACAGACTTTTCCCACCTAAAATATGCATATTCAGCCTTCTTCATGCACAAATAGTGCTTCCCTGTAGCTATCCTCTAAATCTTCCTGGGGCTCCAATGACCCTACCCACTTTCTTTTTGGCTACTATGGCTCCTGTCATTAACCCTGCACTCAGTACTTTCCCTCCAAAGTATTAACCCTATTTTAGCCTCAACTGTCTTAAAAATTAACCCCATGAAGTTCCTACCCCTGATATCTGCCCCTTTTCTTCGCCACTCATAGCACTACCATGCTGCCCTTGCCTTCCTCATGCCTTTGGAGGGCTGCCTTTCTTGGGGGAAAATGTGCTTTGGGCAAGCCTTGCCCTGTGCTAGGGCAAATCTAGGACTTGGTACAACTGGAAGAGCCCAAGAGGATATTTCTGGGCTTGCTGTAAGGCAAACATGGGTCCCAGCAAAGCAGTGAGAACATTGTTCTTTCAGCTGTCTGAGTTAATAATATTTGAGTAACTTCCTTCCTAACTTAAAAGCTGTGGAGTTTGTATGTTTATCTATATCTTACCTACTGAATATCATTAAGGTCACTGCTATCCCAGAAAACTTTGTGTCAGAATTGGAGGCAGCACAGGATGAGGGCAGGGACAGTCAGTGCAGCACAGCTTTCCTATGAAGGGAGACTAAATAGCCCTGAGGTCTGAATGGAGAGACTGAATGGGATGAAGAGCAGTGAAGTGATGATGGCCAGGGAAAATATGAAAGGAGAATAGTTTGCTCAGGTTCTTCACAATGCTGTGAAAAACTGGTATCAAATCAGCAAAAGGAAATAATGGTTCATGACTATGTAGTTATATTGTGGTGGTGTTTATAGCAGGCTGCTTCAGAGGCCATGAGAATTAATAAATTGAGGAGACTGTGGAATTAAGTTTTGCTTATGGCTGCTAAAAAGATTATGGTGTGAGTGCAGGCTTTACATCAGGACATACTTAAACCACAGAGAGCTGGAAGAGTGTACAGGGGAAAAGGTTTCATACTCTTTCCACAAACATAGTTAAGATGTATCTAAAGGAAAGATACTGGGATGAATAAACCCTTAGTCTGACCTAAAACAACTGTTCTGGTGTTCATGAATTTGGGAGACTTACTGGAAGACTGGAAGGTGCAGCTTGTTCTTCCTTCCTTGTATCTCATTTTTTCCATAGTTTGGACCAGTGGTAACAACATGGATTTAGCCACAGTGGTCAAATATGAGATCACTTTTCTTTTGCCTAAGAGCAATCTGTAGTACCTCAAACCCCAGTTTAATTGTCCAGAACCCTGTAAGAATTGAAATTGAATAGGAAAGGGCCTTTCCATTAAAAACTGAGCAGCTCACTACTGTGTTACCCTACAGGACGTCTCAAACTTCAACAGTTGCCAACAGCAGCAGCTGAAGGATGATCTCTCCTGGCTGACACTCCATTTTCATACACAATTTATGGCACTTAGTGTTAATATATGGCCATAAATAGATCCTGCTTTTCTCCTTGCATGTGATAATGAAGCTTGTGACAAAGCCAGGAGTACCTGATGAGAAGGAAAGGAAGCAGAATTGTTTTCCTTGTAAGGGTCACCTCACCACAGGGATACTTTGGTGAATTAAGCACCTGCATAGTGGTGACATAAATGGGTCTCAGATGCTGTCTTTGACCTCCCACCTTTTCCTTCCAGCTTTCCACTAATGCCTCACAAAGTGGAAGACAGAGAAACTATCCATGCCATTTAATGTGGACAAATTCCAGATAGCTACTTTCTCACTGTTATTCCAATTACTAATTTTTAGGGTAGAAACAATTGAGAAACAACCACGGCAGACATGGCCAGACATCTAACACCTCTCTGGGTGATGCTGGAGGCTGTCACAGCTTGGAGAGGGAAGCCTGAGGGATCCTCAGCACTGGCATCCAGCCCACAGTGCTCGCTGGCCCCTTCTCCAGCAAGTCCTCCTGGTACATGTTCCTCCAGGCTCTGTTTTGCCACCATTCCCAACAAATAAACAGCTCTTTGCAGCCCAAAAAGCCCACACTCACCACCCACAAACTCCTGCACACTGGAGTCTGCTCCCTGCCATTTTTTCCTACGGGGAAGTGGCTAAAATCCCTCTGCCAGTGCCACGTTTCTCCACAAAAAGCGCCTGTTGTGATTAAGTATGTGCGCACGAGGGAGGTTTCCAAGCTTGAGCAATCCATCTGGCAGCAGCACGCACTGCTATAAGATTGTTCCTGCAGTACAGGACCCAGAGCTGATTTAATTGCATTAGTCACCACCAGCAGCACCGCTGATCTTGGACCCAGAGTGCTGGCTGGCCAGCAAGCCTCATGGTTATTTTAACTTTGTTTGCTTGACCTTTCCAGTGGTCCAGACCCCTCGAGGAGCTGAAGAATGCTTCATCCCCCGCTGTTGCCTCTGAAACACAGAGCAGCCAGGGCCAAGTGTTAGGCTAAATATCAGGATGCACAGGCTGAGTAATGGTTCATCTTCACAAGGGGAAAATTTGTCTCTTACTGACTGACTTTACAGAAACTAGTTTTAGAATAGTGATTGAATTTGATGAGAAAGAAGGAAATTGAGCTGGCTAATGTTTATTGTTCTGAGGATCATTAAACCTTTCTTTATTTTGTTTATTAGCTGTGAGATTTCTTAATAGGCAAATAAATTCACAGATCTGCAGAACAGAACCAAAACCTGACATTTAGAGCCAGATTCAAGTTTTCCCAAAGTTTGTGAGTGTTCAACTCATGTTATCCACTATTCAAGCAGGATATAAGGAGAGAAGCTGAAAAGGATGTGTCCTGGGAGAAAGTTGTGAAAGTCCAGCAGGTAGCAGTCTCTTTCAAGTAGATCATTCAAAGATACATATTTTGTATCAAATATGTTACTTGCTATGATTCCTAACACTGTAGACAAAGTATTGCACAAGTTTAAGTAAGTCTCCAAATAATACTTCTAAAAAGCTGTTTACTGCCAGACCATTATTTTTTTAACCTCAAATTCTCTCATTCTGCACAGCATCTGGGGAGGAAATTATTGCTCAAACTGCCAATGTCAAGACAGATGCCAGACAAACTTAGCTGCTTAGCAGTGATATCTCGTTCATTGCTGTCTGAACAGCACACTCATCCTGGAGTCCTGTGCTCCTCAACTTCCAGGAGAGCACTTGTCAGAGCTGAGCTGACACAAGAATTTGTACATAAGGACCCATTAAACAACTTGCTTTAATTTGGGAAGATTTACCATTACTCCTCTCATCAGCTGGATTACTGCCACTTGGCAGGTTCAAAGTTAAGATAAAACTAGAAGAAATTTATACTAAATGATCTATAAAACTGTGATACTAACACACACGTCATATAGAAATAAGGATAAAATAGATAAAATTTATTAAATTATACCTGATATTATGCAGCTCCATACCCTATGGAGTTTGAAAGACCACCAGAAAACCCCTAAATCTGATAGCCCAAGCTACTACAAGAATCAGATCTCTGTTTAAATAATCTTTTTCTCACAATATCTTGGTAAATTCTGACAATGTATTATTTTGGTGTGATCCCACACCACTGAGTGTTGAGGATGACAATGATGATCTAAATGTGCTAGTGGGATATTTATTTTTACTTCAACAACGAGGTCATAGGCTGATGCTTCCGAAGTAGGAATAGTTACCCCTTGGGTTAAAGCTGCTCTTAGCTGGAAATACTTTACTGTTTGAAACTTAATGATTAACACTTCTCGGGATTCTGTAAATAGCTGGGGAGGAAAACATCTGTGTTCAGATAAAAGACATTTGTGGATTTGTTGTCAGAGATGTGCAGTTCCCAGAGCAGCATCACTAAGCGATCCTCGCGAACGAAAGGAGATGACTGAAAATGATGCCTGCAGTCACACAGGGAGCAAGAGGGCAAACAGATTGTCACATGCTCACCCTGGTTCTGAAGGTCAGTTAGTACTCTGGCAGGCTATCCAGTGAAATTTTTAATAGGAAGAAAGATAACATTTAAATTCCTCCAGATTTGTTTTTGCTCAGTTTTATTCTAACCAGGGAGTCAGGGCAAGCAGCTGTGTTTTCAAAATTCACATTTTTATAGTGTGAAATTGCTTCACAGTCTTAGGGGAGGAGAAGGAGCTGAGGTTAGGTTTTAGCAGAAAGGTAACTTTTCAGACTTAACTTTTTTTAGCTAACTAAAACATGATAACCTTTCTTCCTGTACGGCCACATAAAAATACATGGTATGGCTCTGTCCCAGCTTCTGAGGTTAAGAGCTCCAACTCCAGCTCCACTCTGAAATGCTACCGTGTAAAAAAAAAACCACACCCATATTTATTGGTTCTAAGTCACTCAAACCTCAGATCTGCTCACTTAAAAATAAAAAAAATATGTTTTTTCTAGCTGTTGGTACTTAAACTGCACCTGGCTCACAAATCATCTCTCACAGGCTTCAGCTGTACCTTCACTGTGCCTGTGAGGCATCTGAGGTGGGATGGGATTATGGATGAGGCAGTCAGTGCCAGGAGGAACACAGCCCGTCTTTCACAGCCCTGAGAGGGTCTGCTGGGCTGGCAGTCCTATAAAACAGCTTTTTTTAGTCATGAGCTGAATGCATTTAATCTGCTGGTCAGCTGAAACATTCTGGAATTCACATGAGGTTGTGCCAAATACCCCAAGAGCAGAGGTGAGTGGTGGTACATGTTCATCAGGTAGTTAATGGAAAAGGTCACTATTCTCCCTTTAATGAGCTGGGCCACCTCCCTCACACCACCTCTGGCTTTCTCTCCAACACGCCTCTCAGTCGAGACTATGCAGTTATGTTACATAAACCACAAAGTCCTGCTGGAGGGAAGAAATGTCTCCATGGGTAGGTAATTTAATGACACTATTTACTTTCTAAAAATGTGGCTTCATGAACTTATAACGGGAAGTCATCTCAGAAGACAGATCTCACACAGCTTTCTAGTGCACCAGGGAAAGGCGAGGATCCCACAGGACACCGTGGCTCCCATGGAAGGAGCTGAGCCTGCAGCCACAGCTGTAAGGAGGATGTGCTATCGAGGGAGCCACCAGCCTGACCCCAACACCACCAACTACCAGGCCTATCTGCAGGAAATGCTCAGGCCCTGCTGCTGAAGAGGCTGGGGAGACACTAAATATATGTGAGGAATGCCAAGCCTATGCTGGGTGCAGAGGGGAGCGTGGAGCAGCAAGGACAAAGGCTGAGGCAGGTTCCAGGAGCCAAGCTGAGACCACAAGCACAGCAGCACCTGTAGCTGGGCTGGGCTCAATTAAAAAAAAAAGAAAAAAAGGCAGGGATGGCTCATGTGATAATTGCTAATTAGCTCTTGTTTGCAGGGAGGTTGAGGGTTTGGTCAGAAGCAGCTAGGGAGTTCTGAGCTGGTTTTGCTGAGGTAAGCTCTGTGCTGATGTTTAAGCCCATGGCTTAGCCTAGGGCAAGTACTGTGCAGTGGGGTCTCTGCTCTGGGGAGGGTGAGCAGGTTTTAAGGTCTTTTAGCTTTAGTTGTAAGCTTTCATTGCAGTTTTACTCTTTCTGGTTGCCCAAGCTTTAGTGGAGTTCTCTTAGCCTGTTTTCCTTTTCAATGTGTTATATTTCTCTTTTGTTATTCTTTGAAGGATTTCTTTTTCTTGTCTATGCTTTCTCCTACAAGGATTTACTTCGCAGATCTGCTTTGCCCCTTCAGGAACGTGACAGTTTTTCTCTCCTATCTATGTATGTATTACTCCTGTAATTATAATAAGGTTCAGTGTTTTGCCACACAAAGTCATTTTCTTTGCGTTGCAAATGTTCATAAACATCCTATTCTGAAATGTTTTGATGTGTGCTCTCAGTTAGCAGGCTGATAAGAAATTATTTTGCTGAATAACTGCCCATATATTTTCAAGCAGTCCACTTTCAGAGAGAAAAAATTTGGCAGCTGTTTAATTTATTAAATCAATGTCAGCGCAATTATGTTTTTAAATGGGTGAAGGCTTTCATTGAAGGTTGCTATATCTGCCCAGTATAGGCCATCAAAGTCATCACAATTTGGTTTTAAGTGTCAAAACCATGGTAAAGAATCACTGTGTGACTACTAAATACATTTTTGTCTTTAAGCTATAAGAACTAAACAATCCCCTACCCTTTTAGGAAGGAAGCTATCATTTATCAACCACTATATATTCAGCATGTAAGAGTTTAAGATGGTCTCTGGTGCTGTAAGCACATGTTTTGCACAATGCTGAACCAGCAAGGAGTTATTTCAATTTTATTTTGAGGTTAAGAGGCACCTTAGCCTTTATCATGGGTCCTAGGAATACATACGTATGTATATTGTTTCTAATTCACATCAATCTCAGTAAACAGGGTTATGCTTACAACAACAAAAATAATTTTGGGCTCTGTAGTAGAAGGTAAAAGAGACTAAGTAGGATGGTTCACAGCACTGAGGAAAAGATAATGCCTTCTAATCAGGATAAAGTATGTGTCTGTGAGGTGCATGGGACCAGCCTCCATTTAACCTCACCAATGGCACAAAGGAGAAGAGGCTGAGTTCCTACCAGCTGGTGCTGGCACTATGTGCTGTGGAAATTAGAGGGAGGAAATGAATGACACAAAATGGATGAAGACTACACTCCTTGTTGGTTTTGTTTTATTATTGTTGTAGCTCCAGAGGGCACGAGACTATTGACTTCAGCCTGACCGGAGCTACTGGTGGCTGTAATTTCTACCATCCTTTATTTCAAGAAGATTTACCAGAGCATCATTTCTCTAAGTTACTGCACAGAAGTGACAGCACTTGTAAACAGATGATGATGGATTACCTGTGGGAATTACTTCTGCTATATGTAGTGCTGTTGGAGGGTAATATGTGCCAGGTAGCTGGCAGCTGCAGAAATCCAGTGAGAGCAGAGGGACTACAGAAACTAACCTTCATTCCACTCTTCATGCCCTGCAACAGCTTGACTTTTGACTTATACAGCTGTGGGACTAGTATGGAAAACATGCTGTTTGCATTGCCCATATAACGGTATGATAAACACCACATTTGCTAAAACAAGAGGCTAGAATGTAAGAAGGAGAAGAAAAGGGGGATAGCTGTAGCTTTCTCCCACACAGAGGTATCAGCACTGCACACTCACTCTGTTCCTTTCTGCAGCACTGATTATATCTCCAAAGCTCTCCAGAAAATCCACTCCTCCAATGCCATCTCCATTTACCATTTCACAAAAAACATCTGTCAAGGTCTGATCAAAATCAGAACATGCTGCTTGTCGAGACCCAGTCTAGGATATCAAAGGATCAGGCTGGTAGAGCCAGAAATCTCTCTGGACATGGGTACAGGTTTTCAGAGATGGAGCTGGATCCAGTTTCAACTTCTGCCAGAACTCACAGATGCTCTCCCCACCAACAGGCAATCCTTGCTTGTGCTGCCAACCACCTGGCTAGACAACACCTCAGCTGCTCCACTGACACCCCCTTATGTAGCGCCCCACACCCCCATTCTGCCTGCCAGCCTTCTTTGGTATATGCTCAACAGCTTGAGTGTTGAGAACATACCTACATGTTTTAAGAAGAGAGTTCTTTAAAAATAGAAAGAAAACAGGTGTCTTTATTTTTTTTCTGAAGTGTCTTTCCTAAATAAGCATGTTGAGTAAAGAACTGTAAAAATGATGCTCTCTTCTCCCCTTGCTTTCAACTCTAACAGACATCTTTATAATTCAGTCCAGTCAAAAAAACCTAGAAGTAGTGAAGGTTTCTTTCCCACCTCACAAAAGTACAGTCTTCTGCTGGCAACCAACAAAATCATGCATCTGTTGCTTATCATCATGTTTTATGGACTTAAGGACATTTCAAGCACCTCTTTTTATGATATGCAGAACAGATGTAGTGAGTTTTCTGTATCACTCACTGAAGATTTCAGACACACCAACAGTAAGCCAACAAACAGCCGCTTTTGTTCAGTTATTTCTATGGAAGAGTATTTTATTAATCTTCTGTATTGTGGAAAAAACCTGCTTTCATTGGAATACCGAAGGCATGCGACATTCGTCTAGTATTAAGATGTGAAACATGCGTATCTTGGCTTAGAGTTTGTTGAATCTTACCACAGGACTCATGCTTGGCAGTGTTTTGAGGCTGGGGTTGAGGTTTTTCTGTTCTCCTTTTTTTTTTTTCTAAGTGGACACATTAGTAAGAAAAGGCCTAACATCAGGGAGGACAGACTGTGGTAATGTCTAGGAACTGGTGGGTATCCGTGTGAATAACTGGGTCTTTTCTAGTGCAATTCCTGGCCCTCCCCTTCTACCAGGGCCTGACAGAAGATTTAAGAGGCCATGTTTATGCACCATCATGCTATGTGTGCTGTGTCTGTGATTTCTGAACAAGCTACCTCTACCCTACCCCAAGAAAGACTGGTGTATGAAAAACATGGATAACAGTGGGAGCATTTTGCACAGGCAGGAATGCAGAGGTCTCATTTGGGATGGCTGGCACTGAAGTGTGAGGGAGGACCATACGAGTGGGCACAGTGGTGCTTAGCCTGGCTCCAAGGCTGAGGTGCAGAGCTGCTCAGGTTGCTCTATGCTTCACAGCTGTGACATCCCCAGAGAGCTCTCCTGCTGCAGCACTCAGCATCCTACCCTGAGACAGGCTCCAGAGAGCCACACCATGCTCTGCACTGCAGCAGGAGCCTCTGCAGAGCTGGGCAGTTGAGCAAAGCGCAGCAGAAGGTGTCCAGTGACAGAGTGCTGGGTGTAAGAGCTCCTGGCTGGGTTCTGACCTGAGCTGCTGGTTTGTCTCTGTGTCATGCTCCCAAGTCTCTGCTGTGCTGGTAACTTTTTAGCCCAGGACTCCTGCCCAGAGCCTCCCCAAAGCTGAGCACTGCTGTGTTAGAGGGGCAGTTGAAGGGAATGACCCCACTCACAATTTCAGAAATTCGGTCGTAAGGGTGTTGACTGCTACACTTCTAGAAGTACTGAACCGTCTGTTATGAGCATTCTGACTTTTCTTCTTGATGCCAGACTGAAGCCCCCTGGGAATTTAGGAATTTTTGAATATATATACCAACATACATATAGACTAAGTGGTGTTGTTATGACCCAGCTTCTAGTTGTGTGCTGGATATAAGAGTTTGAGGAACCTTATTCAGAAATTAATGATAAATGCAAGATACCACACAGTACAGCAAACTGAACAAGAAATTTCATCCATGACCTGTATCACACAGTGTCCCCAAGATCCTGAGCTTACATGTAGAGACTGAAATGCCAACCATGATATTTTCAGATAGATGTTTGCGAATGTCCATTTTTACCTTTCTTGACTACCTGTTCTGCATTGTAAATGCTGCAAGAATTCCTTAAGGGTTCCCACACAATAGAGAATTAGCTGCTGGCCACTCCTCTCTTCCCCTTATGTAACTAGGTATGAAAGAAGAGGTGTAGAGACGGACTCCAAAAATACACTAGGAGCCCCTGAGAGACGGTCCTGCATGAACCTACTCAGATATATTGTTTATTAAATGTGCTCTGGAAAAATCTGCAAAGTATGTTTCATTGGTATCAAATCATGCTGAATACCACAGAGGTTGCAGAGTTTTGTACATGGAACAGAAGTAAAGCCAGGTTCAGGGGGCATTCAGCAAAACCAACACAAAGCTTGATTGTTGGATTTATTTCTCTCCCAGTGGAAAAGCAGATAAGGGTTCAGGGTATCTAGCAGCATGCTAACTTTAGGAAAATAATGCAGGAAAATCTATGAGGGGCGATGACAAATAGAGTTTCTGTGAGCACTACCTCTTGGCCTTGTTTGTTTAGATCTCTGTCTCAAAATAATCTGGTTTATTGTATCTGTATTGTTTCTCCAATCCCCATTTAAAACCTGAGACAGACCCTAAAAAAAAAAAAAAAAAAAGAAAAAAATTTAAAAAACCAGTTGATAGCCAATAATGTGCAAATAAAAAGGTGATACATGAGTCTAGCACATTTTTGTAACTAGCAATTTTTTTCATTAGAAAGGAAGTAGCATAGCCCAAAATAGAATATATATATATACTATATGCATATATATGCATATACTCTATGCATATTTATACTATACGCATACTGTACGCATACATTCCTATGTGTAGTTTGGCATTTAAGTTTGGATAATTTTCAATGAATGACCTAATCATCTTGTCTAAGATCCACCTCCCACGTATGCCTCACTGTTTCTTGGTATGTCTTACATTTTCTTCATCACTGAAGCCCACAGTGCACACTAAAACATCCATTGCCAAGAGAAATCATGCTCCTCGTGGTGTTTTTTAGTGATAAAATGGGGGGTTTAAGGCTCAAGTGCTAGTGCTAAACTCATTTACAGTTAGTTTTGGCATTGCAAAATGTAGGTCTGTGCATTCTTTTCAGAAAGCACATGACAACTTAGGTAACGAAAAAACACGCTTCCACTCATTTTTATCAAACCTTCTATATAGGAAGGAGGCAGCCTGCAGAGAAACTGTTGGAAACTTATTCAAAAACAGGTTATAGATGATTGAGGAGAGACACAGTAAAATCTGGGATGAATGATATGTCCCAAAGCCAAAAGATTTTGAAGGAAAAAGCTTAACCAGGAGGAAGAAAACAACAGATGATTTTGTCAGCTTGAATCAAGCAGCAGAGTAAAACCTAGTTTCCTGGGAATTCATGAAAAGAGATATTTGAGAAAAAAGAAAAAATAAAAAAGAGGTAGTAAATAAGGATGCTGTATCCAGATGGCCAAAATCACACAGTGAAAAACTGTCTTCAGCAGGTGGAGATTGCCAGCCTTTTTAAAAGTGGTAATGTCAACCCTCATCAGCCAAGGAGCTGCAGAACTGGGTAGGAGGCATCAGAAAAACATGGAAGCACCACATTTCCCCCAGTCACTCAGGACATGTCATTTCCTGCTGTCTCAGTGCTGAAAGGTGCTATTTTTAGAGCAAAACAGTAAAACTGAGTTGCTGACCTCCACATCCATTCAGGAGAGATTACTGCCATTTTTGCATAACTAAAAGTAATGATTTCCACTCAGCCTTTTTTTTTAAAAAACTCTTACATTTCCAGGAGGGCAGAATGCCTTAGAAATTTCAAAAACAATAATACAGATGTAAATGTTGGTACTGAAACCTCTGAGTTGAAGAGGAAAATGGAGTTAGTTCAGAAGTCCTGGCTCCAACCCCTTCAGGCTCTGGATGCCCTCTGGAGAAAACCATATGTGATTCTGTCACTGCTATGGGATGAAGTGTTAAGAGCCTCTGGCAGTCAAGGAGGAGGGATTGCTGGCCTTAAGAGTGCCAGATATTTAAAGCTTTCCTACCTTGTAAGGTAAAGGTCCAAGTAGAGCTCTTATGATTGCCTTACCAGGTCTTTAGGTACTGGTTTTGTCAGCTCCAGCTCTGGATGCTGGTTTAAAATTCCAAGTGGAAACTTTTCCCTTCTGCACTATCTCCTAAATCTCCCATCTGATCCTCTCTTCTACCAATTTTTTTTTCATATAAATCCTAAACATCTACCTAGCATTCCATATTTGTAATTCTGAGTCAATGACAATAAGATGTTATGCTTGCACTCATCTGCCTAGGCTACTGATGTGAAGACTGAAGTACTCTGAGTGTGGGGCTTGGCTTGATGGGGTCTTGCTGCTGTTTTCATGGGCCAAGTTCACTTCCCATCTTCTGTTCATGCCACAATAATTCAGGAAGCAGATGCCTAACCCAGCTGAAGGAGACCAGTGGGTTAGGAGCTATTTTGACAGATACTGACTTAAAATCCATGGACCAGCTGATTCACATGAGAGCACTGACTAAATAATAATAAACCTTCAAAAAGAAACCACCTTTCATTTTGGGATGAGTGTACCAATTTCCATGTCCCAACTCTAGAATATTTTTCTAGATGGCCTTGAAAAATTCCAGAACCCATCACAAATATACAGAAAAGAATAATTTATAAACATATTTTTTGTAAATTTTTTTCTATTCAGAAATATCAAGTAAAATCAGTTTGATTGTACAATCAGGCTGATGCAGTGCTCTAAGTGGAACATATACATATTCTTGTCTTTTGGTATATTTTCTTTACTAGCTAACTTGACTAAAATGATCAGCAGTCACACAGCTCAACAATGTTCACATTCTGTCTGTCATCTTCAGATTTCAGAGTCAGTACTGTAAAGGGATGAGCAGGTCATACGGATTGAAAATTATTCTTTTTATTGTCTTTGGTCTCACGAACAGAAGATTACATCAGTCCTGTTTGATTCATGTCTTCAATGATTTCTTCACAGCCATGACCCTGAGGAACGTAATTTTATTTTAAATGGGATGTGAGATTCAGAGCACTGCCTTGACACCAAATTTAGTAAAGACATAAAATAATGTGTGAATGCAGCACAAGAAGTTTAAGATTCAGCTGAACATGTCCTTCTTCCTTCCACCTTGTTTTCTCCCTGTCATACTTAAGTTCAGGTTGGCATTGGTTTATGCAGTAAGCTAGCTCCAGCCATCATCTCTCAACCCCTCCTGCCTGTTTATTTCCATCTCTGTGAAATGTTTATTGCTGTTTCTTATACTCTTTTATCCTGAGGCATATGGCTTTTGTTTGCATCATAACAGAACTAAGCAGCAGGATGTGTTTGCACAAGCTTTACAGGCATGCTCCTGCTTGGCCTTCTCAGGTGTTAATTACAGCTGCTGGTGTTTTGTAAGCAAAGGCCTGTGTTTCTGGTAGAACAGAGAGTTTACAATACATATCAAGAGAGAATGTGTCATTTCGGGACTATTAACTTGGATGAGCAGTTTATTTCCCTGCAGTAAAAAATGTATTTTGCATCTTTCTGCTCTTGATGTGATCGACAATTCTGTACCTTTGCCTGTAACAGGCGTAGATACAAATTAGTCACTTAGCAGAAGCTTTGCCAGATTAAAATCTGTTTGCCTGGCCTTAAAGCTGCTGTCAAACAATTTGTCACTTGTTAAAATTACAGAAGTATATAGTGTACTTAACACTGCAGTACTTGATTTACAGGTGAGCAATTCCCCCTGTGCAAGGTGTAGGAGATGAGTGTTGAGCTTTCCTCTTGCCTCAAACAATTTAAACTTGGATTTTCTATTTTTCTGCAAAGCTCCCTCATTCAGAGCCTGCCCCTGGGCCCAGGGATTTTCGAGTCTTTATGCAAACTGGAGCACCTGTAAAGAAGGTGAGGGTGGGAATGTCTCTGTGGGTGAGAGGGAGCTGAGCCCTCCTGTTCAGTTTTCTTTGTGGGTGAGAGGGAGCTGAGCCCTCCTGTTCAGTTTTCTTTGTGCACTGAACAGCCTGATAGGAATCACCAGTGGAAACAAAACCTCTTTGCATGTCTGTCTGCCACTTGAGAGCTCCGAGGAAGACACTGTCAGGGCACTTTCGTGGCAATAAATTGGAGATTTATTACAATCGAAACTACACCCACAAACAGTGTATACTGTGACTTACTTCTCCCAAGAAGTACTGAGAGGATTATGTGTGTGGAATTGTATTTACAATTAAATAACTCTTCTGAGCTGCTTGTGGGCAAGTCTCACTGGTTATGTCTGTACTGCTTTAATAACCATGGCAGGAAGCAATGCAAGATGCATCCTGGTCCTCCCAGTGCCCAGATTCCCTCTGAGCAGAATTTCTGCACAGGGTTCTGCCCTGCACCTCCTCGGGATCTGCTGCACTCGGGTCTCAGGAGGCAACAGGTAGCTTTTGGGGAGAAATCTCAGTATTTCTATTGCTGCAGAGGAAGACTGCAATGAGGGAAAACAGACTGTGGAAGGATTTTTTTCACCTCAGCTTATATTAATGGCTGCTTATTTGAGCAATAAGGTGGTAATGGCTTTGGAAAAGAAAAACAGACATGACTTGCAATTTTTTAGAAATATGTATCTTTACTATGGCTTTAATGGTCAAGAGGAGTAAAATATATGTGTTGAATAGCTGTCTGTAAAAAATAGTCAATGAATAGAAATGAAAATTAAGACTGGAGCAGGACATACAAGGAATGATTAAGAGGTAAACGTGCATAAATATGTAAACATGTATTTAAAGTAATGTAAACATTCAATAAAAATAATGTAAATACACATTAAAAATAAATATTTTATTTCAGTTTTCACTTTGTCATTTAGGCTGGTTCAAAAGCAGATTTCAAAACACTAATCTCATAACCTTTCATAGAAAATTAGGCTCCTAAATAACTCAAATTTTGCAGAAAGTAATATCCCTTCCCATTTTCTAATTAACTATCTAATCATCTTAGAAAAGAACATCATAGGTAAATAACAGCTTAAATTAAAATCTTGCTTAGTTTATGATTTGTGGTAGGGAATAAGAAGGTTCCCTAAGAAGTGAGAACTATGATTAATATGCGTGTATCTGCAAGAGAAAATAATTTAGACTTCTTTTGTTACATTTCAAGGAAAATGCTAGTTGGAAGATTGTTGGTTGATAATCAACTTTTAAAGATGATTCTCTTAGTTAGGACTCTAATTTGGTCACTTTTCCAACCTCATTGTCCATGAAAATGAGAAGTTTGAGTCCCAGAGAGCAGACTTGAATGGAGAAAGGTAAAGCTGCCTGCCTTGGTGAGAGATCATTAAACCGTACAAACAGGGCTCAAATAAAAAGGATCTTAAATGAAGAGCTGAAGAGTCACAGGCAGCAACAGCTATGAGCAGAGCTGGAGGAAATATGTGACCAGTGACAAAAGTGGAATCTGGTTTGTTTAGCATAGAGAAAAGGTGACTTAGAAATACAGTAATAACAGTCCCCAGAAATCCCACCAGAAAAACAAAACCAAACAACAATAACAACAACAAAAAAAAGAAGATTAAACCCCTTTTCTGTCACCTCTGTGGATATGACAAAAAGTCATGATCTCAAACTGCATCAAGTGAGATATAGATGAAACAACTCCAGTCAGAATAGCAAAGTACTGGAATTGTGTGTCTGGCAAATAACGTAGGGATTCTCAGGCTTCTGATCATTGTTGTGAGGATGTATCATTCCTGTGCCTTTCCATCCTCTATAGAGTAATAGAAAATTGCTTTACATCTGAGGAGAGAGAAAAAATTGCTTGAATGCTCCACCCTCACCACAATAACTTGGAAGGTGAGGTGTTTTACATGGTCAAAACCATGTCCTTTTTGGAAAGTGTTTTTCATGTATATGGTCTTGGCTGCAGAAGACAAGAGTTAGTGATATATAGCTGTACCCATTGAATATAGGGATTTTTTGACTGAAGGTAATGTCAGAAACCACAACTATAGCAGAGCTTTTTTCTATTATGCCCTCCAGATTCCATAATTGGCTGGGCTTGTTCCTGGAGTCAGTCCATACACATTCAAGTTTATTCAAAGCAGTGAAAACTTTTCCTGACTCTGTAATTAAAACCTCTGGGTCTTTCATGTTTAAGTCTGTAGGAGATAGGGTTTTTAGGTAATGAGATGGTTATCTGTTCAGCAAAATGTGTACACATGTCTTTTGGAATTCATTTAGTTCTTGATACCTGGATGTGCTGAGGTGGGATCACAACTGCAATGCTGTTGGGCTTTGCTGGTTCATAGTTTTGGTGCTGGGAAGCATAGTGCTGCCTAGAAAAACCTGAATCCCTCCTAAGTGTAGAAAACACTGTGAAAATGCTAGGTACAGAAAGCAGGAGTTTTATTTTCTTCTAATCTACCTGCATGCCTCCAGTCATCACTCTTTTTTCTGGTCCTGCTATGGTCCTGGCCTACTGCAGGCTGTCTGGTCCAGCTGACTCAGTCATTCACGTTAGGAAGATCTTTTCTTAACCACTGTTGACTTTCAGTTCACCATTCATCACATAATTTCCTCTGCTGTTCTGTCCCCTTCCTAATTTCAGTGTCCTTGACTGTTCTCTTTGATTCTATGATTCCTTCTCATCTCAGATCACCTTAGGTTAAGATCAAAGCTTCTCAATGTCCTCTCTATCTAAATCTATATCACATCATTTCCAGGCATCATCAACACCTTGCTTCTGTCCCTTGAAATGTCTACTCCCTACTATGTGCACAGATAGACACCCTTTCTATTTTTCTTATTGTTGCTGGTTTTCACTTATACCTTTTGCTGTTCAAGTTATTAACATAGATTCACTTCCTCATACTGTCATACTCTCTGGGATTTTAAATTTGAGGATTCATTAGGACCAGAAACTCCACAATGGGGGCAGGAGGACGCTTATCAACTCAGATCTTGGCCACCACAGGATATATCTCTCCCAAATGTTTTGCCTGTAAGGTGTGACCAGAAGAGATCAACGGCATTATATACAAGAGCTCTGACCAGGTTTAAAAACAGTAATCAGGCCATGAGGTGAGGAAACTCTAGTCCACCTGAGTGTTTTATTAGGCTGAGTGCTGATGAGACCCTGAGTCTTCACATGGAGCCCCAGCCCTCACAAAGCCACTTGGGGCAGAGTCCTGCTTGCTCTATGGCTAAATGTAAAAGTTCAAAAATCAGTGTTTTGTTTCAACAGAATAAATTTATGGTCTTCTTTCCAAATGTTCTTTTCCTTTTCTCCCATTAGCTTATATTTTCAAAGGGACAAAAATGGATTTAACTCTGCAGTTAATGCCTCCTCCCAAGTTCTGCTTAAGCTGTGATCAGAGAAGAGAAATAAAAATTACCAAAACTGAGATAGAAAGTAAGTGCCAGGAGTTGTTTAAGCTGAATGAATGGCTAGGCAGAGCAGCTTACAGAATTGGGAATGTTTGGGAACAGCCTACACTGTAGAATGTGAAAGAGGTGCACTCATTGATAACACCAGATACTAGGTCTGAGAGACTGGCAGGGTGGCTAAATGCATGAAGAAGAAAATAGGAAAAGAACACATAGAGGATGACTGAGTAATTTTTCTACTGTTAATTTTTCTAGCTGTTAATTTCAGTATTAACAGCTGAAGATGTATGAAGTGCAAGGGAGATGGGCTGCAACATTAGCTTGGACAGGAGACTGATCTGAAGTGAATCTAAAAGACCACAAACCCACAGTAACTGCATTTGTGTTCATAGCTCACACTGCCCAGAAATGAGGAGCAGAGGCTGGAAACAGGCAGTGTCCGCAGAAATCTGGGGAGGACAGAGGAGGGAGAGGAAGGAACTAAAGCCTGTTGTGAAAGCTGGAGAGTGCCTGGCTTCAGGCAGAGTCAGCAGTGTCCACATCACCTGGCTGATCACTGAGAAGTTCTGCACCCAGCACTGGATTAAGGAAATGGGCATTTGAAAACTTGACAACAGCAGGCTGCCTGTTCCGTAACCAGCAACCTAGGCTTTCTAAACTTTTAAAGGAACATTGAGTGTTTCTAAATTGCTTCTAACCCCCACAGGAAAGGCCCTGTGTCAACGCTGAGTATTACAGTCTGATCTGCATCATTAATGCACAAGATGAGTTTTGCTTATCACCCATTGATTCATTCATTCTTTCTATGTTTGGAAACCACTTCCATGATAGGTGTATCTGTAATATCAAAACACCAAAGGAATTGTAGTCCTGTAAACTGTTACTTCTTAAATCAACTAGATTATATTCAACTAAATAAATTATCTTAAAGAGAGAATTGATATACTAAAAGGTAATAAAAAAGCTACCTTTTTGTAGTGGAAAGGGAATTAAAATGCAATGCATAATATTTATATTTCCATAATGTGTAATACTGTTTTGCTTCCAAAGCACTGCAACTTGAGTTAGAAAAATTCATCCAGTCATTCAGCTACTTTAATGTGATATATAGATGGCATAAAACACTATTTTCTTTTCTCTTTTGCTTCTATTAATAATAATAGTAAGAAGTAAGAAAAACCTGTAAGAAAAAACTAAAAATCAAGCTATGTCAAACCACGACAGCAAGGTAAGTTATTCAGTAAGCTAGTCATAATTCATACAGAAAGACAATATTGATTTTTATGAAAAGGCTGAATTGAGAAGATATAAAGCATCCTTTTCTCAGATAGGCTTTGGGGGCTAACTACTTCAACCACATTCAGAAACAAAACCTTCATTTGTAAAAAAATATATCAATAACTAAACAGAATGACCATGACACGTTTATCTCAGTAATAAAACTTCTTTCATGAAAATGGCAAAAAAAGGAACGTTTATGGTAGGCAGAATGATCCATTGGAATAAGCTAATAGATGCAAAGTTCGGTCTCACTTCTTTTTTTTTTTCCATGGCAAAATCAATGAACTATGGTGTATAGTAGATTAGTTAATTATGTAAGATGTCAAACCCCATAAAGGATGTAAGATTTGATTTTACAAATCAGTTCTGCCTGTGAGAAGTTTTGCAACAGTAAGTACTAGTGATTAAAATGTCAGCATGAGGGACTGCTGCAGATTCTATCACCAATAACAGAATGTAATACTTACATGCTTGGAAAGTCCACGTAATAACAAATACAAATTTCAAATTATTTTAAAGGGTGATTTAAACTGAAAATTTAAAAAAGAAGCACTAAGTTACAGGAAGGTAGTCTCCACGTGGGGCCCTTTTTCAATCAGTACATACTCTGCAGCTGCCTTTGCAGCACATTCACCACTCTGCCAGCCAGAGAACCTATGTTTGGGGACTGTGTCAGATTTTCTGTGTCTGGCTTTTGCAAAAATTGCACAGGTTCTGATCATGATGCATTTGCAATTTCTTAAAGTACTCTTCAATACTCAGTTATTTGCATTCTTCAATCACCAGCCAGCCAAATCCCAACAGGACTTGACAGTTTCAATGACAGCAGTTTCTTCTTACTTTCTATGGCATAACATAAACCACTGCAGAATTCTTGTAGGCTTTACTTTACCTCTTAATGTACCACTTGCTTTCAATATAAGATCCAGTCCTTTCATCCTGATAGGTCTTGTATTACTATTTTCAAGTGTGCAAGGAATGTGTTGCATCACCCAGTGGTAACAGCTCAGAAGTGAAATTTGCAGTGGCAGTTTAGGTTTGATAGTCAGTGTCTTCTTTAAGAGATAAAGTGACATTGTGTGCATTTCATGTTTACCAAAATGAAGACTGTTGGAAAATAGTGGCAATGGAAAGTTTTGGGGGCTCTGAATCTGGAAATTTTCCTACTGTAACTTTTTTTTCGCATTCTTCTCCCATTTAGCATCTCCTTCCTTTTGCTTTCATTCAACTAGCACTATATCTGCTTGCAAGAATACAGCTCATCCCCTTTTGTTGTTATTATGGCTGTGTTCTGCACACTTCAAGACTTCTGATACTTTCTCCAAAACTTTTCTCTGAAGCACTGCAGCCCCTGAAGCAACTTCTTTAAAAATTTCTTCTAGCTGGATGCACTGCCAAAGCAGGTACTTGATTACTCCTTTCAAGATGGAGACTGCTACAAAGCATGCTCAGAGTGCAAACATCTGTCTGCCTCTCTGAAGCAAAGAACTGACTTGTAGACAGTAACTTCAGCATCTCATCTCAACTTCTTACCGCAGATATCCCCAAAACATTAACATGTTTGCATATTCACTCAGTAAAGGACAGTTAGAGTTCAGCTTTGGAGACACTGGACAAACTTTGAGAATTCTCACCTTGCTATCATCAGCTAATCTTTCCTCTTTCTAAGTTAGCGTGCAGTGCTGCAGGAGGGAGTAGATTTCTGTAGAAATCACACTATGAGTAATTTCCCTTGAAAAACATAAGACAATGATGTAAATGTTATAAAATGTTTCACAGTCACCCTGCCAAACTTCTTTGGGATCTTCCAGCCCTGCGTTAATATACAAAGGTCTTGAGCTGTGCAGAAAAACAGCATGTGGGGTACTCATGTGCCTTCACCATTCCCCATTTAATAACTCCCACCATTAAGCAATGTTATCCCAAGTCTTCTGAAACTATATTGATTTTTTGGCTTCTCAGAATTTTCCCATCTGTGAAACTTCTGTAAAATTACTATCATCACCCCCTTCTAGCTTTGGTTTCTTATTTGCATTCCATCTATTCAATGGAAGTGACCTTTAAAACAGAGCCAGGGGGTGAGAAGTAGAGACATCCTAGTGGAAGGAACATCTGTCCAGTTGAGATACAGTAAATACATGGGACTGTCTTCAGGTGAGTTAGGGCTCTGCCCCAACAGCAAATCATATGTAAATGGATTCAGACTTCCATGCCCACAAGCTTAGAGAAGTTGAAATGTCTCAGCTATAGTATAGGATGAGATGCAGTTACATGAACTTCAGCTGCTTATTAGTATTAGAACATTTGATTAGTAATTAATAGGTAATAAGAGTCTTCATCATATACTCCCTTACACATCTGAAAAGCCTTTGCAAAAAGTAGAAAATACAGTTAGTTGCAAAAGGGAAATGGAAGAGTATTTATCCTCTGTAATAAGAGATGAATGTTTGTCATTAGTTTAATGAAGGGGCCACAGAAACCTCCTGCAGCCCCCCATTAGTCTTTAACAGTTAGTCCATTGTATACATATACAATACACAGTCACTTGTCCTTGTGAGGGATCATGTCTGGGGGAAGTCAAAGGCTAAAAATGAAACCATTTCTACAGTTCGGAAGCTTAGACTGAAAGCATCAGGAATTTAAAAGACAAAACAAACCCAACCCAACTTTTGACTGCCCTATTTTTCTAAAATTGCATCTTATCCCTACAACAAACATTCTTCTTTGGTTTTGTCTGAGAGCTTGGTCCAATCATGATTTATTTCCACCTAATATTTTTCTAGTTAAAAAGAGAAGAATTTTCAAGACATCACTGTTCAGCTTTACACCTATTTCTCCTGGCTTGAACAAACATACCACATTTATATGTTAGAGAAGATAGACATTTTGGTCACTTGTGTGAGCAGTACATGCAGTTATGCAGAGTGGGGAAATTTTAGCTTTCCATCTTGAGAACAATTAGAGGTACAAGGCTATCATTTGGAAGGGGAACTTGCATGAAGATAAAAGGTGCAGTTTATCCTCTAACTGCTATAGGATCCATAAATGTATGGATGCTTATGATAGAACACTCAAGCCAATAACAATTAATTATTAAAATGTAATTTTGTGGAAAAATTTTACTCTTAGAGACAAACAAGCCAATCAAATCTTTGAATTCAATGGGAGAATCACACTTTTGATCCTGTATCATAATTTCTTCCACAGCACTTGCATTTCATACACGTGCAGCTCAGTGTTGTAGTTTTTTCCTGACCTGGGATCAGACACAGATGATTGCAGCAAGAATAATTCTTCCTCACGTTGTGCTTGGCACAAGGAACATAGGCTGAAATCCAGAAAAGTGGAGATGCAGCTGGTGCAATGTGCAGATTTTGGAGCAATAGCCTTGTCCTGCCACCCTCTTCTGGTTATCTATCCTGAAGGAAAAGGGGTTTACACACCACATAATCTCCATATGGATTTGGGGGTTTCCATTACGCAATTCAGGATGAGATTTCCTACCCAGATGCACATCTGTCATCTCCCATCCTTGGGCCAAAGTAAGACTACAAATGTAAGAGGTCTGTAACTCATCTGAGGGTGTAAGCAGGGACTGTCACAGTCCCTGAAACAGCCTGCTTTCCATGGATAAATGTAATGAAATAAAAGGTCAAGGCTGAGGAGAAGGCAAAATTATCTTTCTTTTACAGTAAATTAACATATTCCATAAAGTTACAAAAATATATATCTTTTTGATTTATGCTGTGAATATGAAAAAGCAACATTTAAGCAGATTTTCAAAAGACACAGTGTACTGTTCTTATAAATGCAAACGACATATGGTTGAGCCTGCTTGTGTTAATTGGAGATAAAGAGAAAGGAAAAAAAAAGGTGACATCTTTTGAAAGAGGCTCCCATTAGGGCAATAGGAGCTGCCTTTACAAGGTGTGATGTTGAAGTCTGGCTTAGCTCAATCAGCAGCACATGTGCAGTCCCACTAAATCTGCTAAGGTTGCTGCAGCAAGAGACAGAGAAGTAAAACATAGTGCCAACAAAATACCAGCAGCAACAACAGAGTAATTATTTTTATTTCATCAAGCAACAGAAATCAGACCAGTTGATCATAATTGTTACTCTGTTTTTTTAAACTGAAGTCTCTAAATCAAGAGATTACTCAGCTGAAGGCCCAGTATAATGAGAATATATGCTTTCTTTTTCCACAAGAATTGGAAGTGGTATGATCTAAGACTGACAACTCCAGCATCTGGGAATGCTTAAAGCAATTCGTAGTTTTGCTCCAGTCATGTGGCTCTGGACAAAGACTGAACAAAAATCAAATTGGTTCAGAGGAAGTCCTGATGTTGAATAGGACTCAATAAATTGAGCAAGGAGACTTTGATTTATCTGCCTTTATTCATTACAAATGAATTACATTCTTTCTCTTCTTGCAAATGCTTGGCTGCTATATTCGTGTAAACATTCATGACTATGTTAATTGCACTGTATCTTTTTATATTCATTTTATTGATTTTAGTGCTCTGCTTTAGAGAGTAGATAAATAATAAATATTTGATTTATATAGTATACTTTTTAAGTAGGCATTTTTATAAGCATTATCTTCCAGATGTACTTTGTATAGTTTCAAAAGAAATGCATACCACATTCCAGAAGTACTGTTGCCAAAGAATCTAATTTAAATGTGGAAATACTTTATGATGTGCAGATCTACTTTCTGCTTTGCATATTTCACATTTTAACAACAACATGAAGCTGTTAGTAGCAAGAATTAATTATTTAAGTGAAAGCTATTCTTACTGAATTTTAAAAATTAATAAATTCCATATTTCCCACAGTTATGCTGCAAGCTGACACTGAATAAACTGACTGTATAGAACCAAAATGAAACTTTGCATACAACTTCAAAATCTTCAGGTTTATATGTATGTGTGTCAAGGAAGGGATGAGAACCCAAGATTCTATATGTAACCATCTGGGAACTGAGTCAAAAAACTAAGTTAAAAGGAGAAATCTCTGAGCTGTTGCAATAAGCTGCCTGAACCTGTCTAAATCAGCATTTTGCACCTATAAGTACCTCATATATGTGTATGCATACTTGTATACAGGACAGTGTTTTCACCTTCAGTGCTCCACTGTTTACCAGTCCCTGGTGTGAGGAGGAGGAATTATCAGATATTGGTATGCAATTGGTATGTTAATCTGTCGGCTTGCTATTTTTAAATCTTGACCTTCCGTTTCAGTTCTCAGCCACCCATCACCACTCTGCAGTCCAAAGCTTGCCGATGGAACTGAGTGCCTGGAAGACCATGCAGCAAATGCAGACAGTTCTGAGGGACATGCCCTCTGCTGTGGCTCAGGAGGGAAGCTTGTATCTACTGGAGTATGGTGGGCTTCTGGTTTGGGGCTGGGAGCAGCAGGACATGGGCAGCCAAAGGAGGAGCAACGCATGCACTGAATAGCCATCACTCTTGTAGGAGGTTAGAAGATGAATTAGCCTGATTCACAGGCTTTACAATAAACTCCATCTTCTGTGTAAGTCCTTCTTTGTACACTGTTTTTTCTAAAATTTGACATGACATGTGTAATGACATCCCTGGGGCAGATTATACATAAGCAGCCAACGCATAATTCTATTTTTGGTTAATACCACTTTCCCAAGCAAGGGATCCATGCTACAGAGCTTGACATTAGATGGCTTCTTGATATGTGAACAGTTTTTCTGAAATAATTTGATTGCATCCAATCTGTCTATGAATAATTCAGTAAAATAACTTTCAGCTTGTGACTTTTTTCATATATAAGGTCTGAGATGAGCTGAAGAAAACTAGGGCCAAATTTACTGAGGGATTTATGCCCTGTTGTTCAGACAGCCGCCTTTAAAAATCCTATCTGGAGTCTGAGACTGCTAAGCACTAAAGGTGTATCAGCTGCTGCTTTCCCACCCCACTAGGAAAGAATTTCCTCCTTCTCCTCTCTAAGTACAAATCACCCCTTGCACACCACACTAGGTGTAGGATCCTTGTCTTCACCTTTGGTGGACCACTCTATTCCAGTCCTCATATGAACTTGCTTCCCACTTTTTTTAACTTCACTTTGACTTTTCATTTTCCTTCTCCTTACGCTCCCTGCTCCTAACCCCAAAACCCTAAAGCCAAAGAAGTTGGAGTCATCTCACACAGTGACAGAGAGACCTTGCTTTCAGGTCTGCCTTATTTTATAAGACCACAGTGGTGGCACTACTCTTAGTATAATATTAGGAGTTAGAATATTAATTTTAGGAGTAGTTTTAGATCTGGATTAGAGTTCCATACAGATTAGACTAGGTAGCTGCTTCATCTTCCCACAGTGTTCCCAGCTCCAACACCAACACACCTCTCAGTGTATTAGCTTACTGAAGGTTTTTCCTACGCTACAGAATGTGGTGCTCTGCAGGAAGCTGTAAAATGTCTCACAAATTGGCTGAGGTAAATCAGTGCCAGGATGGATCCCTGCCCACTCTGACTGGTTGTGCTGAGAGCCCCTGCTAACCTGTTGCTGCTGCTCTCTGGTGTTGCAGTGCCGTAACTCTGCATGGACTTGCATGCATTCGCCAACTATTCTGGAGGTAGCTGTGTGTTTCTAACATATTTTACATTTCCTGGATTTAGACATTACTGCCTAACTACCTTCTTTAATTTAATTAGCACCAGTACTGTGTTTTCCCCATGTGACCATCTCCATCTTTACATGTCTAAATGTGTCCAGCCCATCATACGGTGTTACTCTGTTAACTGTCTAAACAAATGTAGCTTTTAATGGGTCTGTTGTGTGAAAAGTCATGTTTACACATTGAAACTTCTGCCTTTCTGTTAGTTTCTGCAGACAAATGCAGGAATTAGACTGCTATTTGAAAACCAATACAAAGAGGACACAAAGACAAAAGGATGTTGGGGTGTTCTGAGTGGATATTTATGAGAGGATTGATCATCAAGACTATATGTTCTAGAGCATCCTCTTTTAAATCTAGCTTTGACTGCCTCTTCTGAATGACATGCATGCAGACTAAAAAGGAAAGCAATCTGTCTGAATTCCCTGGTTACCCATTTTCTGCAAAAATTAACCAACAAATAAAAACAATGGTATCAGGATTTAAGATGGCCCTGTGAGCAGCACTTTGCTGGAGATAGTCAGCCACGCCAAGGAATTAACATACATTCCTTTTGACAAATCCATCATACTCCAAATGATATTGACAGAACATGCTAAGGTAATTCCAAGTACCATTTCAATTACAAATTACAAATTTCTCTTCTGCAAAGAACCTGCTCCATCAGAGTGTCACTAAGTTATATCAATCTGGCACACAAGCTCATTTCCCTGTCTTCAGATATATACTATCATATTTTTCACAGGTATATATATTCCTGAGTCTT
Organism: Rhabdornis inornatus; assembly: GCA_013397075.1. Lineage (NCBI taxonomy): Eukaryota > Metazoa > Chordata > Aves > Passeriformes > Rhabdornithidae > Rhabdornis > Rhabdornis inornatus. The sequence continues at coordinate 336,898 of VWZS01003250.1, read as the reverse complement.
CCACAAAGGATAGAAATAAATACTACCAGCAGAGAGCTGCAATTCCAGTTCAGCCAAGGCAGATGAAACTTGAAAGAATTCTTTCTATATGTATGAAATTAAAGAGTGTGGTGCATTCTTATTTCATCTTCATCAAATTATCAACTGTTGCTGATTGAAGCAAAATAAACCTTACACAGTTACCATCAATTCCTCTGTTACACTCTGAACCCTTTCTGAATTGAAGAGTGCTGGAGGAATTGAAATCTGAAATCTGTCATGGGTGCTTCCCAGATGACATTACATTATATCATTCTGTTATACCAGTAAATCTTTACTCAGTGAAGCCTTATATCTAGATTTCTTCTATCCTTACTGTCTTGTGAAAACTAGGGCCCAGTCTGTATCTTATTCCTTTCTAGTTATTTATACCTTTGCAAACTGTCAACTCTGAAATATAACAGCTGAGAAATTTTGCTTAATGAGAATTTATTTCAAGAATTTACTTAGAAAATAGTAATTTTAAAAAGGTGTTCAGATGTTAGAGGAATAAGAAAAAAAACATGTTTTGCCTAGCAGATCTGACCAGCTGGTAGGTAACCCATCCTGATCTGGCCAAATGAGCCATTCCGCAAATAATTGCCAGGCACACAACCTCCTTGCAGTCTTTATCTCACTTGTTGAACTTGTTTCTGAATACACGCATTTAGAATTATGATTCGGTGCAGGAGTATCTAGCACAGTATGAACGTGGACTCACTTGGAAATTTTAGGCAGCTATACTCTCTGTTCCTTTGTACAGAGGAGCATCCTCTTCAGCCCTGGGGAAAGTGCCTGTGTGCTCACACTGTCCTCCTTGCTGGCACTATTGCAGCCAGGAGGGGGAATCAGTCTGATTTGCTGGACCTAGTCTGGATGAGGTCATGGAAGAAAAGAGATTTGGACAAAGATCTTGGAGCTGAGACTAGATCTAGAAGGGGAGGAAAAATAGTGGCACAAGGTCAGGGCAAGCGGAGGATGAGGACTACTGCAGTGAATACCACTCTGAAAATTATTGATTCTGTGTCTGCTAGCACCAGAGCACTCCTACATGATGTCAGGCACATTACTTGAACTACAGGTGGCCACTGAGTGCTCTTTTTACATTTGGTGTTAGGTTTGAGAGCCTGGGGTCTGATTTGTAGAAGTAGTTAGCATTCACAGCTGCATCTGAAGTCAAAGGGAGCTGTGCTTCAAACATACAAAGCACTGCGTCATGCTAACTATTTCACCAAGGCAAACCCCAGCCATCTCAAGGCTGGCAACCAAAATTAATAGGCATATTTAACCTTAATCTCTCTGTCTCATTTCCCTCATTTCCCAATAAGTAAAATGTTGATGCTCCCTGCATCTCATGAACATAAATCATAAGCATTCATATTCGTAGTTCATAAGCGTAATTCATACGCTCAAGGTACTGTAACAGTGAATGCTGTAGAAAAGCCTGCTACAATGTCAATAATACCACATTACAAGCAGGATTAAAGAGCTTTAAACAAAGCCCGAGGACATATGCTGAACAAAGAGATTAAATGTAACCTGAAAGGCTGCACAATGTCTGTCCCATGCACTCTACAAGGCAGTGGTCCTCTGAGCAAAAGAGTATCATCACACAATTAAAGGCTAAATTGTAAGTCATACCCTCTACAAGTCAAAACAAGCTTGTCTGAAAACTCTTACCTTTGGCCTATCCTTAAATGTCAATACTTGGCTTTTAAACCATAATATTCCTTTAATGTGGGGCTTGTGTTTTGAATTATTTGGGTTTTTTTGTGTGAACAGAATGTAATAATTTAAGGAGATATATATATATTTTAACTGCTTTACACTGTGCATGCAAAATCATACTGGCTTTGTTAAAGCGGATGAGTAATAGGGGAAAAATAAAAATAGGAAAACAGTTGCACTGTATCAAGCTATAGCATAAAGTAAATTGTATTTATTTTCCTGCACATTATCCTAGTTAGGAATTGTAATAATAGGTGTGGTGGCTCACATATATGAAAGTAAATAACCTTACAGCTAATTTACATGTTTAAGCATATGTTTCAACAACAAATATTTCTATTTCTTCTTCCTCCCAAGAGATTTTTTTCATCTGTTGATGCTAAGAAATACAGCAAGAACTCTCCACAATACAGCCTTCCCACTTAGATTTTCCTCCATTGATTGGCCTCTTTTTCCATCCCTTTTTTTTTTCTTTTAAATCTCTGACTAGAGATCAAAGACATTCTTTGCAACCAGAAAAATAAAGATTTATTGATTCACCTTACAGGTGTTGCCTGTCTTCTCATCAAAGCATCCATTTTTCTCAAACATTCAGTGTAAAAGCTTATCTGCTTTACATTTCCAACAGCAACAGCACTATCAACAAAATCTGCAATGTCGTCATCCAAGCAAGACAGTAGATACTGAAGTATTCAAAAGAATATAAAACATTAAAACATTCATGGAAGCAGGACATGGTAAGTAAGCCTCCAGTACTTCCTAAGTATTTCAAAGAAATATTAATGAGAATTAAGAAGTGGTAGTTTAACCCTGCAATTAGAGTTATGACTTTATCTGCTGAAAGGCGTTGGCTATTTGTGTTTTAAGTGAACTGGAGCCCTAAAGGTTTAGCCCAAAGTGGGCTTATTTTTTGTATCCTGTTACTTTCTTTTCTTCAGAAATGTCATACCCTACTTTGCCTTTGCTACAGGTTCTGTGTAAAATTGTGGAGCATCTGTGCATTGATGTCGTAGAACTGTACAACTAAAACCACAAGATTCCTCTCCAAAGTAGGGAGATCTCTTTTTTCAGGCAACATATGAGTATTTTTTATTAAGGAATGCAATGGGAATGGTTCTTTAAACTCTGTCGTTGTCCTCTTATCCACACCAGCAAGATTAATTTCCATATTTTCCCCTTTGCTGCTGGTTGCCAACAGAAAAATCAAAGTCAGTAGCATAGGCAGCATTTACCCAAGCCTTTTAGGGCAAGTGGCAAAAACATCTGAATGCAGTCTCCTGAGCAAAATTTCCAGCTGCAAGTGTGAAAAGATGACGAGTCAGGTCCCCTAAACCAGAATACTTTTTTTTTTAAGCCTTAAAAGGAAAAGTGTGATTGCCTTTTAATTTCTTACATGGCAAGTTACACTTGGCTTCTGATTTCTGATTCTTCTTAACAACCACAGAGAATAGAATTTCTCTGTTTCTTAGAAATGAAGAGTCTCATATGATTCCATGAGCAGGATCTTGGGAAATCCCCGATTCCAGCCAGGTGCATAAAACAAAATGGTGAACCAGCATTACCACCCCAAGCTCTCCCCTCTCCATTGCTGTGCTGGGAACGCAGCCGCATGGGGGAACAAAATATATTTCTACATCAGACAATGCTGAAGAATAAGAGTAGTTCTAAATAAGCCATCAGGACACTTTGGGAACATATGTTGTATAAAGATGAAGCTATTACACATG